>JAKSZT010054399.1:14534014-14700552 GCA_026826555.1 Tolypeutes matacus
TAGTATTAAGGAACTTAAGGGGATTTGTGTAGGAGATCTTTTCCATTTGCGTGGGGTTTCCAGTTTCAGGTTTTGAGAGCATCTTTTTGGCTCCAGGTGCAGTTTAAAAGAATGAACTCTTGCAAACATTAGGGAGTAGTCTCCTTCCAATCCGCGGGCCTTTCTTGAAGTCAGCAGACACAGTGTTTGGTTGGGAAGTTGTGAAGATGGATCGGACTCGGCCCTGTCCCAAAGGAGCTATTAATATCTGTCGAATAGGGACAGAGAAAGGAATGCACCTCACGCCATTGCTGCAGGGGATAATAGAATTCCCATATGGAAAAGTGCTTTCCGGTGAGATCATTGCTGTCTAAGATTCATCCGCGTTGTTGTTTGTTTCTGTTGTATTTAAGTGGATGAGATGGCCTTCAGCTTCACCTGTTGTCTTGGTCCCACAGTAGGTGTAGGCTGCCTGGCACCCAGGGTTCTTGGGGGTCAGGAGAAAGGATGGGAAGGGGATGGGGGCAGCGGACGTTCCCGGTGTCCTGTCCAAAGGCTGAGAGGCTCCCCAGCATCGTGAACAGGAAGGGAGGTCAGCAGGATGGGCATGAGAAGGGACCACGCTGGGCTGGACTTAATGTGCTAGCTGCTGCGTGGCAGCAGGGGCCCACCCCGAGAGAGCGCAGAGGCCGGAGCGCCGTGTGTAATGGACTCTGTACCCATAAGAAGCGCCTCTCCTAGCTGCTGAGCTAAGCAACTCCGAATGACCGGGTTACTCTGTCCCTGACTTGCCCTGTGACCTTGAACTTTGTGGCCGTGACCTTGACGCTGTCCCTCCACCACCGGGGTGGGGCCTCCATGCCGACATGCCCCAGAGTGTTCCCCTGGCAACCACAGATGAAAATGCCCGTCCGATTCTTGGGGGACGGGGCGGCACCCCGTGCCCCGGGCATGCGCTCACGTCTCCCCTCTGGTTTTGTGTTCCAGGGATAGAGCTGTGCCCCCCCGGCCAGCGCTTCATGATCACCATGGTGGCGAGCTTCGTGGCCATGGCGGGCCAGTTCCTCATGCCCGGACTGGCCGCCCTGTGCCGCGACTGGCAGGTCCTGCAGGCCCTCATCATCTGCCCCTTCCTGCTCATGCTGCTCTACTGGTCGTAAGTGCCCCCCCTACCCCCCACCGGGAGCGCCCCCTGGGGGAGGAGGGGTGAAGTGCTGGCCTTGGGCTGTAGTCCCCAGGCTGAGCGCCAGGTCCCGCTCCAACTTCCCTGAGTGCGCACACGTGCGGGGGCAGGGGGAGGGTGTGCATGTGTGTGAGGTCCAGCAGACTTCCCTGCTCGTGTGTGTGTGTGTGCGAGGTCCAGCAGACTTCCCTGCTTACATGCGTACGTGCATCTATATGTGTGTGCGAGGTCCAGCACACTTTCCTGCTTACATGGATGTGTGTGTGTGTGTGTGTGTGTGTGTGTGTGAGGCCCAGGATGGAAGGTCCCTACTTAAAAGTGGGTGTGTGTGTCTGTATGAGGTTCAACACGGACTTCCTTGTGCGTGTGCATGTGTGTAAGGTCCAGCATGGACATCCCTGTTTGTGTGTGTGCATGTGTGTATGGTTCAGCATGGACATCTCTGCTTACATGTTTGTGTGTGAGATCCAGCATAGAAGGTCCCTCCTTACACATGTGTGGGTGTGGGTGTGAGGTCCAGCATGGACTTCCCTGTGTGTGTGCGTATGTGTGTGTGTGGTTCAGCATGGACTTCTCTGCTTCCATGCACAAAATTTTCCAAATTTTATTTTATTTTCCAAACTTTGAGAAAACTTGGTGCTAACATATATGCAGCACGAAACTTGCCGCTTTAACCATTTTTAAGTGAAAAATTCAGTGATATTAATTCCATTCACAATATTGTGCTAACATCGCCAAGTTCTATTACCAAAGGTTTCCTGTCACTCCAAACAGAAGCCCTATACCAATTAGGTAGTAATTCCCCATCTCTGCCCGACCCCCTCCAGTAGCCTGCAGTCTACTTTCTATCTCTAGAACTTGCTTAGTCATAAGTGATGTCATATAATATTTGTTATGTCTGGCTTATTTCATGCAACGTGATGTCTTCAAGGATATTGTTTACACTGTTGATCTTGGGAAATTCTCCAACATACACAAAAGTAGACAGAAGAGTAGAATGAAACCTTTCTGGCCCCTTCACCCAGCTCCAAGAATCTACCCCCTGTAATCTGGCCTCACATCTGCTTCCTGCTGCCCACCCCACTTGGTTATTTTGACATGAGTTTTTAATGAACGGATTTGCCAAGGGCCAGGGGTTACTTTGTGTGTGGAGGGGAAGTATGGAGATGTTAAGGGAGTGATTTATAAAAGCCCCCTTATATCCTCTAGATCAGAGGTGGATAAACTGCAGCCTGTGGGCCAAATTGGCCTGCAGTCCGGTTTTGTAAATAAAGTTTTATCAGAACACAGCCGTGCTCATGTATTGACATATCTTTTGTCTGCGACTGTTTTTGCACTACAAGCATAGCATTGAGTAGTTGGGAACAAGACCATACGGCCCACAAATCTGAAAATATTTTTTCTCTGATCTTTACACAGGAAAGGTTTGCTCACCCTTGCTCCAGATAAGCCTAAAATGACTTTTAAAGACATGCTTAGCTTTTCTTTTCTTTTTTGACTTGCTGACTTTAGGGGGGTGGAAAATAACTAAACAGATTGGTCTAGTGCAGCAGTTCTTAACCAGGGATCCACAGATTTCTGGAGATCTGTGAGCTTGAATTGAAAAAAATCAACTTATTATCTTTATTTTCTCTGACCTCTAACTGAAATCTAACATTTCCTTCACTTATGAATGTATGCAATAAATAAATTTCAGTAGTATACATTTCACTTGGCTGGTAAGAGCCCCTGGGCTAGCAGGTATGGCCCGGGCAACAGAAATTTTTTAAACTCGACAGGGATTCATGTTCAGCCAAGGTTGACCACCACAGCTCTGTGCGTAGACAAATGTTTAGGAAAAGAATGGTTGTTCTACCCTTTTTTTAAAATTTATTTTTTAATAAAATCTTTTTCTTTTCTCTCCCTTCCCTGCCCTTGCCCCCTCCCTGCCAATACCCTCGTTTTCCTACTATTACAAAATACTAGCGTATATGTTATATATGCCTGCTCTTTAGTCACTCGTGAAAAGCAGATTTCTGGCAGGAAGGCTGGCTTCACTTGTGTGGAGAAGGCTTCCTTCTTCTTAAGTGCCAGGAGGGGGAGACCACCCACACCTTGAACTTGATGATCCCCATTTCAGTTTCGATCGCCCAGCAGGGAAGTTGTGGTGAGCAGGGAAGGGGCGTGGGGGATGCATTTTCCTCCAAAGCTGATTCTTGCTTAACAGTATCATGAGCAACTTCAGCAGCTGCTGTGGAGCCGGCAACAATAGAGGAGCAAAAGGGCCGCCTGCCGGGGAGGCCATTGATCAGCAGCAGCTACCCTAACTGCTCCTCTCCTAGCCCCCTTGCTCCAGCCCTCCCGGGGGCTCCCGGGAGTGGTGGAGGCCTGTTCTTGTGGCTTCCCCAGGCACCCCCTCCTACACAAACCATGCATATTTCAGGAGCCCCTTCTCCCTCCAGCAGGGTGTTCAGAGGCAAAGAATGAAATCATGTCCCCTGCACAGGAGGCAGCTCTTCTTTTGTCTTCGAAGGAAGCCCTTCTTGTTCCTTTCCTAGCTGGGGAGCACTTGTGTTGGAATTCAAAGGCATTTCTTGACTTGACGGACGCGTATAGGGTGTTTTTTCAGGTTCCAAATGTTAAATCAGTCGGTCCTCATATTTCATCACCCCGTTGTAGAGATGACAACACTGAAGAGCAGAGAGGTTAGGTAACTTGCCTGAGGTCACACAGCAGGCTCTGGGCCTGCAGTCCCTGCCCAGTCATCTGCCTTCCTTCCATCAGCTTCCATCCCTGACAGTCTGATAAACTTGCCTTTGGGAGGGTAAGCTCCCTGCCCCCAACCCCAGCATATACTTTGATGGGTCATCACACCCAAGGGTACTGCGCTGTCTGCAGGCCCCTGGGGGCTGGGGGCCTCGGTGGGCACAGCCTGAGCTGCTTCCATCACTTCTCCTCTTCCCACTGCCTCCCTTTCCTGGTTTAAGGGAAAAGGATGGCAGAGAAGGGTTTCCTGCACCCACTCCCAGGCATCAGGATGGTCAATGGGAAGCAGCCTCCGGGTGTGCCAGGCTGGCACTTGTGGGAAACAGCTGGGGGAGCTGTTAATCTTTTCCTTTTTGAATTTGAATCTTAAAAGAATATTCAGGTTAGACGAGAGACAAGGTACGGTGCCCATTTGTTTAAACACTTTGTAAAACCTCAAAAAATTCTTGGATCCCCGCAAAAGTAAAAATAATGTTGTATAGCTCAAAGGGCTTCCCACGGATTTTGACAAGCAAAAGTGTGTACCCATGGAGGTCCCAGGCAAGAAATCCTGGTGGTTAGGGCTCAGGTCTGCCATCTGCCCCCCACCTCTGAGTGGTCTGCGGTATGACCTTGGGCAGCGATGGAACACCACTCTGTAAAGAGGGGGTAACCATAGATCTTATCTCGGGGATGCATGGAGAGGCAGTTTGGCTTGGAGCTGAAGGGCACAGATTTGGAGCTTTGCCACCTTTTAGCAGTATGACCTTGGGCAAGTCATTTCACCTCTCTGTGCTGCAGGCTAATTGGCTGCACATAATAATGGTCAAGCATGGGTTAGGAGAAGTCAACGGATTCATGAATGAGAAGCACTTACTATCCCTGACACTTAGTGCTAAATACATGCTGGCTGCTAGAATACTAATTAATAATGATAATATTTGAGGTGCTTAGCACTGTATTGTTTAGAGTAAGTGCTCAAAATAGTATCTGTTGTTGTTATATTAATTGTTGTAATATCTCTTGGTATGGAAAAGGGCTTAGGTGTCATGGGGGCAGGTTATAAACAAGTGGTGGAGAAAAATGCATTCCCACCCCCTTGTCTGCCAGCCTGAAAGGCTGTACAAGAATTATTCAACTTTACAGGCTATTGAGGTGCTTCCTTTTTTATCACTCCCCCTAATTACTGCCTTCCTCCCTTCTGCTGCAGTGGAAGCCCCCTGGCTCCTCAAGGGCTTCTCTTGTTGGATGGGGTTCAGTGATCTACTGGGGAGTGCATGTGGGCTGCAGCCCCAGCCAGCACGAAGGCTGTTGGTGGCAAAGCATTGAACGACAGTCGCTTTCCTCGAGTGAGCTGATCATTACTACGTTCACAGAGGGGGCCTCCCCCACTGCCTCAGGGTACTTGGTATTTTGGAAGAAGCCTAATGAGCAGACAGGGAAACCTGTGTTTGAACAAGGACCACAAACCAAGTTGCCTGGATGCAAAGTGACTGCAATGTTTGGTCTTTGGTGATGGTTAGCCTGAATGGGCATCTGAGATGGTGAGCTGGACTCATGGGATTCTGTCCAAACACACACATGTGCACATGCAAATGCTGGATAAAATGTAACAAAAAAAAAAAAAAAAAAAACAATGCTGAGCTCAAATGCAAAATAGGGAGATTCTTCAAGATGAGTCTTAGAGAGAATCCAAAGCCAGGGGTTGGAGTAGGAGCAGACACTGTATGCAGCCCATGAGGCATCAAAACGAGAAAGGGGCCTTGGGAGCTCAGGTTTTAATACCTGCAGGCTGGAGCTGAGATCACGGGCCCCTTATGCAACTAGAACTGAGCTCCTTAAATAAAGTCAGGAGTCAAAACTGTCGGCAAAACCAGGCAACTACCGTGCAGTGGATCAGCTTAAATAATTGGAATTTTTTTGCTCATGGTTTTGAGGCCAAGAGAAAGTCCAAATCAAGGCGATGTTTTCTCTCCAAAGACTGTGGCGTTCTGGGGGCAGCTGCTGGCAACCCCTTGTCCTTGGCTTTGCACATGGTGGTGTCTCCTGGTCTCTCCTTCCTTTCTGGGTTCCATCAATGTTCAGCTTCTTGCTTCTGTGGCTTTCTCTTTCTCTGTCTGAATTTTATTTTGCTTTATAAAGGACTAAGACCCTTCTGATGGGGGTGGGCCATACCTTAACTGAGGCCACCTCATCAGAAGGTCCTTCTCACCGTGGCTTCACACCCTCAGGAGTAGATCAAGTTTAAGAACATGTTTTTCTGGGGTACTTGTAGCTCCAAACCACCACAGGGAGGAAGGGAGTCTTCGCACTGGAAGGCTTGGGCAGGGAATGCAGGAGAGACCTGCTTCCCAGAGGAGACTTTGAGGGTAGTGGAAGTGAGACAGCCAGCTGAGCAAGAGCTCCAGAAGGGGCAGGTTTCGACCTTGAGGGCACGGTGAAGAGCTCAGGGAGGCGACTGTAGCTGCAGCCCTTGGGGCAGTTATTGGGTCACAGTGTATTCTGGGGTGGAGTGGCACTGGGCAGAGAAGCCAGCAGGGAGAGGCAGGGACAGGCTTTGATGAGGAGGTGGCAACTGCAGATGGATTCTGGCTGCAGATAGATTCCGCGACAGGGAAGATGTGATACCTGAATGACTTGTGCCCCGGCCAGTGGAGATGAGTAGCATCTCCTGAGCTGCCCTAGGCTGCTCGTACTTCCAGCCAGTGGGCTTCAGGTAAAGGAAGAGCTTCAGGGCCAAAGAGAAAGAAAGAATGTGCTTTCTTGGATGCCGGTATTTCCATAGGCTTTGAGGATTCATATTCGTAGTCACATTGACATGAAGCAGGGATAGAAACAGAGCAAGTACTTGGGAATATTTTCAGAGTATGTAAACTGTGGCAAAGATAGAGGTCGGTCCTCTGGCAGGCACCTGAAGCTAAAATCCTATGTGGTCCTTGTTCCTTAGGCTACGGGGGCAGGTGGATGTGTTCAGCCACTTCGCTTGGGTCTTGATCATCACTTAGGAAAGTGCAGGGACACTTCAGGGCTAATCTAGAAGGAAGTCATACTGGGCAATCGTTTCTCTGGAATAAAGGTAGACTTCTTCTTCCAGGGTCACAGTAAACAGATAAAGAGGGGAAAAAAAGATACTAAATGCAAGCCTAAGGGAGAATACATGAGGAATTCTTAGGTGTGCTGGGAAGTGGCAGGTGATGACAGATGGAGGAGCCCAATGGGAGCAGCTGAGGCTTTCTAATCACACAGATTAGGGAAAGGTGCCACTTCCAGCTGGATGTGAGCCTGCACAGCCCACCCGGCTTAGGGATGGAGCGCTTCTTTCGGCCAAGTACATCCTGGGCGGCCTCTTGGAAACTGCAGGCTGGAAGATCAGGAAGGTGACAAGTTGAACGAGGTGGGGTTGGTGTTCTGGATGAATTCACTGTTGAGGAATGGTAGGGCAGTGAGACTTAGTGCAGGCGGCTGCCCACATAGTGTCTATCAAAAGCATTTTAGAGGGTGGAGGCAAGGAAGCAGATGTAAGGTGGGGATTCCAAGGGATAATGAAGATGTGGGAAACTCTCCCCCAAAGTGTGGTTAGATGCCTTCGCTATGCCTCAGAATGTAAACTAAAGATGCTGAGTCCAAGGCATTGTTTGTGAAACAAATATTTGCATATTTGCATCTCTGCTTTGCACCAGGCATGTGCTGATGGATGGGTTGATGCCAATTCAAAGGAGCTCCTGGCAGGAAGGCACCCAACCAAATGGCTGAGAGTCCACTCCCCTCAGACAAGGTTTTCCAGGTGTTGAAAGGCCAAGAGAGCATCATAGTAATCAAGACAGACACATTCTTGCCTTAGCAATGAAGGGAGATATCATGCCTTTCGCATCTTCTGCCCAAATGCAGTGTAAATATTTGCTGATTTGAGCAGTGTCCTAAAATTTTAGGGACACACCTTCCCCAGGATCAGGTACAAGCTTCTTCTTATATGTGTGAGCATCTGTTAACCACAGTGCTCTTGAATTAGCTTCGAACTTGTAGTGGTGGGATTATTCCTTTTTTATAGGTTGGGGAAACTGAGTCATCAAAAGGCTTCACTGAAACTCTCAGGAGTGTGGGAGAACTTTCAAACATCAGTGGTTCTCAAAGTGTGGTCCTGAACCAGCAGCTTCTGCACCACCTGGAAACTTGTTAGCAATGCACATTCTCAGGCCCCAGCCCAGACCTACCCTAAAAGGATGTCTCAGAATGGGGCCCAGCAATCTGTGTGTCAAGAAGCCACTCTGAGTGATTCTGCTGTGTGCTAAAGTTTGAGAGGCAGAAACCAATGTTAGCAGATAGGTGGCAGGCTACTTATCATAGAAGAAAAAGCACAATATTCTGTCTATGAAACATGGTGCCTGACCCCATTTGTTCTTTTATCATCATCATCATCATCATCATCAGAGAAGTTGTAGGTTTACAGAAAAATCAGGCAGAAAATAGTTCCCTTCTCCCCCCTCCCCCATTATTAATACCTTGCATTACACACTTTGTCCTCAGGGAGGCGCCAACAGGTATCATCCAAGGTGGCATAGAACTGTGCACTCATCATAAATCAATGCGGTTTCACCGCTCTGTTAGGAAGTTAGGCAGATGCTCTCCATGAGGTGTTCAGAGACACATCAGTCTACATCATCCCAGACAGCTGAAAATGGTGAAAGAACGTGAAAAGAAAAAATCGTGGTCCCGGATCTGGTCATTTTATTCTGCGCTATAGATACAGGAAGGTACATGCTCTTAAATATCAGCGTACCGTCAAGTCCTGAATCAGAGCGCTGGGCGGTAGGAGGGAAAGCTTTCTCTTGTCTGACTTCCTCCTGCTCCCTTTGGGCAGCCAGGGGGCTGTTGTGGAATTTGCTTTCCAGCATGTCCCTCTACCCCTGCTGGGGAGCAGCTGGGTTCAAGCTTTCTTGCACCCTCCCCCTATCACTTTCATCGAGTCCCTTATTAAGACGGATGCTCACCTTGGACCAGCCCAACAGGTGTGTTTCAAGAAAACATCTTCAGGAAAGAACAGACATGGGTGCGAAGCATGCAGGTGGTGAATTATTACTTACACTGTCTTAACGTCAGAATTTGATTCTAACGAAAGATAAGTGCTGCTGGCAATTGGTGTGATGGTAGAAAGCATCTGGGAAAGCAATAAGATGATAATGATAAACCAGACAGAAAATAGTGAGGAAATTAGAGAAAGATCACGTTGCACTGCCGCAATGTTGGAGAACAACTCCCAGTATCAACTCCCTGAAGGTAAGACAAAACCTTGAAATGGAAGAAATTATGGCATGCCATTGTGAAGAACTCACTAGGTAGGAGAGGGGCAAAACGAAGAGGTTGGGAGTGCAAAAACCCTTAGGAGAAAATGTACTTGCAAAATGGATTTAAATTGTTTTTTCATTTCCGGGGGGGGCAGGGAAGTCATTTTAAAATATTGGAATGACCTCAGGTTAGATATATGTCCCCTGAACAAAACAATACTCGGAGTTCTGATATGGAAATGACCCTTCTTCTTGGTGCTTTTAAATATCAATAGGAATATTTTGGCCAGAATACTAATTTTTAGCCTGTCTTGAGGTTTCCCCCGAGTGGGGCACTGCTCACTACTTCTCATCCCTTCCTGCCATCAGTCCTGCCAGTAACCCCAAGAAGCGGGTACGGGGGCGGCCCCCAGGACAGGTGAAGAGACTGAGGAACAAGAGTTTCGGGGATTCCTTAGGGTCCCCTCACTGGAAGTAGGGCCAGGATATGAATCTGCAGGCAGACTCAAGAGTGCAGGCTCCGACCCCCGGCTTCTAAGTCAGACGTGGAGTGACTGTCACCTGTAGAGAGGGCAGCCCTGGACTCAGGGGACAGGGTGGAAGACCCCTAGACACACGTAGGATGGTGTGTGCTTGGGATATTGCTGCCCTTCTGGCTAAGAGGAAGTTTTCTTTTTAATATGCCTTTTATTTATTTAGGCTCATGTTTAACATTTACGAAAACACACCCTAGGGCACCAGTACCTGCCCCCAATATATACTGGTGAAGGGGATGGATTGATTTTGCTTTGTCAAGATCATTTTAAAAGATCTATGTTTTTTCCTTAAGTTATAGGGCTCTAACCCATTGGTGTCCAGCCCTTTTTCTCCTCCCCAACTCACATTTCTCTATCAAAAACAGCCTTATGTCAATATACCACATTATATAGAGATTCTATTACAAGCAAAATCAGAGTCGCGGGATCCTTGAACACAAGGAGAGAAACTGAATTCGTTGTGTTCCCCGTCAAGTCACCCAGGAAAAAGTTTTCCTCAAAGGGTAGAGTTGAATAATAAAGAGCAGGCAGCCTCTGGGAACGCGAGTAAACACGGAAGAACTATTTTCACAGGTTACCAGGTCATTTTAGGAGACTTATACAAACTTTAAAGCCAAAAAAATTTTTTTAAATTGAATCCAATTTATCTACAAATTATCTAGATTAAGGAACGATTAGGCCATACCGACAAAAGTGATAGCCTACATTTTCACTGTAAAAACTGAATAAACCATGGAAAGTGTACTTAGAATGTCCTCTAAGTCTGTGTTTTGGGACTTGCTGATGGCATAGAATTTTAGGGAACCCTCAGGCAAGAGGCTGCCCCACTTTTAATTTCTGAGTATGCAAAGATTAAAATTATTTATATTACATAAAATAATGTGGTCAACAAAACTGCTTCCAAATAGAAGTAAAGAGAAGCCTGTGAAGGTGGGACAGTATAGTCCTTGGACTTTGACGTGCTAGACAAGTGTGCTTTGGAATAACATTTAGCTCTAGAGGTCAATGTGGTTATCGCCAGTGCCTTCGTCCCTAACTGTCCCATGCCTTGGATGTGCCCTGAGATTCCCCTGCCCCACCCTGAGGAGATGGGGGAATGGCTGAAGGCCAGCTCGAGGATCACTGTAGCCTTGAAGCAGGCGGACCCTGGTTCAGCCAGACTGTGGATGGTTGCAGGGGGAGCTGAGCTGTTGGCAGCTGGCAGAAGGCAAGGCATGGCCATCTGATGAGCTGGTCAGGTCCGCTGCTGAGTGGTTGCCCCCCAGGCAGCTGGCAGAGGTCCACATGGTCCACATGGATGGATAAAAGGAGTCAAGCCCCTGACCATACCACCCATCACCTTAGCCTTCAATCTCTCGAGGGGTTCTGGCAAAAAGTTCAGTTCCGAAAGCAACAGTAGTCCAGGACAGGATAAGTCAGCAGCTATTGGGACTTGACAACAGAACATTAAGCCATTCTTCGTTTATGTTGGAGCCTGACTAGAAGCACCTATCAGGTCACCCCTATGAATGGGGTGGTAGGTTTGCGGCCATTGGCTCTGTTTGTCATCCTGACTGGAAGGAGGGCTGACCCAGGAAGCCAGGAGAGGTGACTGTCCAGGCGAGGTCGATGGAGAGACCTAGAGGCCGCTGACCCAATGCCAGTTAGAAGGAGAAGCACCCTATAAACCCTTTGTTCCTTCTGCCCACTTACCTCCTCAAAATGATTTTCATATCACATGCTTTTATTAGGATTTGCAAAAATGCCAAATTCCCTCTATGGCATCATATTTTTGGCTTTAAACTTTTTATTTGGAAATAATTTCAAACTTACGGGACAGTTGCAAAAATAAGACCCAGATACAGAAAACTCCAACATACCCTCACGCCCAGATACCCAAATCGACTAACTTTTAACATTTTACATATTTGCTGTATCATTCTAGCCATCTATTTGTCCATCTCTATCAATCTACTACCTGTCATCAAACCATCTATCTTCTACAGCATTATATTTTGAATGTCCTCTGTAACTTCTTCCCTTCTGCTGCCAGATATTTGATACATGGATAAATTAGTGTACTATTACCTTATCCAGCCTGGCAAAGACCTAAAACAGCATAAGAATAGTTGTTCAATGTATTGCCACGATCAGCATCTTTTTTCCCTTTCAGAAGGAGGTTAAAATTATCATAAAAAATCTGGAGAGAAAATGTTAGAGCCACATGAGGCCTTGATTGACATTCCACCCCCATCGTCCCCCACCCCCAGTTCTACTGATGCAGGAAAACTGAGGCCTGGAAAAACTGTGAGTGACATGCCCAAGGTCACAAAACTGGTAAATAAAGCCAGGGCTCCTGAAATTTTCCCTCCATAACCTTTCTTTCATGGAAGAATTTGGTAACTAGATATATATCTTTTTTTTTTTTTTTTTTTTTTTTTTTTAAATAGAGACGCAAAGTTCAGCACATCGGGTAAATTTCAGGGGTGATAATTGGAATTATTAAAGATTTCCTGGTTCTACAAAGAGATTTGTTGGAGGGGCCCATTTGCCTTAAACCTTAGGGTTTAGCCATCTTTAGAGCCAGTCTTTGTTCAATTTCAGGATAGTCATGTATTCTCCTTGACTCCCTAAATGACTAAGATCAACCAAAATCAGGAACTTGAATTTTTTTTTAAAAAAAGAGCATATTCATTTCCATTTACTATACCCTGAGCTGAAGCTACTTACCTTATTTTTTTATGTACCGAACAGACCGAAAGTTTTTTAAAAATCCAAGTGAAAGCTTATCTGTTGGAACCAAGCCTATATCTTTGCAAAAGCTTTGAATGAGAAACTTAAAATAGTCTCCTCCAACAGTTATTTAATTAAATTGTTTTTTTAATTTTGAGAATCTTTTCAGAATTTCATAACACTCTGATACTTAGCAATACCCCCAAAAGTGTCAACAGCTAGAATCACCTCTTTACATCAGAAACTCCCTTAGTACACTTTAACCCCATTTTTACGTATACATGCAGGAAAACCTCATCTCTACAAAAACGTCTGTGATTTTACTCCCCCATTCTCTACTTTGTGTCCTTCATACTACGTTGACTAAACCTACCTGGCAGAAGCTCTTACCTTATGTGGCATTTATTAATCTACATGGATTTTCTCCCCAACTAGAGAGATTCTTGAGAAAAAGACACCATGGGCAATTAATTTCCATGCATTCACACATACACACACACACACACACACTCCGCTGCTTCTGGCCCATTGATGGGGCTCAATGCATGTCTGTTCCCTGAGTGACATGGCAAATCACAGAAGGGGAGGCACACCTGTTAACAGGTGGGTCACCCTAAAATCAAAAAGGTTGGGGGAAAAAAACACCTTGAGGGTAAAATTCATAAAACATCAGCAGTTGCTCTTATTTTCTGAGTAACTGTCCCAGTACAGTAATTTCAAGAGAATAGACATGCTTAGGTAGAGAATGTCAGCTTGGCATTTTATCAAAGTGGTGTTAAATGAATTAGCAAGAGGGCAGTCTGGATGATATTCTTGTCTAGGGCAGATTCTCCAGGTGGAGAGGAAAAATGATCATCCTTGTAGTATTGTGAAAGGATCATGGTCGCGAGTTTTCATGACTGATTCTAAGTCATTATACAGGTTACAGGGGTGTAAAGTGTAAAATGGATCAATGAAATGCAAATCAGATGGGCTTGAGATGGAGCCAAATAACAGGGAAATAGGAAAGGGCAAAGCTGGGAACGTGGACCGGACACGACGCTTGGCTATTAAATCACCCATTATCACGGTCTGAATGAAGCCGAGCAGTGCCCAAAGAGTAGACACAGGCATCGCTGTCCCTGTTTTAACTGCATGCTTACACTCACCTTTGAAGAATGCAGATATAGTGGTAGGAATTAAGAAAGCGAGGAGGAAGTTAGCTGTCTTGATACAAGACCGTTTCTGTGATACCATTGAGAAAAGAGTCCCAGCTAAATAAGTTTTCCATATGACTCTTTAAGAAGCAATACTTCATCGTAGCTATTTTGGGAGGACATCTTTCTAAAATATATTCTTCCTGCTTTTTACACAATACTGTAGACATGGTATGAGGTAGAGAAAATTACACTTGTCTGGGGAGCTGAGGACCCATTTGCCATATGCAAGTCATTGAAGTTGCTCCGGGATCCGGCGACCCAGCCTGGCAGTGAGGGGCCAGGGGCAAGTGCAAATCCAAGGGCCCTCCTGCTCTGACGTTGGTTATTCCTTTGCCGTGAATTGCAACACCTTCAGGGGCCACGTGAGCACCTGTGCACCCACCTGGACTGAGTGTGAACACCTGTGCATCTCCATTCATGGTTCTGTCGCCTTCACACCATCAGGGTGCCCGCCCTCTGCTCTCCACCCCTACTCCCAGTCGGCCTGGGGTCTTCTCAACTAGACTTCACTTGTCTCTGTAAGAACCTGAAGGGCCCTTCCATGAATGAGACGTGTGTTCTCGGTGAATAGACTTTGTAGCCTCCATGTTGATTCCATCAGAAGCTTCTTCTGCTTAATTTCCGGTTCTTGCCCTTTTTTTTTTTTGGAATAATTGTAGCCCTGCGGTGAATGACCCACAGATACATGCGGTGGTTTTACCTCCCAAGTTCATGTTGTTCAGGTGATCCTGAGCTTTGATTGACTTTATGTTAGAATCCTCTGCAAAAAAAAAGGAAATTAGTGTGGATGTTATCCAGAACCTTAGCATAGAAACCCATTGTGCCCATCACCTGGGGACAACTGTCTCTGGGCCTTCAGGAGCACAGATCTGGGCCAATCTAGAAGAAAGGGGATTTGCGGAGTGAAACGCATTTTTCACTGGAATGTGAAGACAGTGTGATCTAGTGAAGGAAGCACCTATGCATATGTATACACCTATATACGTATATTCACACATATATATACATATACATCTATTCACACATACATACATGCATATAGATAGATATATATATGACTATCCAGGATTTAGAAAGACTTACACCAAAGTGGCAAAGGGCTACCTCCCAACAGGGGTAGAGGGGCAGGGGAAAGGAGTCAAAGAGGATTTTCATCCCTTCTGTAGTATTTTAGTTTTTAAAGTAGAAAATGGATTCATCTACTGTTTGCTTCATTAAAACTTAATCTCAGGAGAGCGGGTGTAGCTCCGTGGTTGAGTGCCTGCTTCCCATGTACGAAGTCCCGAGTTTAATCCCCAGTACCTCCTAAAACAAAACAAAACAAACAAACAAACAAAAAACCTTAATTTCATAACTCGAGCCCAGCCTCTGCACCGCTTGGGCACTCAGCGAGTCCCAGCTCCCCCCCGTATACAGTGCCGCCATCATTTACCCAGAACCCTCGGAGTCAGGTGGGGTTTGGCATCTGGAAATGTTTGAGCTTCAGAAAGGTAGTCCCTGTGCAAAATCCTGAATCTTACTGCACACCCTCAGGATCTGTGCAACGCGCTCAAGCGCAGGGGTGATTCGGCAGTGAAATGTATGCACAGTTGCCTCCAGTCTAAGCGCCTTCCCCGCCATTAGGTCACGTTCAACCTCCAAATGAGTTCCAGCTGGTTTAGGCTTTGTTGCCAAATGGGTTCAGCAAAAAGGGTATTGGGGAATTCTTTTTTTTTTTTCTTTAAACTTCGTATTTAGAAGTAATTCCAATTATAGGACAGTTGAAAAAATAATACAAAATCCATACAGAGAACTCCAACATATCCCCCAATACCCAGATCTACCAGTCATAATATTTGCTGTATCATTCTGTCTGTGTAGCATCTATCTTTCTATCTATGTGTCTATCTATTTTCCACCAATTTTCTGAACATTTGCGCGTAGGTTATATACATCATGCTCCTTGAACACTTAATACTTCCGGGCCCATTTCCTATGAACGTGGATATTTACTTATGTAACCACCCTAAGTGCAGTTGACAAGTTCAAGGACTCTATACACAGCTTTACAGTCTATATTCAATTTTTTCATATGTTCTTCTCTGGCATTTGATCCCATCTAGGATCATGTATGGCATTTAATTGTCATTATCTTTTTTTTTTTTTTAAAGATTTTATTTATTTATTCATTTATCCCCCCCTTGCTGCTTGTGCTCGCTGGGTCAGCTAACCACGCCGTGCGGGCGGGCTTGCCTTCACCAGGAGGCCCCGGGAACCGAACCCGGGGCCTCCCATATGGTAAACGGGAGCCCTACTGATTGAGCCACAGCCGCTTCCCTCATTGTCTCTTTAGTTAGAATTTTTTGGATTCTGGGTTTGTGAATAAGGGATTGTGGACCTTCTAACCAACATGATTGAAATTAGACATCCCAAGACACAATTCTGAGACAGCCATTTGCCACTTGCCTGGAGGCGGGAGGTTCATCTCCAGTAGGGAAGATGGGGTGAGCTGGGTAGGAGGGTGACCCCAGAGATGACCTGGAGACCCCGGGGCCGTGAGAGCCGCTGCCCGCATGTGCCGCTGGATCTGTGCCGCATCCCAGCTGGTGAGTAAACCGTTACCTGCAGCCCAGGGCACAGCACGTCCCGGTGCCATCTGCTCAGCCTGCTCACAGTCCATCAGAAAACATCTGTTTGTGAGCTCATCCAAATTAGCAAGCATTCTAAACAAACGAGGGGATAATCAACCCTGCCACCCTCCTCTGCTGTATCCGCATGATGCTTGGCGACTCTGAACGTGCTTGGGAAGGCGCTGCCTTCTATCTGGGTTTCCCTCCGCTTGGCCCCTCACTACCCGCATAGGGCTGAGAGCTTTAGAAGGACCGGTGGAGATTTTCATTTGTTCCCACATCCTTCTGCTCAGGGCCTTCAGGGGCTCACCGAACACCTTGGCTTCCACCCCTCACTTACGTGAACTTCCAAGGTCCTTTAGATTTTGCCAGCCTGAAAGTCTCCAGCTTTTGGGACTTCTTGTCCCACTCCTGTGTGGGACTTGGCAAGCTCCTGCCTCTGTGACTTCCCCAGCTTGCTTCCCTCTGCAGAAATGTGTTATGGTAACAGGCTGGTAACGAAGATTTTTTTTTTTTTTTTTTTTTAAGATTTATTTTTATTTATTTATCCCCCCCCCTTGCTGCTTGTGCTTGCTGTGTCCATTTGCTTTGCATTTTTCTGTGTCTGCTTTTCTCCTTTTGTTGCATCAGCTCACCGCGCCACGCAGGTCATCAGCTCACCACCAGGAGGCCCTGGGAATCGAAACCGGAGCCTCCCATATGGTAAACGGGAGCCCAACCAATTGAGCCACAGCCGCTTCTCAAGTTTTTTTTTTAAAGCAACAAAAATCACTGCCCTCCCAGCCACAGACACTTCTTGCCACCAACTGTAAAGAGATCTGCCAGGGAACCCCTTTGGTGTGTATGAAGTTATAATCACAGTCACCCTTTAACCATCCACCTGGAGGGTGACGTGACCTCCCCTGCTTTCATTTTCCTTGGAAAATCATCTGATTTCTCTGAGGTTCAGCTCTGCTTCGCTCTGGTCTGGGCCCACTGGCTTGCTTTTTAATTTGCACGGGGTTATTACATGGTGTACTTGTCAGCACCGATTTTATTAGGTATCCATAACGTGGCCACACTGCACATTATCCAAATGAAAACCACCACCGCTGGACTCTCTCCTAGGCCAACAGGCCAACGGGCTCTTTACAACTCTGCAGCACATTTAAACACAGAGGGCATCGTAAAAATTCGGGATTTATGTGCCCTCTTAGCTTGTGGCCTCCTGGAATGTCTGAGGAAGCATAAGGAGGACAAGTTTCCCAATCTTCGGTCACTTTTGAGCGCCACCTACGCGTCTTTGGTTTGTTCCTTTGCTGTGTGCACCATGGTGAAGGGTGCAAGCTCTCGAGCCAGGCTATGTGGATTCAGGTCCCAGCTCTGCCATTTAGTAGCTGTGCAGTCCTGGCCAATGTGCTTGAACTTTCTCTGCCCAAGTTTTCCCAACTGTAAAATGGGGATAATAATAGCACTACCCAGGGGGACGGATGTGACTCAAACGGTTAGGCGTCTGTCTCCCATATGGAGGGATCTGGGTTCGGTCCCAGGGACCTCCCGGTAAAAAAAAAATAAATTAAACTAAATGTTTTAAAATAAAAAAATAATAATAATAATAGCACTACCCATAATGGGCTTGGAAGAGTCAAATTCCCAGGGAGCGCATAGAACAGAGCCTGGCAAGAGGTCAGGCAGTCAGTTCACAATAACCATCTGCCACGGGACACCAAGGCCTGTGGCTACAGCACATCTGTTCGCCCAGGCTGAAATCTCCTGGGGTAGGATGGGGTGTCTATACCTCAGTTCGTTCTGCTCACAAGATTCTGTAATACCCCAGACCTTCCTTGAGCCCTCGCCCTCTCTCTTCTGCCCGTCTTGTCTCATCTCATGCCCAGCCTTCTGGTTTTCCCCAAACTCACCAGGGCATTGCGTGCCTCCGGGTCTTGTCCCCACACACAGCCCACAGCACACCTGGCCTGGCCAGCACCTCTTCACCTTCCAAGCCAGCCCAAGAGGGTCCCCATCTCTACAGAGCTGGTCCTGACCTAGAACCACCCACAGCCTCTTCTCTGGCTCCCACTGGATCCCACAAAAGTGATAGATTAAACCACTTCTCAGTCTATAATGTGTATCTGTGTGTTTTTATGGACTTTATTTGCTCATCTAATCTAGTGATAAAAGAAAAACTGTTTTAACAACATAAAAATTAAGATCTCACAGCTCGATTGAGCAATTCATGAATCGGGCAGCATCCCATCCAGAAAGTGGGAAGGGAGCACCGAAGAGTGGTAGAAAGGGCAGGTATATAGAGCTGGCAGGCTGTGTTTTGTTTTGTTTTGTTTTGTTTTGTTTTGTTTTGTTTTGTTTTGTTGAGGTACCGGGGACCAGGGATTAAACCTGGGTACCTCGTATATGGGAAGCTGGCACTCAACCACTGAGCCACATCGGCTCCCCTGAGTTGGTTTTTTTCATTTGTTTTGCTTGTTTGGTTTTTTTTTTTTTTTTTTTTTTTTCTTTTTCAGGAAGCACCAGGAACTGAACCCAGGACTTCCCATGTGGGAGGCAGGTGCTCAACCACTTGAGCCACATCTGCTCCCTGAACTGTATTTTTCGGCCTTGGGTTTGGGGTTGTGAGAGAACCGATGGTGCATAAGAAGCAGTAGCTATGTTAAGTTTGCCAATATGGGGCTTGGCGCGAGAGGCTCCATCTCGGACCCAGGCTCACTACTTAACGATAGTTATTTCAGAGGTCCCTCTACAAGACCCTTAAATTGCTTGAGGTGAGGGATGTATCTGATTTACTTTGTAACGATAATGCTCAGTACATGTTAGAAAAAATAACTTGGTGGCTAAATGAAAGCTTGAGCTCCAAAAGAGGCACACACCTATTTCTTAAATCCCAAGGTCACGCCATGCATTTGTTCACAGTGCTTTCCCCCAAAACTTTTCTATAAGCTCTGCGAATCCCAGAGATCCTCTGCAGAGACTCTCGCTCATAGGCGTTTGTCCTAAGGTTGTTTGTTTCTGTCAGTTTTTCATTACTCAGACTTAGTTGTGTTTAGACACAGTTTGGGGGCGACAAACACGAGTGACAGAAAGCGCCATGTCCACACAGGAGCAAGACTGGTCAGAAGGTGGCCATACCCACCAATGCTCTGAATCGGGCATCCGTTGGTAGCTCTGAAACCTGGCAAGAGGAGAGACTCTCCTCAAGGACGAGCACTCTCGTGGCTTCTGAGAATAGGGGTGGGCAGCTGTCCTCGCTGGGTCTTGATGACTTAGACTGACAGGATTTCAGTCATGAAATAAAACGTCTATCTGTAGGCATACGACCAGGCTTTTTCTTGAAGATGAATGACACTTCTCAAATACACATCTCTGTATTTTCTGGGGGCTGTCACCTCCCCTTCAGGAATCAAAACTGTTGATGGGGGGAGTGGATGTGGCTCAAGCGGTTGAGCACCTGCTTTTCACGTGAGATCCCGGGTTCAATCTCTGGTACCTCCTAAAAACAAATTATAAAACCTACCCAGAGGAGCTGATGTGGCTCCATGGTTGAGCTCCTGCTTCCCACATATGAGATCTTGGATTCGATCCCCAGTACCTGCTAAAAACAAAAAACAAAATATAAATAAATGAAAAAAACAACCCAGAGCAGTTATGTGGCTCAGTGGTTGAGTGCCGGCTTCCCACATATGTGGTCCTGGGTTCAATCTCCAGTACCTCCTAAAAACAAAAAACAAAATATGAGCAAACGAAAACACCAACCCAGAGGAGTTGATGTGGCTCAGTGGTTGAGCGCTGGCTTCCCACATGAGGTCCTGGGTTCAATCCCCGGCCCCAGAACCTCAAAAATAAACAACCAAAAACTGTTTATCGAGGAGCACATCGCCACTGCTTACTCCCTTGCCCTCCCACCACCATCAGTAAAGCTTTAGGATAAATGGAGGAAGAGGACGTCAGATTGCTAGGGGAAAGGAAAATGTTTCCATGGTGCTACCTCTGCTTTACTTTTCCACAGCCTGTGTGGCTCCTGGGGTTCCGGAAAGGGGCCTTGGGCTCCTCCCGCTTCTTCTGCCTCCTTTACCCTGGGCCTTTTCTTCCCTGCCTCGCATTCATGGATGGCCTTGACTTTCAAATTCTGTTCCCTGCTGTGGAGTTAGTTCCATACACATTCGAGAGAAATCATTTTAAACTACTGTAGAAGACCCAGACTTGCACGTGTTATCTGCCAGATTTTAATACTCCCCTACTGCCAGCAGAATAACTTGTGCTATTAACTGGGTTTTTTTGAGAGACCTTTTAGAAAGACTCTGAGAGAGCCGCTCAGGGTCCTGGAACTGCTTATAAGCGTGGTCCTGCTTGAGAAGATAACAACCGTGCCCTGGTGTTCACAGCTGCTGCCCTGTGCCCCCTCCAAGCCTGCAGAGCCCACAAGCCGTCGGCTCAGCCACTGCCACCATGTCAAGGGGCCAGCCAGGTGGCGGCAGATGGCCCGCCACGTTGGGATACCATTTAGGACATGGTAAAAGTTGGGGAGCTTCTGGGCTGACCTCAGCGTCCAACTAGCCAGCCTCCCCGGTGCCACTTGGGAGAAGCTGCTGCTCACACCCGAGTCCCACCCTTGGCTGACTCAGGAGCCAGTACCCAGTTGGCCCAGTGAAAAGAAACTTGACCAAAATCTGTGCTCAGACCTACCATTAGATAGCAGACAAGCCTGCTTCTCTGAGTTTTGGGTAACTTGAGCAGACAAACTGGAATGGAGAAAGTCATTTTGAATAATACAAAAAATAAGCTTGATTTAATAATCATCTGTGGAATTCTGCAGGCAGTAATGTGTCTTCTGATATTAATTTAATAAAATTAAAATGAATGAACCAAGATTGTAACCTCACCACTACCCCTATCTCAGAACAGGTAATATTTTACATTTCCAAACTTACCCATGGAATATATATTAGGAAAAGTCCTAACGGAGATCATAAAATATTTTAGAATCATATCACACCAAAAACTACATATCAAGACTTGTGAGATGTAGCTAAAGGGATCCTCAGAGGAAAATCTGAAGTCTTAAATGCAAATATTAGAAAAGAAGAATTAAAGTTCATGAGCTACGTGTCCAGCTCAAGAAATTTAAAAAAGACAGTAAACCCAAATATATCAGAAGGAAGGAAATAATGGAGAAGAGAACTTAAATGATGGGGGTTGGCATTTGTGTTATTTCATTATAAAGAAAGAGTCTGTTTAAAAAAAAAAGCAAAATGTTAACACCTGTTTAACATTTATGTCTATGCTATATTCTGAGGGTTTTTGTGTGCTTGAATTATGTTCAAAATTATTTTTTTTTTTTTATTAGAGACCAGTAAAATAAACGGTAGCTTTGATAATTTTTTTAAAAATCAGTGCCTACAATTTGAAACCCAAGTTTCAAATTGGGCTTCTGTGTGTCGCCTCTACAGGAATGCTTCTGTCCACCGTGCCCTAATGAGGCAGCACACAGCTCTCTTGTACCTCCACCGAGGCTGCTCAGGGCATGGCCTTTAACTCCTGGAGAAGTCCCCCTGGCTCCCAGAGTGAATTAACATTAAGATACAACTGTTTTAGTCTGCTAGGCTGCCGAAAGCAATATACCAGAAATCGGTTGGCTTTTACAATGAGGATTTATTAGTTTATAAGCTTACAGTTTCAGAGCTGAGAAAAATGTCCAAGTCAAGGCATCATCAGGCGAGGCTTTTTCCCCAAAGACTGGCTACCGGTGATCCTGGACTCCTCTGGCACATGGCAAGGCACATGGCGGCATCTGCTGGGCTCTCCCTTCTCTTCTGGGTTTCATTGCTTTCAGCTCTCCATTCTGTGGCTTTCTCTTTCAGCTTCCGAGGCTTTATCTCTTTCTCTCTCTGTATTCATCTTGTTTATAAAGGGCTCCGGTAAAGGGATTAAGACCCACCCTGGGCCACACTCCAACTGAAGTAACCTAATCAAAAGGTCCCACCTGCACTAGGTCCAAAAACCCACAGGAATGGATTAACTTTAAGAACATAATTTTCCGGGGTCCATTCAACTTCAAACCATCACAATGACGATCCCAAAAAGACCTCCACATTCACTGGGAACTTGCCCCTTAAAATACAGTAAAAAGCAAGTAGAAACTTAATTTTTGTTCAAATAGGTAAGAGGGGGAACAAAGCAGTTATTAGGTATTGTTAGGGGGTAGCTTTGAAATAAAAATGTAGCACTAATATTTTTCTAAGCTTCTGGATTAGTGTAATTCAAGACTACCATGAGATCGTAAGGCAGGTGTTAGTTACTAGTGATAACTTTTTAATCAATGTGAATCATGATTTACTTGATACTATGCGCTATGTAACTAAAATGAAAGTGATAACTTGAACACTGCAGCTGACAAAAGGTTCCAGCTGTCAGCCCTAATTTGACTTCCAGTTTTTGTTCCTCCAGTTTTTGTCTGCTGCCTGTTTTGTAATAAAGTTTTCATGGAGCACAGCTATACCCATTCATTTATGTAGTATCCATGGCTGCTTTCATTCTCCAAGGCAGAGTTGACTAATTACAGCAGAAACCGCATGGCCTACAAAGTCTAAAGTCTTCACTCTGTCGTTGTATAGAAAAAGTTTGCCGAGCCCTGCTCCATGTAGTTTTGTCATTCTCTTTGATTGACTTACAAATCACTGTCATAAACATAAGATTACAAAATGCATCAATATTAATAAAACACCGGGTATTTTTTTTTTCCTTCTGGGGCTCCTCATAAGATTTCATCTAAAAAAAAAAAAAAAATAGGTTTCTGTTGCTAATAAAAGTTGAAAACTTTTCTGGTGGCATTATCTCAAGGAGAAGTATGGCATGCAGTTAACAGCAGAATGAAAATATTTCTATAAATAAGGCCCATGAAAGTTTCAGCCTTCAAATGTTCAAAAACTGAAAATAATTCCTGCCAGGTGGTTAGTATTGGGGTTGATTTTTTTAAAAAAACTTAATATCTTTCTATTAATATTTGGTTTTCGTGACAAATGATCGCCGTTTCACTTCTGCATGCCTTAGAAATCCACGGGTATCTTGGAAAGTATTCAACGCCAGCTTCTTGACACAGATGGTAGAATGCCGTTCACACTTGCCACACTCTAAACTCTCAAAATAGAAACACGTGCGTGCCACAGTCTTCTCTCCCGACTGGGCCCGCGAGAGCCCTGACACACTCACCTGCTGTTCGTGCTCACTGACCTGGTTGGAGCCAGACTTGTCTATGCAGCTTGCAGGCCCATGGCCCAAGTCATGCTTCTTCGTGCCCTGCAGAGTTTGGGGGCATTCACTGACTCCTTTTTCTGTCTTTGAAGGATTTTCCCGGAGTCCCTTCGGTGGCTCATGGCTACCCAGCAGTTTGAGTCTGCAAAGAAGCTGATCCTGCACTTCACACAGAAAAACTGCATGAATCCCGAGAGTGATATCAAAGGAGTACTGCCCGGTGAGTATGTGTTGGCCTCGAACCAGCAAACCTGGGCAAGGTCGGGATTCACCACACGACAGTCCCCAGTACAGCTACCGGCGCCATGTAATTCTGGACCCTGTCTGCAGAGGGCAACAGCAGCCGTTCAAGTCTGGGAGCATGACTGAATTGCTATTTTCTCTACCTGTGTAAGTGTCGGTTTCCTTCTGTCCAAAGCCAGAAGTGAAGGGTGAGTCTAATCTATGCCTCCTCTTCCAGGGACTATTTGGGAAGGCCTGGCATGCCATCTTGCCTGCCCACCAGATTTTAATGCCGTCAGAGCCCCTCTACCTCTGTTTTCCTAAATGTGACCTTCAAAGAGCTGCCATGTCTATTTCTGGCCATGACCTAATTTGTTGGGCAACTGACGAACTGGAAAAGTGAAGTATTTTAGTTTTGTGGTTCAGATCCATAGAATTCTTATGTCTCAGGAACACTGCCGCAAAATTGGGATCTGTAAGTATCACCAGGAAGCTGTTAAAATTCAGATCCCTGGAGCCCTCCTCTGCATTCAAAGATTTGGGTCCATTGGATTTGGGCTAACCCTGAGAACTTGCATATTGCATAAGTACCAGAGAGATTTGGAGGCCAGTCATCCGCAGACATATCTCTGAAACCCACTAGTAGACCAAACCCAAGCTTGGACCCTGTTGTAGCTAGTACCACTGTGTATTAGTCAGCCAAGGGGGTGTTAACGCAACACACCAGAGATTGGTTGGTCTTTATAAAGGGTATTTTTTTGGTGTAGAAGTTCACAGTTACCAGGCCATAAAGCATAAGTTTCTTCCCTCACCAAAGTCCATTGCCACGTTTTGGAGCAAGACAGCTGCCAACATTTGCCGGGGTTCAGGCTTCTTGGATTCCTCTCTTCCCAGGGCTGCATTTCTCTCCGGGCTTAGCTCCTCTGGTTCCTCCACAAGGTCAACTGTAGACTATGAGGCTCTCTAGGCTTTGCTTCTCTCCACAAGGCCAGCTGTGAACTCTCAGGGAAATGGCTCATCTCTATCCCGGGGCCTTCTCTCCAACATCAAAACTCCAACATCAAAACTGCTACTCAAAAACTGCTTCAACTCTGTTCTTTGTGATGCCTTTTATATTTGATTCCCCCACCCACCAAGGGGTGGAGCTCAACACCCTACTGATGTGGCCCGGTTAATGCCCTAATCATAACTTAATCATGCCCAGATTAGCATACCAGTTTACAAGCATAATCTAATATAGATTTTTGGAATTCATAATTACATCAAATTGCCAAACAGCTACATGCTGTTATAAAATTGCCTGGGAGAGTAATCTACAAGCTCTTTTCCAAAAGAGGAGATCCACATTTCCCCTCATCATCTGTAGTCCTAGGGATGATGACTCATTCATTCATCCAACAATTAGTTATTAAATGCCTGCCATGTTCCAAGCACTGTTTTAGGGGCAGGGAATTAAGAAGACAAAGCCTTGTTCTTAAGGAGCTTACATACAAGAGGCACAAGGCAGACAATGGACTATTAAATATACAATATGTCAGGAGGAATTGATGCTGTAAAGAAAATTACAGCAGCGCAGAGGGACAGAGGGTGGTGGTGGTGGGTAATAGCAAGCAGATGGTTGGGGATCCCTTCTCTATGGTGACATGGAAACAGAAAGCTGAGCGAGGCAAGAGATGTGCCCTGCAGATGTCCATGAACAATGTTTGAGTTTGCTAAGGGCTGCCAATGCAAAAATACCAGAAATGGGTTGGCTTTTATAATGGGAATTTATTAGTGTAAAATCTTGCAGTTCCAAGGCTGTAAAAAGGCCCAAATCAAGGCATCATCAGAGATGCTGGCTCACCAAAAGTCAGCTGCTGGCAGGTCCTGGACTCCTACCACGTGGCAAGGCAAGATGGCGGCCAGACTCTGCCCTCTCCTCCAGGCTCACTTTCTCCCTAAGCTCAACTATGGGTGATCAGGAATATGGCTCATCTCTCCCTGGGCCTTGTCAGCTTCAGGCTGCTCCACTGATTGCAGCCTCCAGCCTCTCTCTCGGCCTCTCAGATCCCTGAGATCCCTGAAAGACAGAGTTTCTCATAGCAATGGATTAGCTCCAAGAGCATCATCTTTTCTGGGATTCACAAAATCTTCAAACTGTCCCAAATGGGAAAATAGTGCCTGGGACATCCAAGTCGGGAGAGTCAGGGTCTCCTTGGGGAGTAGGACTTCTGGAATTGCCCAGTCCATGGGTTTCTAGATGGGCTTCACTTAGACTCCTGATTCTGAAATTCCAGGGTTCAGTATCCATATAAGTTCCCCAGAGGTAAGGCCAGTTGACTAGGATGGCAGACTCTATAGAGACAGGGACAGTAGATTGGGTCACCTTCACCCATCGAGTGGGACTTCCTCTACCTGGCATGTGAGCACAGGCAGAGGAGTTCAGGGAAACCCAAAGCTCTCACTCTACAGGAATGAAGAAGGACATGAGCCAGGTCTGATGTACCTGGATAGGATTGAGTGCACATGCTAAGTGCTTTGCTAAGTGGTCATGATCATAAATAAGATAACATTTCCAGAGTGCTTCTCTTTCCGTCCCTTTCCTAAATGATTTACAAATATTAACATATATTAATATTTAATCCTCAGTGCTCTACTTGTATTAATTTCTATTTCTTCACAACACACTTCAAGAGAGGTGCTATAATTGTCGCCATTTTGCAGATGAGGAAACTGAGGCACAGAGAGGTCGGGTCACTTGCCTGAGGCCGCACAACTAGTAAGTAGTCAAACTGGACTCGAACCCAGGAAGTCCGGCTGGAAGCTGCTTTACTACGCTGTTTCCGAGAGACGAGGGAGGCTTCGTAGGCGAGATGCTGATATTCCCGTATGGGCAGGAATGAGTCTTTAGTGAGCTTTTCTCCTTTGGGGCCATCTGCGTTTCGGAATGTCCAATTATCTGCCCCCAAACTTCTCCGGGCCCCATTCATGAACAGGCTGATGCTCCGAAGCCTTACAGAACCATTTGTTTCTGGCATTTATTTAATTAAATCATCACACCCTTGCTGCTTTCAGGCTAAAATACTGTCTGGGAAAAGCTTGTTTTCTCAATCCTAATTACACGGATTCGTTTCCCTCCTGTTCTTGGAAAGTGCATTACATCTTTGAAAAGCCCTCTCTGCTCGTGAGTCTGGCTGGTGTTTATTTCCCTCCAGGTGTTGCGGACAGGTGGCCGGGCGAGAGGTAGTTGGTGCGCGCGAGCATGACTTAACAAAGCAGCAGGGGCAGCCTCTGGGGCTCTGCTCCCCTTCCAGCTGTCAAGCGCATTTGTGTCCACACCACTGCAAAGTTCTGCCGAGGGCTGGGGGCAGCGCGTGGCAATTCCGTCTGACTAAACCTGCTGTGTCCAGCCTTCCTAGTCTAGACTCATCGTTCCTGCTTGGAAGCTCCTTCCATCAACTCATCTGTCCGTCTCTTACCCAGGCCAGTTCGCCAGCCTGCCAACTGGTCAACCTCTTGGCTTCCTGTCATCCCTTCTCCCTTAGCAACCAGACGAGATGGGATGGGATGGGATCCCCCACCTGCTCAGAAACTCTCCAGTGGCTTCCCAGGGCAATTCAGATAAATCAGAGGCCCCACCTGATCGCTGCCTACCTGTACCTAGGCCCTCTGGCCACCTTCTGGTTCCCAAAATGCATCACACTCTCGCTTAGCACGGGGTCTTCCACTGCTGAAATTCCCTATGATTCCTCACCACCCCATTCTTCTCTTGGCCCCAGCTCCTTGAAGACCAAGCAAGCTCCCCAGGAACAAGTCAGCCCTCCTGTTAGATAGCGGCTATAGCTGTGGGTGCTGTACCCTATTTCCCTCGTCCCAACCGCAACGAATGACCATGTAACTCCCTGTTGACATTTTTCACCCCACAGTGCTCTGAGGTCTGGCAAGGCAGAGCCAGGCTCTGCCCAGTGCCCGCTGTACCCACAGCTCTAGTGCAGCACCTGACACCAAGCAGATGTTCGGTGAATATGTCTTAAATCAGTGGCTCCAGGTCTCCTACGCTCAGGGAGGGTTAGGGAAATTTCTCATGGGAATCAACCAGTCATGGGGTGCATCACCTCTGGGTAAATGTGTGTCTCAAGCTTGGATATAAGTATCAGAGCAGAGTGGGGTGGGTGAGGGGGACTCACATGCCAAAAGAAACCTGCTGTCCCAACGTCTTCCATTTCTTTTCCAAGTGTTCTCCAGCTTATCTTTGAACACGTCTGATTTTCTTAGTGGGGTTTGCAGCTGAGTTATCTGCACCTATTGGGGTGCCCTCCCCAGTGTCATCTTCCCCATGTCACTGCTACAACCAGCAGCGTCACAGGACACGCCCAAGCTCGCCTGCTGAGCTCCCCAAGATTTCAAAAATGTATAGGAAAGGAAGGAATCCTGCTGGTTCCAAATGTGGCCATGTGGATGGCAGCCCAGGGGAAAAAGAAATCCTGGGATGGAAGCCACACTCGAACTTTGGGATTAAATTGCAAAGTATTGGGCCACACCCTTCACATCATTACTTCATTTAAGCCTCATCAGAGCCTTAAGAGGGAGATAAAATGAATATCCCTACCCAACAGGTGGGGAAATGAGGTACAAAGAGGCTAGTATTGGGGGGAAACACTGCTTCCCATTCCTGAGGCTCCCTCCAGGTGGAAGGAACTTTCCACTGAAGTGAGGCCCACAGCAGGCAGGGTGAGCTTGTCCCCCCTTTTTGCCCTGGGCAACAGCCGCATCACATCTTCCTGTGCAGCTCCCACCAGAGTTTGTCGCCCTAGCCCAGCACCGCGGGAAGAGACACCGACACTGTATTATTGCGGTGGCCCATCTAGCCCTCCAACCCAGCCTTTATCAAGAGCAGAGATCGTATGTGGCCCCTCCCACCTTACCCATTGTCTTGTCCACCTGTTCAGAACCTGCTGTTGAAAAGAGGTTCCACCTCAGAGTCCCCAACGTTAGGTAACTTGCCCAGAGTTGTGCCGCTGGTACATGAGGAGCCCAAGAATTGAGCCCAGGCAGGCTGGTTCCAGAGGGCTTGTGTTTGACTACTTGAATATACCGCTTCTCCTCATGGCATGAAGGATTTCAGGCTTGATAAAACCATCTGTGTGTTGAGAGAAAAGAGTTTAGCACTGTGGATAGATGTTGAAGATTGAGGTGACTTTGTAATAAGGTCCATATTGACATTTACCTCCTCCCACTTGCCAATGGCCGCCATTTTCAAATCTCTACCCAAGGGGTAAAGGGCTTGGAGGGGAGAGAGAGAACAGGAATTTTCTCTGCTCTGAACGTGGGCTCAGGACCTTGGAGCTGTTAGTGTGGCCATTATTTTTTTTTTTGAGGACTCTTGTGGCAGCAGCTTCTACACCATCATCACTGTTGTCGTCTTCTTCATTCTTCGTCTTATCTTTCATTTCCGTAACTGGTTGTTCTCCAAATTTCACAGTAATCCATTAGCATTGAACACAAGTATAAAAGCCAAGCCCGTAACCTCATAACCCCACCTCAGCTAACTCTGATTATCCTTCCCAAGCCTGTTCTTGAATGATCTACCGTTAGTTTGGCCTTTTGCAACCAGATTCCTAAAATATAGAGATGGCGACTTCCTCCCAGTAGATTTTCAGGCCCCCTTTCCCTTCTCTAGTGCAACATATTTTCCTTCAAATTGCACTTAATAAAAAATACATCTGTATATATACATATATACACACATACATACAGACTTATGCATCCCCACCGTCGTGTGAGGCGATTTCATAAAATCTCATCGTATTTACAGATAGCAGCTGTCGGTTCTGTTTCCTTAGAGAACTCTGACTAATACAGTAATGTCTACACACAAGAAAGTGAGGGTGGGGAGACCCCTGTCTACTGAGGAAACCCTGACACTCAGGAGGAAATCAAATGGCCCAGGAGTGGGGAGCCACAAGCACCTTGGCAGTCCGTGTCCCATCAACCTCCATCCCCTGCACTAGTCCCTCATAGGGTGATCGTCACCCCCGAGATACCCCACGTTCAACTCTCCCTTCCACATCCACTCCCCCTTCCACCCAGGGGTTCCAAGTGACTTTTGACTATTAGCTAAAACAGATACAGACATATCTATGTATTAGAGTTCTCTAAGGAAACAGAATCCACAGAAGCTATCTGTAAATACTCTGAGATTTTATGAAATTGCCTCACACAACGGTGGGGATGCACAAGTCCAAATTTGGTAGGGCAGGCTGCAAGTGGGGGACTCCGGTGAAGGTTTTTGATGAATTCCCCAGGAGAAGCTGACTGGCTGAGGAAGAGACGGAAATTCTCTTTTCTGACTGCTGAGATCATCACTTCTCCTTTTAAGGCCTTCAACTGATTGGACGAGACGTCTCTCATTGCTGAAGGCAGTCTCCTCAGTTGATTGTAGATGCAATCAGCCATAGGTGCAACCAACGTACTGATGATCTAAGTCCATGAAATGTCCTCATAGTTACAATCAGGCCAGTGCTTGTTTGACCAAACAACTGGACACTAAACCTGGCCAGGTTAATACACAAACTTAACCATCACAGTCACACCTTTTAATTCGATGGGTATTTTAAAAGGAGAAAAAAAGTGCTAAAAATCCATTTGCCAAACTAGAAGACTCTATACATTATAAAATGCTCTACCTTATTTCCATGGTCTGAAATTCATCCCTCCACTCAAGAAAACAGATTAATTTCTAAACATTTATTTTATCTTTTGCTGGAAACAGGAGAAATAGTTTTCTCTTTGACAAATTTGTCCGAGGGGGAACAGAACAGATGCTTTTCCAAATTAGAGCCCGAGTCTTCCTGAAATGTCAGTGTCTGATAATTAGGACCTGGCAAGTCCTCAGTCTTCCCTTATTTTTCGTGACCTTGACATTCTTGAGGAGCTCGGGCCACCCACCCCTTTCTCTCTGCTCACTCACCAATCAGGAGATTCCAAGCAGCTACTCCTGGCAAGGGGGCTGGGAGGCTGGGTCTCCACTCACACCTGGTCAGGGACATGCTGCGGCCAAGGTGTTTCCTTGGTTGATCTTCCATGTTAAATTAAAAGAATACGCCAGGATCTTAGCAAACCGCTTGACCTTCTCATCATGACCACGGCGCACAGCTCGGACCCTTTCAGAATGGCTTTCTCGCCCAGTTTGAGCCTCCCAGGAAACTCAGGCTCCTAACTTTATAGTCGCCTATATTCCTTTGAGCCCAAACATTTGTCCATCCTGTTCGACACCCTTAGCTCCAGCAATGGTTGCCTTGGACCTAAAACATGTACATAGACGTAGGTACAAATATGTGTGCATACACATACACCTATTTTTTCATTCACCTATTGATCACATGCTCAAGGCACAGTGTCAGAAGAGTAGCTACAACCGTCTTCAGTTCTCTGCCACAACATGAAGCTTTTCAGTGAGTGGTTCTCTGGGTCTCTGGGCCATGGGAGATGCGGAAGCTAGAAGAACAGAGGGCTGCTTGTTTTGATTTGCCCATGGACTAATTAGTGCCTCCATAATCTAAAATATCATCATTAAGTTCCATACTTAGGCAAAAGTGCAGTGTGTATCCGCAGTTTGTTTATCTGTGTGTATCCTGTCTGGTTCCCTAAAAAAGGACCCGCGTTGGAAATTTATACTGACGGCGTTTCTTGGCTCTCTGTCAGGCGCCAGAGGAAAATTCTAACCGCAAAGGTGGCGTCTCTGCGACTGCATTTTCCATCCTTAAAGCAGAGACCCTGTCCCCTGGTTCAAAGAAAAAAAAAATCCCCTCTTGGTGGTGCCGGAATCTGGGGCACGTGTCGAGGGTCTTCCTGTGTGCCACCCGCAAGGGTTACCTGCTTCTGTTCCCTTGCAGAGCTGGAGAAGGAACTTTCCAGAAGGCCTAAGAAGGTCTGCATCGTGAAGGTGGTGGGGACCAGGAACTTGTGGAAGAACATCGTGGTCCTGTGTGTGAACTCGTGAGTGACGAGGGGGCTCGGGACGCGGGGTGGGGCGGGCAGAAGGCTGTGGGTCATTAGTAGAGGAGAATGACTTACTTGGAGAAGAATTGAACACACAGTCCTGCGCCTTCTTCATCTCCACCTACCCCCTCACCTGCCTGGAGTTCGTGCTCCATCACTTAACACTTGCTTATACCAGCCCTCCAATGCCACGACCCACTCGACTCCAGGGCAACAGCCTGGCTGGACATAGGCTGGGTGCTTTGTGGGCATACAGTGAGTGTATACTGGACGTGTGCTGGGCGTGTGCTGTGCTCTACCCCATACAGTTGGAAGTGGCTGGAGAAGACCCCTGCATGCTGGTTGTCCTCACTTTAAAATCTTGGCCACCATTTGCCAGTGGATGCTCTCCACTGCCTGGCACCTTACTCGTTTCTCCCGTCAATCTACTCTTCTAGGCTCCAAGCAATCATCTTATGCCTTCTCTCTCCTCCAGCTGCCAGTGCTCCCCTCCCACTTTCAGCTCATGCTCTTGCTTCAGACTCCACTGAGCAAAAAGCACCCATCAGACAGGCACACCCCATCTCACCAAATCCACCAGCCCCCGGGACCCATATCCTCACTCACCCTTCCCTCCAACTGCAGCCACCGACTGTCCCTGTTCCCCATCCAGGGGCTCAGCAGCCCCTTTGCTCTTGTCTTCCCAAGGACTTTGCTTCTGCCCCTGCCCCTTCCCTCTTCTTCATCATCAGTTTCTCTCTTTCTACTAAACCTGTCGCTTGACCACATAAACACAACCTCACAGCACCACCTCTCCCAGGAGCTGTCTGCAGCCATTCTCTGGCCCTCCTCACGCCCCCGCCTCTCCTCAGACCCTGCTGCAGGCTCCCAGGGTCACCCTCAGTGGGGCACTCAGGGGCCCGCCCGCTGTCCAAGCCAGCAGTCACGGTTCTATCCGCACCTGCCAACTGATCGTCACTGGCTTTGACCACTCTGTCCACCTGGGAGGGCTGGCCCTTCTGAGTCTTCTACCTCACCACCTTTCCACCTTGCCATACAGCCCAGCCTCAGGGCTTCACCCTCAGCCCTAAACTCCATCCACTTGATAGCTTCAACTGGATGCCGGAAAGGCGTCTCAGAGTTAAAGTGGACGAAAATGGACTACACGGTTGCCCCCTCCCTGCCTGGTGGTTCCTCCCTCCACAACCCCACAGAGCCCTCGGCTCTGTGCCCAGTCTCCCCTGGCCCCTGCATGGAGCTACCTCCACCACCTGCCCAAACCAACAGTCTCGGAGGCATCCTGCAGGCTTACCTCTAAAATCCGTGGCAGTCTTCCATCGCCCCCTGTGTGCTGGAGGACCGAGCAGCCCTCTCCGGCTTCTGGGCCTTGCTTTCACATGGTAGCCAGAGCAGCGCCTTGAAGACGCTTCTCCTCAATGGCTCCCCTTGCCTCCCCGACCATCTACAAGGCCCAGCAGGGATGGGCTCCACAGCCTGCCAGGCCCCTCTCCCGCCCAATGCAAACCCCAGTCTCGCTTCTGTCCTCCCGGCCGGATTCCCGCGCCACGGGATGCCTGAAGGAGAGGTCTCCGCTCTTCAGCCCATCTCCCTGACCATTCCTTGGCCAAGAGGCCATTCCTTTGCATTTCGCGCCGCGATGCCTTCCCAGCAGCGAGGGGCTCCCCGGGAAGGCGGCCGAGTCGGGGGCCTCGGCCCTGCCCTTGCGCTCACGCGGGTGCCCCCGCGCAGGCTGACGGGGTTCGGCATCCACCACTGCTTCGCCAGGAGCATGATGGGCCACGAGGTGAAGGTCCCGCTCCTGGAGAACTTCTATGCCGACTACTACACCACGGCCGGCATCGCGCTGGCCTCCTGCCTGGCCATGTGCGTGGTGGTGCGGTTCCTGGGCCGCAGGGGCGGGCTGCTGCTCTTCATGATCCTCACTGCCCTGGCCTCGCTGCTGCAGCTCGGGCTGCTCAACCGTGAGTGGGGCGCGGGCGCGGCAGTGGGTCGTGGGGCACGGGGAAGGGGAAGGGGTCGCGGGAAGGGGGAGGGGGAGGGCTTCTTGGGCGTACTGGAAAGGGCGGAGGTGGGTGCGAGAGGGGGGCGTACGGGTGCATGAAGGCGTGGGGTGGGTGCGGGAGGGGATCGTGGGGTGTGGGAAAGGGGAAGGGGAGAGCTTCTTGGGTGTACTGGAAAGGGCGGAGGTGGGTGCGGGAGGGGGTCGGTCGTGGGGTGTGGGAAGGGGCTCGTGTGGTGCGGGGAGGGGTGGGGGCGGGAGAGGGCTTCTCGGGGGTACCGGAAGGGGCGGGGCCGGTATGGGAGGGGGTCTTGAGGGTGTAGGAAAGTGAGGAGGGTGGATGCGGAATTGTGAGGGTTGTGGGAAGGGGGGCAGGGGTGTGGGAAGGGACTGGGAAAGCTTCAGCCTGGTGGAGAGGAGCCCCCCCCCCACCAAAGAGTATTCTAAAGGGCTCTAGGAAAAGGAAGCCACTAGGAAAAGTGTTAGGTGGCCTGAAAGCAGGAGCTTGGAAGAAAACTATTTGGGAAGGACCAGCTTTAATGAAATGTTTATGAGCTTGCTGGGCCTTCCCTCCTCCCCTCCCCTCCACCCCACCCCATCCCCATGGATCCCTGCAAAGTCTTTCCTCCTCCAGAATAAGGGAGCCTGCTCTGTTATTCCAGAGCAGGAGATTTTCACTCTTTGGCAGCCCATTGCTAAGTGATGCATCACCTGACAAAGAACAAAGCGTGTGTTTCTTTCATGTGAAATTAAAGGGGAGATGAAATCCGTTTAGACACCCTTGCATTGGAGCACTGCAAACTCACTAGATGCTCCCAAACTCACAAGAATTTCTCAGTAAAGGGAAGAGAATTTAAAACAAAGCTAGAGGCTCCAACTACCCAATCTAACTGCAACAGGCAAGCGCAGCACAGCTTGTGGTGAGCAAATGCCGCCTCCGGGTGTGTGGGAAACACCCACAGGATTCCTGCTGCTGGGAGGTTGGAGCTGGTCTGTGGATGAGCCAAGCCCCCAGGCTTTCCCCTCAGCCCTGGGTGTGGGGCCACTTCTTTACCCGGCAAGCTCAACAGAGCTGCTGAATTAGACTCTCTGATCATCCAGTTGTACAATAGACCAGATTGCTGAGGAAACAAAAAGCCTTCTAGTATTTCGGGTTTTCATGTCCTCTGAGGTGCAAGAATCAGTGTCCAGGAGAGAAGGGGGATAAAGGAAAACCTCAAAATTCTCCTCAACCTTGTGAAAACTGGTTTATAGAAGAGCTAGTTTCCAACGTGGGAGCAGATTTTCTAATTTATTCGCGTTTGGATGCATGCTGACTCTTGTGGGAGACTGAGCCTTACGTTCGGCTGTCGCTAAACGGCCGTGGGAGGGGGTGTTTGTAGTCTTATTCTTGTCCCCCTGGTGGTAGGCAGGGGCAGGCCCACCTCTCCAGGTGCTGCTAGTCACCCTTCCAGGGACCCCCTGCTGAGCCCTCGTGGATTATGGAAACATGGCAGGGGTGCCTCCACCCCAGCGTGACACAGAGACACTCTTGTGGCCCCTGAGCAGGAACGCCTCAGGAACTCTGAGGAAGTCCCAAGCTGCTGTGAGGAGTAGGTCTTGGAGCACAGATGAGCCCCCTGCCCAGTCCCCCATGGAGAGCCTTGGTGCTATCAAGCCCAGTCCAGCAGTGACTGGAATAATTTTACACATGATACAATTCACCCTTTGGCTTGCAGTTGGGGAGATCTGCTCAGGTCTCTGTTCTAAAGGGCTCATTTCCCCCTTAATTGTTAGGCCAGGATTTGGTGTTTTTCCCCCATAAATTTTTTATTTTGAAATAGTTTTAAACCTGGACAGTGCAAATATAATACAGAGCCCATACAGAGAACTCCAACTTACCTCCCCCATGCCCAGAGCCACTAGTTTTTAACATTTTGCCACATTTGTGGTACCAGTCTATCTATCCATCTGTCTGTCTGGTGTCTAAACATTTGAGAGTAGGTTGTATACATCTTGCTCCTTGAACACTTAATACTTCGTGTACACTTCTGAAATACAAGGACATTCACTCATGTAAAGGCCAGATCTTTAGATCTTTGTGTAGTCCGAGTGCTAATTCCAAATGTGCCTGAACTCATACCACCCTGCAGGTCTCCCAGTGGCAACTTAGCATTCTGGGCCTGGGGGTGCAGGCCAGTTCTCCTTGTGGGCTGTGGCCCGTAGCCTGAGCCAACTCAGGATATGGAGTTTGCTTTTAAATGCATCACTGGGAACCTGTGCTAATTTCATACCTGATGTGCTTTCTTCTGTCCTTCCCTCCTTTCTCTTTTCTTGTTTATGTGGGTGCAATCACATCCACGGACCCAGTGATTGGAAAATACAGCCAGCACCCAGACTCAGGTAAGTTCCCAAGCATGTGGGCCATACACTTCCTTGTGTTTTTGTGACATCCAGATAGGCGTTTTCATCCAGATTCACGGACTGTGGTTTCCCTTTCCTCTCTCTTTCTACCTCTCTCCTCTCCAAGAGTTGCAGCTGAAGTTGGCCGTAGGTTGGACACTATAAGCACACATTCGTATTCTCTGCTCCCTCTTGCCTCTAGAAAGAGCTGCTCCTTTACTCCTTGCAGAACCGCTTGGCATGCATCCCTTACCCCTTCCCCTGGCACCAGTGGTCAGGAGGGCCCGGGACTGATGCCAGTAGCCTGTCCTAAGGACAGAGCCTGGACAAGATCCGAAAGCCTGGAAGCGATTGCAGTCTGGCTCGCCACGCTGCCAGGGGAAGCTGCTGTCCCTCTACCCCTTTTAAGTCACATAAGCTCACCGCTTGGGGTCCACAGAAGCCCAAGGGGCCACCCCTGCCTGGCCTAATTCCCGCAGTGCCTCGGGGCAGAGCACCCCTTTGGAATGAGGACCTCAGAGCTTGAGCTCGTGAACCAGCTTGGGAGGGGACCGAGCTGCACCCCAAATGTGTGAGCCACGATAGCATGCCGTCATGAGGCACTCCGTCCCACCTGCCCTCAGAGTTCAGACTCTGGTGCTCCGTACACAAGCAGTTTCCCTCCAGGCCCAGCACCCTTCTGTCTTCTGTTTGGGTTACCTGATCTTCTGTTCTCTTACTTTGACACTGATGATGATGTCCCGTCTCCTGTATTGGCCTGTTCAAATCCAAGACCACTGCCGCCTTGGCTCTCTCATCTGGGGCACACAGACGGCTGGCACGGGAGGACGTTGCTGTAGCATGGAGAGACCCCCGCCCTCCCATCCTGCCCTTGACCCGAGGAATTTGGGTAGTGGGAAGTGTAAGCCAGAGTGCGCAGGCTGACGAGGACTTCTCGGGGCCTCACAGAGTCTTCTGCCCTCCTGGGCCCTGAGGTGCTACATGGTCTTTCGAGGGAGTCATGCACCCCTGTCTGCGCCCCCCAAGCAGGGAGGAGAGGCGCCCAGACACAGTCTCGGGCCTCCCTCCTCCTTCTGCTCTGCCTCACCCCTTCCCTTCCCCCTGCTTTCTCTCCTCCTGCCTGCCTCCCTCTTACCCTCATTCCCTTCTTCTGACCGTTCCCCTGCAGGTATGAGTGACAGTGTCAAGGACAAATTCTCCATCACATTTTCTATCGTGGGCATGTTCGCCTCACATGCGGTGGGTAGCCTCAGCGTTTTCTTCTGTGCAGAGATCACCCCAACAGTAATCAGGTGAGTGTTCGAAGACGCTCCCTCTGACGTTTTCTTAGTACCCAGGACTTGTTGAACTTGACCCCAGACCCCTAAAGGAGTGGTTCAGGGTCCCGGAGCCACAGCACGACTGGAGACCGGGAAAATAAGTAGATCAGTTGCTTTCGCCCAGACTTCAACTGAAATCACACACCATTAACTCTGCTCAGAGGCCTCGGGTTAAAAATCTGTTTCAGCATCTACTGATGCCTTATTACTTTTAATAGTTTTCCAGTTGATTTTATCCTAAGGAATTATTTAGACCAGTATATAATTTTTTTGCACCAAAAAGGTAAAAATGATACACACACACACGCATTCACACACATGCACATATATGTAAAGCTTATTAGGATGGATTGGTTAAACAAGCTATAGTTTATAGGAATACTTCACAGCCATTAAGATTTGATATCTGAAATTGTCGTTTGGTACCTTTTTTGGGGGGTAAAAAACATTCTGGAAGAATACCAGATATTAATGGAAGACCAGATGATAAAAGCATTTAATTTTTTAAGTTCTTTTTTTATATACTCAGAGTGTTTTTTTACAAGTAAAAAAAAAAATATCCTAATCAATAGTATTTTAAAACGCAAGACATATTTCTACTTAGGTGCCATATGACAAAATGGTTTTTCCTAGATGCTCAATACAGATGATTGTTTTCTACTTAACTAAGAAATACAATCTTTGGAATTGAGAGATCACTGTCATGAATATTGAGTTTGTACTACATTAGAGGATTTTTTAATAAAAGTCTCAAACACACACATAAAAAGAAATCTGTTTCAGAATTTAAAAATACAGGAGAAAAGGACCTTATTTTTATTGGCCTCAGAAGTCGGTGTCAGTAATCTGAGGGGAAGCCCAGCAAGTGAGAGCATTCATTTATTTAAATAATATTTATCAAGAACCCACCACACCAACACGAATAACACACGCTTCGCCTGCAAGGAGTTTGTTGGGATTTCACACTTTCCAGGAAGGTGTTATTAACTTACATTTCTGTTTTAGTTCATAAAGTGAAGTTTAGTGCCTTCTGGAGCTATCCCTGGAAATGGTACATGCATCCTACAAATCATCAAATGCTATTAAGATTACAGCATGATAAAGGAATCTGCCTTTATTTAAAAGGGCATTGCTGAACTGCAAAGACATGTCATTTTCCTGGTACTTACTGTCGTGACGTACCAAGGACCTTGTTCTGATTTATGCCCCACTGACCTTTTTATGTGAATACCATGAGCTTTTCTAATGCACGTGCTTTTTTTAAAAATATAAATCGTGATATGGGCAGTTGTTCAGCTGTGAGTTAAACCCAGAAGTCAGCCAGATAACACCCACCACGCTTGTTTTCCCACATGGTAAGACAAGTTCAGGTAATCATAGTTCAAGGTAGGCTATGTACAGACTCATGATTTTAGTCCTCTGGTGCCAGGAAGGACCTGGAGAGAAGTCAGGAGGCCCAGGGCCTCTCTTCTTCCCACGTTTCCAGTCATGCTGACGGCAGGCTTTTCACATGACCTCATTTTGATTCAGCCTCTTGGCTTTTTACAGAACATGCCAAGCCTGAAAGCTACTTGGTGCCTATCATTGAATTGTATATTTGCGAAAAAGGCATTGAAGTGCAGCATAAGCCATCCTGTTCCTACCTTTTGCGTAAGCTAAAGCAAAGAGACAAGTCAGGAGGTGATTTCATGCTTGCAGTTGCAAAATATCTCAGTTATACAGCAATTTGGTGCTGGATCTTCTTTGCCTAGTGAAATTTCCTTCCTTTAGTCTATAAAAGAACACAGAAAAGGCGATTCTTTCAAAAGAGCAGAAGTCAAGGTGAGCCCTTTGGGGATGGTTTCCGGAGCATTCTGCAGCCTTGGCATGATTAAGTACATCTCTGGAGGTAGAGGGGTTAGAGGGAAGCTGCTTTACTCTGCTAAGGCACATCGATGTGCCTTGTTATGCATTGTTCAGTTTTGCTTAGCAGGCTACAATGAAGGAAATCCTCTTCGATGCAAACCTGGGAAAAAATCCTTTGGGGATAGAAATTCAACAACTACGTTCAGAGATCCAGCTGGCCAAGATGACAAACTAGAAAAAAAAAATCTTTGCCCCCTTGGTGTGTTTTGCACTTGCAGAGGATGAAAGGAAATTCATTACTAAGGAGGGGAGGCAGGGGGATCTCCTGCCAGACTGGAGGGATTTCTTGCAAATCCCCTGTCTCACTGCCTCCCCCCACCCTCCCCATCAGAAGCAGCGCCCCTATCCCACTTGTTCATGCAGAAACAGTTCCCCCGGAGTACCTGGGAAGGATATATCCTTTCTCGTCCATCCCCACCATTTTCACACGGATAAATCCAAGAGCAGCTAGATGGTGGCTTGCGGTCTGTGGGTTTCATTTTTCTTAACAACGATCCTTTCTCCACAATGCTGTATTAAAAACAAGACTTCTGCTCAAGAAGGCCGGAGGTGAAGGTGCCAGGATTGACTGTCTGGAAACAAATTTGCAGAAAGGCTTGTGGAACTCCAGTGCCCACGGATGATAAAGACTCAGTCGCTCAAACAAAACTCGTTAGAGTCTGTCCCAACAGCACATTACAGAGACTCACTCCCCTTCCTGTTAGACTCGGGCCAGACGGCACTTGGCGGCTGAGACAACAGGTCCTCAGCTTCGCCCCTAAGGCTTTTAGGGTGATGGGGAAGGACTGCCTTGCCAGAGTTTGACAGGGCCCCCTGGCTCTCCCTTTGACCAAGGACCTGGATCCTGAAGCAGTTGATGGTTTTTTTTATGGCAAGCCACCTTTTCCACTGTCTGTCCTTCTAGAAGTTGCCACGGGAGCCGCTGGGGCTTTCTATCTTCCTTTTCACCTCAGGCTTCAGGCATTGGGTGATGCCCAAACCCCTTCCATTTTCAGACAGGGTTTCTCACGGGTCCCCTGGGAGCTGGGCACCTCCGGGTCTCTGTCCTCGGCTACCCACCCCACCCACTTCCTGCCCTCTCCTCCCGTCTGGCCAGCTCCCTCCCTCCTGTGATTCTACCTCAGGACTCAGAACCTGGTCTTGACTTCCTCTAGTGTTCCCTGAAGAAAAGGAGACAACATTGAAGATAAGGACCCTGGCATTTTTCCATGTTTTATGTGACATTTGGAGTCTGTATACCTTCTTGTAAAATGTGTATCTTAAAAACAATCTGATGTTTGATGACAAAGACTCAGTGAGTGGCAGAGCAGAAGCGACTGTTCCCTCAGGGCCTGAATAGAGCTGAGCTGAGGGAAATGAGGGCCGACCTCTCCGAGGAGACCGCTCACAGCTGAGGAGCTAGGGAGCCGCCTCCATACTTAGACTTTGCAAAGACTGAGGAGCCAGGCTGTGCAAATCCCTTAGCCAGCCTTGGTTTGTCTTAAAATGAGAATTATCATGCCAATGTATAGTGTAGATCTGAATGATGGAGAGAGTCTATGTAAAGGCCCATAGTTCAGGAAGTTGCAATTGATATTATCCCTAGCTAAATATTTTTGGCAGTAGGTTTATTTCTGTAGAAATTGGAGTGAATATTGGGTCATCGTTGACATCAGATAAATGTAGTAGAGAGACACTCAGTGATTTGAAAGAGGGAGTGAAATGGGACATTGGTTTCTTGTATTTTAATGCAAGCTGGTCAAAACAAAACCAAAAGAATTTTAAAAAGAACAACAAAAACAAAACCACATGCAAATAAATAATTGCAAGCTGGTGATGTCTGCATGTTGAGCTGAATGATTTTGAGAATGCTGGAATTCTTAATTCAAGCTTGCTGCATATAGGAATTAAGCTCTGCCTGTACACCGTCAGTCTTTCTGTCCTTAAAGTTTAGGTGTTATTACTAGTAGAATGCAGGTATCCAGCAGATAATACAATGTTTGTGCTCCTAAAGCACAAACACAAGGACTTGCCCTCTGGTTCTCTTTATCTGTAAATCAGGCGTCCGCCAGATTTACATGTAAACTTGGGCACGTGCTGCCCTCTAGTGACAAACTGGAGAAAGGCCCAAAGACAGCATTTGGGGGCGGAAAATGAACTAGACCCGTTCTATCTACTGAGGCCTCAAAAGAGAAAAAAGAAAGCCAGAAACACATAGCAAATTCTGCCACAGTTGTTCCTAATCTTCTGAAATGATTTCAGTGTATCCTTGTTAGAAAATCAAGCAAAATTGTTTTCACGGAATAATATAGATAACGACGCGTTGCCTATTATATGTGCATATATATATATATATGCTGCATATTAAATACATACACCTATAGAGAGATAACTTTTTGAAAATGAGCCTACCTCAAGTCAAATATATTTCGTTTCCTTCACAAGCAGCAACTTTTGTCCAGTGGTAAGCACTTCTTTCTTTAAAAATGGATCTGGGGAAGCAGCTGTGGCTCAAGCAATTGAGTTCCCATTTACCATATGGAGGACCCAGGTTCCATCCCCGGCACTTCCTGGTAAAAAAAAGAAAAAAGAAAAAAAGGCGGCACGGAGGGGCACAAGGTGGCCCCCCGTGACGCGGCACCAAAAAGATGATGATGCAGCCAGATTTAAAAAAAAAGATCAGTGTACGCCCCTCTTTGTGGGCCTGTGCACTCCCCTCTCTAGAATATTAATCCACATGTAAAGCAATGTTAAGGCCTTTGTGCTCGCCTTTGCCAACACACTTAGTGTCAAGGTAAAGCCAAACCCCAGGAGGCCCTGGGGAAAATTACATCTGGCTGGTATCAAGGGCCTCAGGAAGACATGTCCATTATCCCTGGGACCTGATACATCCCTCGCAACCTCCCGTCTTCCTCAAGTGGCCACAGAGAACAGAAGCCTAAATGGCTATTTTAGGTGTTGGTATTTTTCACCTTATGAATGGGTTCCGCTGCCTTGCTTTTTATAGTGGCCATCTGTATTTAATCTGCCCCGGTCATTTGGGGGAGCTGACCTTCCTACCAGCGGGGTCCAACAAGAATATCTAAAGCACAGAGTGAGCCAGATGGTGCTCTAGCAAAGAACCCTTGCCCTTAAGGGCTCATTGGCCAGTAGAGATAAGAGGCATATGGACAAATGCTTTCAGAAAGGTGCAGTGGTCTAGGACCTTCCCCCAGGGAAGGGGAGTGGTATCTGGGAGACACCAAATATATATATATATATATATGGCTGTCCCTCATTTTTATTCCTGTGATGGCACAGCAGCACAATGGTACGGCGATTTCTGCAGCTCTTTCCCTTGGGGAAAGGCTCTCTAATACAGTCCTGAGAACGTGTTCCAGCTTGGGTGGGAGGTGGCGCTCTATTTTCTTAAAGGGCTGCGGCCAAGGAATTCCATCACTCACTGAGTGTATTTGTTATCTACTGCTGCGTAACAAATTGCCCCAGAACTTAGGAGCTGGAAACAACACATATTTATTAACTTGCGGTTCCTGTGGGTCAGGAATCTGGGTGTGGTTCGGCTGGGCCCTCTGCTTTAGGGTGTCTCACAAGGCTACAGTCAATTGGGGTAGGAATCACCCATCACAACCAAATCCAGAGCCGCACCCTGCTTGAGCCAGAGGTGGCCTTGGGCAGGTTGGCTGCTGCCTGCAAAGATAGGAGGCCTGTTTTTAATTGAGAGGAAAAAAAAAAGGGTAGGAAGAGGGATCTTTTACTGTTTTTGTTGTGAAATATTACAAAATGGGGTTGGGGGACCCCTCCCCATTGTCCCTCCCACACACACACAGTTATCATTTCTATGTTCCATTCTTTGAGAAATGATGTTTGAGAATCTTTTATTCTTCCTGCCCATACCATAGATTTCTCAGTCTGCCAGATATGAATAGTCCTTCCATATGATTGGACAGCTGCCCTCCTGGCCACCCCTTCTTGGGAGTCCCCTTGCTTGCTCTGGCCCCTTCCTTCCTAGCCCAGGGCTGCTCGGGCTTTAGGGCCATCCCCTACTGTGGCTCCCTGGTTCTTCTCACTTTGGGTCAAGCCAAGACTGGCCTAATATAGGGTCTGTTGTCACAGAGCCTCAGCCAGCAAAGGCAGCACTGCGTTTTTCCCTCCTTGTCAATAGTAAATCCCTGTAGGAAACCTCAGGCATAGAGGAATAGATTGTGCAGCTCCACAGTGGGCAAAACAGGACAGAAGGCCTGGCCAAAACAACAGGTAACAGTACAGAGGGAAGCAGGTGGCCAATCTCTCAATTTGGGGGAAGAAAAGATGAGGCCTGGACAGCCCCCTACCCACCCACCCAGATCGAGAAGCTTTGAGGGTCTCTGTCTCGTGAAAGGCCTTCTGTGACGTTTCATCTACATGGAATTATACGCTCACTTAACATCATGTTTTTGAAATTCATCCGTGTCGTAGCACATATCAGTACTTCATTCTTTTTTATTGCTGAATAATAATCTTTGCATGGAGAGACCACATTTTGTATATCCCTTCACCAGTTTATGGATATTTGTATTGTTTCCAATTTGGGGTTACAATGAATAATGCTGCTACAAACATTCATTTATAAGTTTTTCTGTGGACATAATGTTTCATTTTCCTTGGGTAGATGCTTAGGAGTAGAATTGCTGGGTTGTACATAAGTTCATGTTTTACCTTTTAAGAAACTGCCAAAACTTTCCCAAAGTGGCTGCACCATTTTACATCCCCACCAGCAATGTGTAAGGGTTCTACTTTCTCTACCTCCTCACCAACACTTGTTATTGTCTCATTTTGATTATAGCCATTCTAGTGGGTGTGAAGTAGTATCTGATTGTGGTTTTGATTTATATTTCCCTAATGGCTAACGATATTGAGCATCTTCTTGCATGCTGACTAGCCGTTTGTGTAGCCATCTGTCTGTTCAATTATTGTGCCCATTTTTTAATTGGGTCATCTGACTTCTTATTAAGTTATAAGAGTTTTTATTTATTCTGGATATAAGTCCCTTATCATATGCTTTGCAAACATTTTCTGCCAGTATATATCTTGTTTTTTTTTTATTTTCTTAACAGTCACTTTGGTAGGGCAGAAGTTTTAAATTTTGATCAAAATTTTTTATCATTTTTTTCTTTTGGGGATTCTGCTTTTGTATCATTTCTAAAAAATCTTTGCCTAACCCAAGATCTCAAAGATTTTCACTTGTCTTCTTCTAGAACTGTTAGAGTTTTAGCTTTTACATTTACATTTTTACATTTTTAATTCATTTTTGTGAATGATGTGATATAAGAGTCTAAATTTATCTTTTTGCCTTTAATATCCTATTGTCTCAGTATTACGTGTTGAAAATTCACTGAATTTGCCTTTGTCAAAAAGTAATTAACCATAAATGTAATGGTTTAATTCTGAACTCTCAATTCTCTTCCATAGATCTATATATCAATACACCAAGACCACACTGCCTTAATTGCTTTTAACTTTATATTAAGTTGGGAAGTTAAGTCCTCCAACTTTATTCTTTTTCAAAACTATTTTGGCTATTCTGAGTCCTTTGCATTGCCATATAAATGTTAGAGAGAAACTATTATCTTTAAAAAAAGGCTCCTGGAAGTTTGATAGGGATTGTGTTGAATCTCTAGATCAGTTGGGGAAGAACTGCCTGCCATCTTGACAATATTGAGTTTTCCCAGAAATCCATGATCATGTAATGTCTCTCCATTTATTATCTTTTTAAATTTCTCTCAAAAATGTTTTGTGGTTTTCTGCTTATGAGTCTTTGCATTTCTTTTGTTGTTTCTAAATATTTTGGTCTTTTGATGCTATTGTGAATGGAATTTTCTTAATTTCATTTTTGGATTGTTTGTTGCTAGTATGTATACATACAATTGATTTTTGTGTATAGATCTTGTATTTGTGACCTTGTAAAGTTGTTTTGTGAATTAGGAGTTCCCTACAGTGCAAACCAGGAGAATCACAGACTCTTCAAGCTTTGGGAATTCACGTCCCTTATGTCCTACCTGTTGTGCCTGTCCAAGGAGAAGGGTCCCCTCCTTAATGGGTGCCTACCTCTTGAACAGCTCTGTTAGAAAATTCTTCCTTAAACCATCTGAAATCTGTGACCCTGAAACTTCTGCCCACTGACCCTGGGTCTGCTCTCTAGTGCCAGGCAAACCATTCTCCTGCCTTTTCCTTGAGCCCCAAGGCTGCCTCCACCCCGCAGCTCCCGGCACAGCAGGAACCTGCTTCTATAGCCTGAACACTGCTCCTCTCTCCGTAGCCAGCACGGCACTGCCTTTTCAGTGGCCACGTGGCACCAGCTCAACTCCATTGTAGGTTATGTTAGAGTATAGACTTTTATGTCAGAGTATCTACTGCTATCTGGGACCTCTGGGTGGGTTCCCTCAGGTGGCCTGGGGTGGAGACAATGGTTCCTGCCATTGCAGAGCTCATGCTGCAGTGAGCTCTGCTTGCATTTAGGAGCTTTGCTCAGGCTGGGCATGAGCCAGTTTGCCGGAACCTTCTAGGACAACGTTTCCCGGAGATGGGGCAGTTTCCCTACTGCTGTGCAGAATAGGAAATACACGGGACACAACAATAAATGACATTGAACTCCCAGTGAGAGGGTTCTGTCCTTTCAAATAATCTTCCAGCCTCTCCGCTTATAGCAAGGAGAAGAACTCCATTTGGTGTCGGTATGTCTTTAACTGCCTTCTCTAACTTTTGGTCATCCTCCCAACATTTTTAACATAAGGGGTGGGCTTTGGGTAAATAGCATAATTTAATAGCACCCGGTTTTTCTTTGTATTTGTTTATGGCAAGTGAAACTGGTTTTTCATTTACGGTAGTATAAAGTTTCCTTTCAAGATAAGGTTGAGGGAAGCTGCTGTGGCTCAATCAGTAGGGCTCCCGGTTACCATATGGGAGGCCCCCTGCCGGTTCCCGGGGCCTCCTGGTGAAGGCAAGCCCGCCTGCACGGCGTGGTTAGCTGACCCAGCGAGCACAAGCAGCAAGGGGGGGGGGGGAATGAGTAAATAAATAAAATCTTAAAAAAAAAAATAAAAGATAAGGTTGAGTTGATGAAGGAGGCCGTGTCCAGATGCTGCGGAGGGCTCGCTTCCCGGTCCTTGAGCGCCCGCCCGCTCGCGCAGGCGGCGCTGCGAACGGCCGCTCACCTGTGCGCCTTTCCTCCGCAGGTGTGGCGGGCTAGGGCTGGTGCTGGCCAGCGCGGGCTTCGGCATGCTCACGGCGCCCATCATCGAGCTGCACAACCAGAAGGGCTACTTTCTGCACCACATCATCTTCGCCTGCTGCACGCTCATCTGCATCATCTGCATCCTCCTGCTGCCCGAGAGCCGCAACCAGAGCCTGCCCGAGAACATCTCCAACGGCGAGCACTACACGCGGCAGCCACTGCTGCCGCACAAGAAGGGCGAGCAGCCCCTGCTCCTCACCAACGCCGAGCTCAAGGACTACTCGGGCCTGCACGACGCGGCGGCCGCGACCGACCGGCTGCCCGACGGCGCCACGGCCAACGGCGTCAAGGCCATGTAGCTGCGGCTGGGCGCGGGCGGAGCGGCGGGGCTGGGCACAGGTGTGCAGGCTCGCGGCCGATGGAGTCAAGGCCACGGAGCTGCGGCTGGGCGCGCGCGGAGCGGCGGGGCTGGGCACAGGTGCGCGGCGGTGGGGCGGGGACCAGCCCCTTCAGCCGTCGGGCCACCCAACCCGGGACTCGCAGCTGGTGTGGGGAAAAGGGTGTCTTTCTCAAAGCCTAAGGGTCGTGGGTTTTAGGACGTAGACTATGGAAATAACCCTTCGGAGACTTTCTTTTCTGCCATTAAATGTTTGTATTTATTTTGGTCATTTTTACGAGAAGCACTTTATTCCCTTTTCTCTCAGTGACCCCAAAATGAGACCACCTCTTGGAAGAGAGGTGCAGCCATTCCAAGGAAGACCCTTTAATAAATCCAGCGGTGGCATCTCTTCTCTAAGGGGGGGGGGGGCTAATGCACGTCTACGGGCCCCCAACCCACACTGGGGAGAGTCAAATGGTTTATCTGCAGGCCCTTGAACCCCAAGGCTACCTGCCCACGTCAGAGACCTGGAACACCATTGTCAACCATTTCCAAGACTGCAGAGAAACAAAGTGAGATGTAAATTAGTCAGGTTTTTGCTAGAGTCTGTGTGTGTGTTTATAAGTCTTTTTTTTTTTTCCCGTTTGTAAGGTTAAGTACTTTCTGTTCCATGTGTTTGGGGGAAATCAGTTCACAGATACCATTAAAACCAGCTTAGTCTTTCCTTCAGGGTCATCCTTTTGTACTCAATGCTGGAAGCTCTTTGCAGGAAAAGCGCACATGAAATGATCGATGGCCACCGTGCCCCCGTTTTCCGACACCAGGTCTGCATACTTTAAGTACACGGTGAAAAACTGGGCTGAGGTGTGCAACACTTTGATTTTTATTCATCCTACTTCCCGGATTTTCACTCCAGCAGAAAACTCTTCCTTTCAGTCCGTTTTGGTTTTTGCTGGCACTACTTGAAAACATGGCTACTTTCTGAACTAAAAATAATAGGAAAAATCACTAAAATAGACTAAATCCACAAGAGAGCTGCTCTCCCAAACTATCACCTGTTACCCACACCTAGAGCACACACCTCGTAGGAAATCACCAGCTTGGATGACCGTCAGTTCTTTACTGACTTCACGCCCAGAGACTGGAAAACCTGCGGGAAATTCTCCTCAAGAACTGATTTTCCTAATGCCTGCCTTTGGTCTCCTCCCCTGCTTCTCATCACTTCTGTCAGCTCAGAGAGGAGGCATAGGGCAAGGAGTGGAGGTTTTTCACAGGTGAGTCCATTGGCCTTCTAGCCTCTCAAAAGCATTAAGACAAATTCAGAGAAAGCAATAATTAACCAAAGTTCAATTTCCACCCCTGGCCCTGCTATCCAAGAGTTGTCATTGTGTTCCTTGTTTTGTCCTGGACAGTGGTTTCCCCTTACCTTTTCAGGTCAAACTTGCTCCACCTGTCTACAGGTGTGGCTCAGAGGAAACTCAGAGGCTTCCTCCAGGCCACCAAGGTGGCACTAGAGATCTACTCCTCTAAAAAACAAGCCTTATTGGCTCAGGTAGATGCCGCTTTGTAGCAACAATCACTGGCCTTTTCCCAACAGCCACAGGTTCCTCCTAGAATTCAGAGAAGGGGCCCCGAGCAAGAGGCTTCTGCTGTCCACTTCCCCTTTGCTGTGGGCCACATCCCTCCAGGGAATTCTTGGTCTAGGGCCTGTGATCAGCAATTAGATGACTTCCAGCTAACTGCAGCTAGAATCCAGAAAGCGGTTCACTTAACCTGCTCTTTTCTCCCATCCCACCTTTTCACCTGGTCTGCTGCTTGCTGTTTCTGCCCACTTCCCTTCAAAAATGGTATGAACATCAGTACCCACTGACTTGATAAAAAGGTTGTGAGGGAGGCGAACAAACCCGAAACACACGGTCCCCTCTGCTGATGCCAGGAGTTGCGAGAGCCTTGTCTGAGAACCAGTTGCTTGGGGAAGGGGGGCCGTCTGACCAGCCTGTCCTCAGTCAACCTTCTCCAAGCCCAGCTCCCCTTGCCCGCATTGGCCTCTTTCTTTTGAGTCGCAGCTATTCCATGTTTCCATGTTAGTCCCTGTTCACCTTTACAAAGGCCTTTCTCTGGATGTGTGCAGCCTTCGCGTGCCAAACTCATGAAATGCCTTCTGCCTTTTTTGGAGCCCTTGCTGCAAAGCCGCCAGCAGCACACCCCGTTCAGGACAGCGGGTGGCATGGACAGCAGCCAGGCCAGGAGGGAAGGCATCTCAGGACAGCTCGTGATCCATTTGCTGCACCGTGGAGAGATTTTTCAAGTAACGGGAACTGTGAGCATCCTTAACTTGCTGCCAGGTCGGGTAGCACTTAGTTCAGAAAGGTGCTGAAGCCGTAGCGTGCTGGCACCGACCTCTAGGAAGGTGGTGGCAAGGTACAGCACTCGCAAACTTCTGTTCCAAGGTCTCTGACCTCTATCTCAAATGACTACAATAAAAAAACTCCAGCCTGACAAGGACAATACTGACCATTTCGGCAGTCAGGACTGATTCTACAAATGTCGAAGAGAAGCAAGTTCTGAAGCCTGGGCTTTTGGAGCAGAGGCAAGTGCTATTTCTATAACCAAAGTCTAGCAGGTTTTAGTGAGCTGAGACTGACTTGCCAATGCCCTTGGCACATGGCATGTTTCAGTGAGGAGGCCCTGCAGCTCTTCTGTCCGGGCAGCTTCAAGGACGGGACTGAGCACCAGCTGTGCTGGCTGTTTCAGCTTCCGGGTATCTGCATAAGGAACACTTCTATTTAATGTAGCCAAAGCTGGGCAGAGTCCCATGAGTCTGGCACCAAGGAAGACAACCGGACATACAGCCCGGACATACAGCTGGTCCTGCCCCTGCTCTGCGGGAGGGTGCGGTGGCCGCCAGCCCCCACCTCCAGGCTGTCATGCTAGAATCACCTCTGTCCTGTTTCTCCTGGTCAGGAGGGGAAACGCTTCTCAGGCACCTGCCGCTTGAGCCAGTCCCCTGCCCCCCCAGGGAGAAGATCCATGTTCCAGCCTCTCTCCTTCCCCCACCCACTCTGTGCATCTTCCTCTGACCCTAAACATCAGGGAGCTCGGGTCTCCTTTCAATCAATTATGCACAAATGTGAACTGAGACAGGGCTGGATATATCTTCATTTTGTCCTTTTCCAGATGTCAATGATTCTTATCGAATTGGCCTATATATTAGTTCCCCCCAGACAGTAGGAAGGAGTTTCAAATGTTTTGTTTTCTCAAAGAGTGTACTTATCTGCAGCTGGAGGGAAAGGATTAGTGAGCTGGTTTGGCCACAGAACAGAAAGAAAGCAAAAATCAACCTCGTAAAGGAAGTACTGCACTCAGACATTACCACTTCCTAGAGCCAAACAAGAAGTCGCTGAACTGGAAGTGCCATGAAATGTGTTTGTGACATCCCAAGGCGCAGCCCCTAGTCTGTCGGTCTCTTTCCTTTAAAGGACAGCGCTTCACTTCAATGTAGTGTGTGTAAGGTTTGGGGGAAGCAGTGTAGTACATTCTGTCTGGCGGGGATCCCGCTTCTGATTAGGTTTAAGGTAAAAACTGTGTTACTGTGTACGTGTTGATCATGCGGTCTGGTGGCACTCAGCCATGGCACAAGCTGAAAGCGAGTTCGGAACTGTCGTTCAAAGCTAAACGTCTGCATGATGTCACCTCTGTTGTAACTTGGGGGCGGGGAATTTGTATGTAAATGTACAGAAATAAAACGTTGCCCCATTAACAACCTTCCTCTGGAATGTCTTCCCTACCTCATCTGATGGTATCCGATGAAGGACTTTCACTACTGCTATGAGTAATAAAAATGCTCCATGTTCATTCAAATCTCCGGGCGTCACATTGCACCGTTCTGTAAGCTGAGTCTGCACTCTGGCCCCGGGAGGGGCCGACATCCCCTCACTTTGCCTGGAGAGCCCTAGCCATCCGAGGTAGTCAGAGGCTCTTGAGCCTTAAACGTAAGCTGTTTACTGAGTGCCATTCTTAGACCACCTGAGAAACGTGTGGCCATCCCTAAATTTAAGAGGAATCTTTTTCTCGTCTATTCGTGTTCCGCTCATCCCTAGCCGGAGGGTTCCTGGAGAGGTCGAGGAATGACTCTCTTACACTGTGATTCTGTGAGGAAAGACTGGTCACCCAAAAGCCTCTTCTTTAATGTAGTATTTTTTAACAAGAAAACAATATTTCTTTAATAAAGTATTTATACCAAACTCTTCTCTCAATAGCCATGACTTTGTGTTACTTGCTATTATCAGAGAGGTGCCGCTGTGCTTTCCAAATGATGCCTGGGCTGGCTGTGGTCCTCAGAGGCCAGCACAGAGGCTCTGCAAAAGAGGGGAGCGTGGCTGAGCCCCACACTTACTCTCTGAAGTGCCTTGAAGCCCTAGGATGCAGTGTCACTGCCCCCAAGGTGCCAACCACTGGCTCAATGGAAGATTTCTTCCACTGCGTGAAATGTGTCCTAGGGTCTGTCTGAGCTTCCGACACAATGGGTTGGCTTGACAACAGGAACTTACTGGCTCATGGTTTCAGAGGCTACAAGGCTTGCTTCCTCCAAGGGTCCAGAGCAATCTAGCTGGCCAGCATTCCTTGGATTCCTTGGCTTTCCCATCACATGGTGGTGTCACCTCCTCTTCCGCTGACTTCTAGCCTCTGTCTCCTCCCTGTGGCTTCTTCTTTATCCGTCCTCCAGTAAGAGGATTAAGGACATCCTGATTCAATTGGCCACACTGTAACTAAAAATAACATCTTCACTGAAAGGTCCTACTTAAAATGGGTTCGTAGCCACAGCAATGGTTTTATGATTAAGAACGTGGTTTTGTTGGTTTTTTCCTGGAGTATAATATTCAGCCCACCACAGGGCCTCCACTAGCCACATCCAGTAACAAAAGGCACCAGCTGCAGCCCGGAGATGGGAAAAATCTTTGACCATGGTTCTCAACCTCGCCTGCACTAAAAAGCACCTAGAGAGCCTCTTTCTCAAAGCTTTGCTATCTGGGCTGTGGGCGTAGGGTCAAGGCATGGGTCACTGATGAAGGCTCCCAGGGAATTCTGGGGTGAAGCCAAGGTTAGGAACCCTGACCCATGAAATACTGGCTTTGGGAAAGGGATGTAAAAGAAAATGTGCAGCATGTGGGGCTAGAAAGCCTGGAATCATTTCAAGCCATGCGGCAGGTGGGGGGAGGCTAAGGATTAAAGATGACCACTACAGGAACTTGGGCCCAAAGACAAGACCATGAAATGATAACAGGAAGAGTAAGCAGGAGCTACAGCATTTGGATCCATAAAAAAATGAAGGCAATAAAAGCACAATTGACCCCTGAGTTGCCCCAGACTTCCATTTCACAAAGCCTTTCTATGTATTTAATCCAGCAAGGTGGGTGTTGCCATTCCCATTTTACAGATGAGGAAACAGGGCCCAGAGAGGTTACAGCTGTCAACAAAACCACAAAGCTAACAAGGAGTGGGGCTGGGCTCAAACCCCGGCCGAGGGAGAAGTGCCCAGGGGGCAGTCTGGCCTCAGTGGGAAGGACAGGAGATGACGCAACAGCCCACAGAGCTGACACAGCCTCAGGAGAAGACAACAGACCCAAAGGCTGCTTTATAAAGACTCAGGGCCTTCATTCTCATCGGGATGCACGTCATAGAGTCATGACTAATTTAAAGTCTTCACTGGATTATCAGATTAACCCCCTTCAATCTCAAAGTGGATTCCCCTGGCAAACCCTTTTCTCTCTCAGCGAGAGGGAAATGTTTAATGCCCATTTTTGCTTTTCTCCTTCCCCAGATCGATCAACATGAGCCAAAGCCCAGCAAGGGGAAGAAGGAAAGTCTGTAAGACCAACACTTTAAAGATGAAATGTAAACACACAAACTATGGAATGCAATCAGTTTATTTAAAAATTATATCATACATAAGTTACAAATCCTCACTTCTGCCAGGCAGCTAGAACTTCTCTGGGAAGGCCTCCATCTCTTCTTTGATCCTGTTTTCCACCAGCAAGGCAAAGCTGCTGTCTGTGTTGGGGAGATTATAGCTGACAAACACCTGCTTGTTGGTCTTCCTGGCTGGAAAGAGAAACACGGTGACACTCCCGTCAAGCAAGGACCTGCAGATTCCAGGGATCTCATGCCCACCTGAGGCCAGGAAAGCTTGGGAGAAGAGAAGGGGGTTTTAAGCAGAGGACACAGGTTCTGACATGGATAGCCCCCTTCACAGACAGCTGCTCCTACTCTCTAGAACACAGTCTCAGGGTGCCCCAGGGCAGCATGCCCACGTCACCTGGGAACTTGTGGGAGAGGCTCGTTCACGTTCACGGGCCCCACCTCAGTTCCACAAAGAAGCTGTGGAGAGGGGGCAGCAGTCTAGGTAACGAGCCCCCCAGGACATCCCAGATGCTGAAGTTTGAAGAGTTAAAAAAAAAAAACAAAGCTCAACAGAGGGTTGTTGTTTGTTTTTCCTTGTTTTAATTTTAAAAGCACAGATAATATAATATTTAAAATAGTAAAGTTCTCCTTCAGTACCACTCCCTCCACCGATTTCACACCCCTCATTAAAAGCACAGATAATGTAATATTTAAAATATTTAAAATAGTAAAGTTCTCCTTCAGTACCACTCACGCCACCGATTCCACATCCCTCCTGGAAATAATCACTGCATTTCTATTCACTTATACACATGCACACAAATGGACAGCCTTTCAATTTGGTGATGAATATATGTTTCAGTCTCTTTCTAAAGAACCAGTAATAATTATGATAAACTGGTACAACTGCAAAAATCAAGCCGAGTTCCATGCCCAGAATCTGACTTGAGGATAAGTCTGGCAACAAGCCCAAGCAGTTCAGCACTGCCTGCACTGGGCCTGGGCCCCCTCACTCTGCCCACAAGGGCCCGAGGGCAGGGGAGAGATTCCTCTTCACCCATCCCACAGCCCACACTGATGTGATCCTCACCATCCGTCAGCCCCATCAGGAGGTACATAGGCAGTGAGGCAGGCAGGGGCCCAGCGGCAGCACGGCATGCTTCCTTACCACTGAGCCACAGCCTCCTGCCCCACACACCAACACTGCTGGCCTTTCGTCCCTGGGGCACTTCTCTGGCATGTTCGCTGCTATCTCCCCCGTGAGCTCCACTGGCAACGACGGGGAGGTGGTGTGGTTCCAGGGAGCAGGAACTGAACTGGGCTTCTGAAGACCTGGAATCCCATTTGTAAGATGAGGGAAAGGCTAGGCCTTGGGTCTCAAGGCCTTTCTCTGAGGTACAGGGCCATGTGCCCTCGTCAGGGCAGCCTGACTCACCTATGGAGAAGGCGAGAGCCCATCCCTCTGTCCTGAGAACAGACTGTATCTCAGCTCACATATTCAGTAGACCACCCCACTCCCTTCCTTCTACCAGCCCCATTTGGGCCCCACCTTGGAAACTTCTAGATGAGCACAGGTGTTAGAACTTAGAAGAGCAGAAATGGCCTAACAGTCCAGGTGTTTCAGGGCTCTTCCCTGCCAATCTCTATCTCAACCTTCCAGGCCTACTAAGACCCAAGGCTTGGTTCCAACTACGGCTTCTCTCCGAAGTCCTCCCAAGGCCATCCTGTGCCTCCCCCAAACCCAAGCACCCCCATGGCCGCACTTCTCACATTTTGTTACCAATACTTCTATGTCTATCTCCTCCAGTAGATTAAGGGTTCCCTAAAAACGCAGGGAGTGGGGTTGTTTTTCTCCAGCGCCCAATGGTGTCTAGCTCATAACTGGTGGAGTAGCCCAGTCAACCCAACATGGTCCTGGTTTAAGCTGTTGTCCTAGCTTAACTACTAACTGCATCCCCTTTCACTCTAGCAAGTAAGTGTCCCGATGCGGACAACAAATTATATGATCACTCGATTAACAGGCAACTGATAAACGCTGATGAACAAAATGCAAAGCCACGGATTAAACACTCTTTAAGGGTTCCATGAAGGACAGCACACCCCAGGGTCAAGTGCAAACAGAGGTTTTCAAAGTCGTCTAATCCACTTTCCCCCTCCTGATAGTCATTTCTTCGTCCTTCAATTAACAGCCCTTGAGTGCACACCTGCCATGTGAAAGGTGCAGTGCTGGTAATTCCTCACCTGTGAAACAGGTATGCCAGTGAAGCCCTCACAGTCAGTGAGGATCTAAAGGGATAATCCATGTGAAGTGCCTGGCCCAGCACTCAGCACAGAGCAAGCCCTCGATGTTGTCAATCTAATAATTAACATGACCTGTGCTGCCCTAAGCAACTCCCAGTCTAGTGGGAAAACAGACACTTATATAATAAGTGCAGAAATGCAGTGAAAAAGGTGCTCAGGGAAGGGCTCAGGGCAAGGTCCCAGCCTGGTGAGGCCACTGGAGCCTTGGTCTCCACATAGTGATTTTTAAATAATACCTCTTTTTATATTCTGAATTTCCTGATAGTGCCCCAGCTTTCACCCAGAGTAGTTTTTCAGAGAATATTAAGTCAGCTTTCTGCCATGAAACTGTGTTATCCCACAGGGGCTTAAATTCCCAGGCCAGACCACAGATGCCCACTTAGCTCGCTAGGCAGCTGGAATGCTTTTCTTCTGCAATGCTAAGATAGAAAGCAACACTGTCACAACATTAGCAAACAAAAGGAGAAAAATAATAGCGTATTTTACTGATTCCAAGATGTCACTAGTTGTGACTTCATGGCTAATTTCTGTACACAAAGAAAGAATGAGGCCTACCTTCAATAAGATGCACCCCGATTTCAGAAAGGTTAAAATGCGACAAAATGTGTGTTTAGAAGCGTGCTGAAGGGAAGTGGCTGTTTAGTGAGCCTACAAGCTGGTGCTGGAAGAAGAGCTAACAGTATTTCCAGCAGGGCCTCCTCCGGTCACCTCAGCCCACCGCCCCACTATATCCATTTCCCAGGAGTGCAGGGACGTGAGAAGGTCTGGGAATCACCAGTTTCAGGATGGTCAGAAACAAGTCGAGAGCATTGTAGAAACACTGCCAGAGGGGTGACCCACGGAATCCCACCTTGTAGCCCATCTTCAGCGGCAGGAAAGCCCCTCCCCTCTGGGGGCCCGCTGTGATTTCGGCCACTCTTAACTGCTAAGATAGGTCTTGGCAGGGAGCAAAAACATGTCTGCCCACACCACCACCCATGTTCCTAGCTCTGCCCCCAGAGCCACACAGAATAAGAGGGTCCCCCATCCACATCACAGTCCTCCAAACACTTCTGTGGTTACCCGGAGCCCTAACGGTATCTCTTTTCCTGGCTAAGAGCCCTGCCTCCTTACAAAATACTGTTTGAAGACACCTCCCCTTTCTCACTATCCCCTCGGGCCAACTGAGGGTCCAGACAATTGGCCAGCAGGGCACAAGGCAGCACTGGATGACCTCTCCTAGGGTCCCCTCTGACCTCAAGCTCTTTTTCACATATGAACTGACCTCAGGCCTCCATCTTAGGAGATATCTGGACCTAAGCCAGGTATTTTACTTTCCCGGTATAAAACTTCATCTTCTTATCTGGGCGCACCAGCCAAGTGCTGCCCTCTCTCAAACGGCAGCCTGTCATCCCCCACTGTGGCAAGCCCTCCCAGTTCTGTCTCTATAAATTTGAGCATTTTCCCACATCTTCATCCAATCAAGGTGCACAACCCCTTAAACATTTACAAATACCCACTGATGGACTTGGAGGCAAAGGGGTATCATGTCCCCAACTCATTTTCACGTGGCTCAGGAAAAAATACTGGCATAAACAGGGGAAATGGGAAGAATTACAAAATCTGAGTGAAGTTACAAGCAGTCCTTTGTACCTTTTTTGCAACTTTTCTGTAAATATGGAATTGCTTCCTAGTAAAAAGTTACCAAAACCATTTACTTGTCAGATTTCTATAACTCCAAGCTAGAGAGGACCGCTCAGGAGACATGGGCATGTGCACTCTGGGCAGCTCCAGGCTGGCAGTACATACCTAAGCGCTGGGCCAGGCCCGAGGACGTCGTGTCAGAAGAGTCTCCAAGGAGGGAGGTGGACACAGGGACGGAGTCCTAAAAGCAAAACAAAGAATGCAGTGCTGCTTCTCTCCCTGGAGCAGCTTGCCGTGCGAGGGTTCAAAGCAACTTCGATATAGACAGAAAGAGAACCAAAAACCACAGGATAAAAACAAAAGCATTTACTGCATGCATTTTTGTTGAGAAGGATACCGAAACCGTAATTAATGAATTTACTGTTTACAGAGTTCAAGTTCAACATTTAGCTGCTCATCCTTTTTACAGTTAAAATCTCCTGAAAAAGAAAATCTACCTCAACAGCATGAACTTTTTCCACCAAAAATAAAAATAAAAACCCCACATTATTACTCCTTCTTAACAATTTATTACTTCTAAAATCAGACTATGACAAGCTGGCCTCCTAGGCAGTAGGGAGTCTTACTGTACCTGGGGGACCTGCATCACTTTCCCTCACGCAGTCAAATGTGTCCTAGACTATCTGAGCAGACACAGGGCCCACCCCTACACCCCCACCCCCACCCCCGCCCAGGCCAGCTCCCACATCCATCCTGGTCTGGGCTGGAAGAGAACAGCACAGGGGACTCTGAGTCATCCTAGCTCACAGCCTCTCTAGGCACAAGAGGCAAGCCAGGTGGAACGACAGCCTTGAGTGGTTCTGTCCCATAGGGTCTTGATTTTTGTGTGCAGTTTGTTTGGGGTAAATGGGAAGGGGAAGGATTCCTCGCAGACCCTTTGGTGCCAACCTCCACACACAGGGCAGCCAACTTTTTCTGTGAAGGGCCAGAACCGAGATAACTCAGGCTCTGTGGCTCACAGGGCCTGTGCGACTCGACTCTGCCCTCATAGACAATACCTGAATGGAAGAGCATGGCTGTGTTCCAGAAACTTTATTACAAAGGTAGGTGGGCCAGCCCACAGGCCACGGCTTGCCAACCCCTGCTCCACAGGAACCTTTGTGTCCTGCCTTAAACTGTGGAGTGCATCTCTTCTCCCCAGCTGGCTTGGTCGTCTGCCCCAAGAGAGCAATAGCAAGCACACAAGGTTGCCAGTGAGTGGAATGGGGCTTCCCACAAGTCCGCTGCCTGAGCCCTGCCCTTTTTCCTTTTCCTGACTGGTCCTGGGAGACCCTGAATTTCCAGTTGAGAACATGCATCCTACTGGGATATGCATTGTCAAAGCACCCACAAGGGGGCCCGGACTCACCACCCCAAACAAGCACCGCACCCAGGGACTGAAACCGTGTTGAGCAAACAATGCCTGGTCTTATCACAGGGCAGTCCTGGGCGCCACATGATCCACGGCCTACCAGCTGTTTATTCCGCCCCGGCTGCCCCTCAGACAACAAACCTCACTGGCTTTGGGTTACTGGACGTCTTCCCTGGGGAAGCCGAAGCAGGGGTGAGGAAGGGCTCACTCACTGTCAACAGTATCTCATGAGCAGCCACTGGGGAAGCAAGAACTAATAAACAGACAAACACCCCTAACCTCCAGTGGGGGAGCCTGAAAGGTGGGAGCAGGCGGAGGTGCTGTAACGGTAGTGTGAGGGGAGGAGATCCAACGGCGCAAGGAGCCAGAGCACAGGGTTCTGAGGGTCACTGCGTGGTAATGGGTTGAGCTACATTCTTCAAAGGTCGGAGCAGAGTGGCAATGGCTGACATCAGTTTCCACACCATCACTATGCTGCCCTGTGGAGAACGGGCCACGAGGAGCAAAGGTGGAAGCCGGGAGAGGAGAGATGATGGAGGCCTGCACTGTGGGGACGAGGTGAACACGGCGAGAGGTGGTTGGATTCCTAGAGATTCACTGATCTGGCAGGTGACATCAAGGGTGGCGCCATGGGTGTAAAAACACCCTGAGCCACGGAAAGCACTGAGCTGCCTTTGAGAGAGGGGGGCGATTGGGGGAGGAGCGGGCTGGGGGACGGGATCAAGAGTTTGGTCTTGAACATTTAAAGGGTGAGGCCCAACAGTGCGATGGTGAGGAGAGAGGTCTGGGCTGGCGAGGTCAGTAAATGCAGGTGGGGTCAAAACAGCGAAGGTAGGAGAGTTAAGAGACAGGTGCCTCGGGGAACAGATGTGGCTCAAATGGTTGGGCGTCCGTCTCCCATATGGAGAGCCCCGGGTTCAATCCCCGGGACCTCCCGGTAAAAAAAAAAAAAAAAAAAAAAGAGAGACAGGTGCCTCCTTAAAGGGAAGGGGGAGGAGGAGCCGGCGAGGGGGTGCGCCCGGGAGGGGCGGGCCCCGGCGCCCACGTGCAAGCCTGACTGCGCCCCGCAATCTCTGGATATCCGCCCCGCTCCCTAAGACGTCTCGAGAGCAGTCGGGGCAGGCCCGGGGCGCACCCGGGGGACCCCTGGGCCCCGCCGCTTTCCACGCCCCCGGCCCGCACTTACGTAGCGGCTGCACATGGCCACTGCGAGGTTGCGCAGGTGCGGCGCGGCCCCCACCCACAGGAAGAGCGAGTCCGTCAGCCGCATGACGTGGAAGTGGACGAGCTGCTCCCACACCCTCGCGCTGAAGTTGTGCAGGGACACGTCCCCGCCCGCGGGCCCCGGCGGCCCCTCCATGCGCCCGGCCCGCGCGCGCCCCGCCGCCAGACCCAAGGCCGCGAGCGCCGAGCGCCAGGCCCGCGCCGCCGAGCGCCGAGCCACCGAGCGGCTTCCGCTTTCAGCCCCGAGAGGGGCGGAGCCGGGGCCTCGGGCTTCCGGGGCGGTGTCGCGGGCCTGGCAGCCTGCATTCCCCGCCTGCTAGCCGGCTGGTGGACGAGCCTCAGCTCTGCCGGGAAGCCTGCTGTCCTCGTGGCCAGGGGTCGGGGGCGGGCCGGAGGCCCCACGGTGGCCTTAGGGAAGCCCAAGGAGTCCGCTCCCTTTCTGTCCAGCCCTTCGCCCTGTTATTGTTCATGAATGAAACCGATGTGCTTCAGCCATCTGGTCTCCCCAGCTCCTGAACCGGCCTTAAAAGAAAATCACTTTTTAATTAAGTTCCGTGAACAGAGAGAAGAGCCACCTCTCATCGCAGCATGGTTTGATTTGCTTTACTAATATCCACCTCGTCCTAGCAGCCCTGTAACTCCAAAGAACGCCCTAAACGTAGCGAGGATATTGAGAGAAACCCTTCAAAAAGAAGCTGTCCTAAGTAGGTGCGAGGATATGTAGGCGGCTCTGGACTCCGGCCGGGCGCCTCGGCTGGAATCGAGGGCAAGCAAGGGCCTTGTGCTAACCTTTTAACTCTCTGAAACTCAGCTTCCTCACCTGCAAACTGGAAATTGGCTTCTTTCACCCAGCATAGTTATTTTGACATTTATCCATGTTGGTGTGCACCAATAATTCATTCCGTTTTATTGCTGAGTAGTATTCCAACAAGAAAGGACGAGAAGAGAGTAAAGGAAGAGCAGAGAATTGTGACCATCATTTTCCCTGCTGAGGGACTCTAATTTTAGTCAACTTAATTTCAGCGCGGAGCTGAAATAAAGCCTTCGAAGGGCTAAGAGAGAGAGTGCTCCCGGCCAAAGGAAATACTTTGTCAGATTCTGTTCTGTTCACTGTTGCAGTTTCACACTGTTGCAGTTTAAGCCAGAACCAACAGAATTCTGCTTTTAAAACTGATAGGTGGGAAGCGGCTGTGGCTCAATCAGTAGGGCTCCCGTTTACCATATGGGAGGCCCCGGGGCTTCCTGCTGAAGGCAAGCCCGCCCGCATGGCGTGGTTAGCTGACCCAGCGAGCACAAGCAGCAAGGGGGGGATAAATGAATAAATAAATAAAATCTTTAAAAAAAAAAAAAAAAAAAAACTCTGATAGGTCTGAGTTGACTAAATAGAAATTAAAGGGATAAATATTTTTATAGTTTTGTTCTATTTGCTAATTATCAATAATCCAACAATATGGTTAATTAATGCATACTGTAAATGCATATATTTAAAGTGTACACTTTGAAGTTTTGACAAACAGTTATAACCTGGGAAACCTTGGCTACAATCAAGATAGTGAATATGTCCATCATCCCCAAAGGTTTCCTCAAACCCGTTGGTAATCCCTCTGTCCTACCTCCCCTCCCACCATCAGTAATCTGCATTCTATCACTACAGATTAGCTTGCATTTTCTTGAGTTTTAAATAAATGGAATCAGAGTATGTACAGTTTTGCCTGGTTTCTTTCACACAGTATAATTATTTAGAGATTCGTCCATGCTGGTGCGGTATTTCTAGTCTTTGGCCACATCACAATTTGTTTACCCCTTCATTTGTTGATGTTCATTTGGGTTGTTTCAAGGTTTGGGATGTTACAATAAAACTTCTGGAGGGAAGCGGCCGTGGCTCAATCAGTGGGGCTCCCGTTTGCCATATGGGAGGCCCCGGTTCGGTTCCCGGGGCCTCCTGGTGGGGGCGGGCCCGCCCGCATGGCGTGGTTGGCTGGCCTGGCGAGCACAAGCAGCAAGGGGGGGATAAATGAATAAATAAAATCTTTAAAAAAAAAAAAAAAAACTTCTGGAAACATATGTGTACAAGTAGGTCTTTGTATGGACATATGTTTTCATTTCTTGTACGTAAATACCTAGGAATAGAATGGCTGGATCATAAGGTAGGTATATGTTTAACTTTCAAAGAAACTACCAAAACGTTTTGCATGGTAATTTACCATATTCCTTTCACATCAGCAGTGCATGAGAGTTCCATTTCCTCCACATCTTCACCAAACAGTGGAGACCATACAACTACTTGGTATGATCAGTCTTTTTAGGGTTAGCCATTCTAATAGGTATGTAGAGATATCTCTTTGGGATTTTAATTTGCATTTCTTTGCAATTCATACCTCACCCTAACAAAAATTTACTCAAAATGATCACAGACTCAAAAATAAAACTATGAAACTTCTAAAAGAAAACATAGGAGAAAACCCTTGTGACTTTGGATTCAGCAAAGATTTTTTAGAAAAGACACAAAGCATGATCCATAAAAGAACGAATTGATAAAGTAGACTTCTGCTCTTCAAAAGGCACCACTAAGAGGAAGAAAAGACAAATCACAGACTGGGAGAAAATCTTTGTAAAGCATATGTCTGATAAAGGATGTGTATCCAGAATACATAAAGTACTCTCAAAACTCAATAATGAAAAGGCAAACATCCAATTAAAAAATGGGCCAAAGATTTAAACAGGCACTTCACCAAAAGAGATACATGGATGACAAATGCATGAAAAGATGTTCAACATCATTGGTCATTCTAGTACATGGCACTGATTAGCACAGTGGGTGATATAAAGAGAAATAAAATCCATTTTCATCTGCTCATACCACCTACCTATATTGAGGAGTTATTGTATGCCAGTCAGTCACAGTTTTATCTAAGAGATTCTGATTCAGGATGGTGCACTGAGCATACATGTATCATCCGTTCCTAACATAAATCTATTAATAAGCTAGTAAATGAATTAAAACATAATCTCCCAGCAATGAAAAGAATGGGAAGATGGCTGTCTTTAGACAACCCATTTGGGCAAGAAGGAAAGTGGATATCAGAGCCTTCTCTAATGAAACAGAAGGTAGAGGAATATGACCAGAGGGCAGGAATAAAAGAGGCAGCCGACCCACCTGGCATTACCCAGGGGTCCCCATGTTCGGAGCCTGCAGCTACAATGGAGGGCAGGGCCGACAAGTGGGGCAGAATAGAGAGAGATGAGCTAAGGCTTTATCATAAATGATCATAACAAATAATCCCAATCAACCTCCACTACTCTTACATACCCTTTTACTTTCCATCTCCCTAGAAAATGAACAAACATTTTCAAATGCAGAGTTTATCCCCAAAAAACCATCTGGGGGAAACTAAAGCCACTAGTCAACACCAGATTGCCTTACTGTCTTCCCCCACGTCCACCCAGTCCAAACCAACACTTGCTCCTCTCTGCTCCTACAGCTGGGAGCAGGACACTGCTGGAGAAAACACATGAGCCAGCAGCCATAACCAGTCATGCCCTGTGGTAGACTGAATCGTGTACCCCAGCCAAAGAGTGTTCTTCATCTTCATCCGCCTTCCTGGAGGGCGGATTGTAAATAGGGTTCTTTGAAAAGGTATTATCAGTTAAGGTGTGAACTCATTCATGCACAGGATCATGGAAATTCCTAGTTAGGTGTGGCCAAACTGAATCTGGGCAGGCCTTCATCTGTATTACTGGAGTCCTTTATAAGTAAAAGTAATTTGGGTGCAGTCCATCAAAGAAGGCCACAGGATGGGGCCAGAAGACAGCAGAAACCAGAACAGCAAACAGAACGAGAGAGAGATGGCCAAGTGATGGGAGGAAGAGATGCAAGCCAAGGAACCCCATGGATTGCTGAAAGCCAGCACCAAAATACTACAGATTTTGGGGAGAAAGCATGGCCCTGCTGATGCCTCTGATTTGGACTTCTAGCCTCCAAAACCATGAGCCAATAAATCCTTGTTATTTAAGCCACCCCATTGTGGGGTGTTTGTCATAGCAGCTCTGACAAACTAAGACATGCCTCCGACAGCAGCTGCCCCTTAAACACTGCTTAGCTGTCCCTAGATCATGTCCTTGCTCATTCTCCTTGAGGACTATCCCACCCACCCACCCACAAGCCCTAACCCAACCCAAGGCTGAGGTCAGTGGATGGCCCTGCTTCTGATTTTACAAAGAAAATAGGGATAATCAAGCTTGGTTTCCCAACTCTTTGTCCCACTACTCAAACATCTTTCTCTGGCCCCATTCTTACCCCTCCCCTCATTTTAGTGACCATAGAGAAATAAAATCCATTTCATCTGCTAATACCATCTATGTTGAGGGGTTATTGTATGCCCCCTCTTGTTGAAGGTCAGCCCACCCATCTGTGCTCTGGCCCTGTCCTTTCCCATGTCCTCAGGAGCCTCACTCCATCAACCATGGTGGCATCTCTAAACACTGTGATGGATGCTGACATGTGCCACCAAGCTTTCCCTTCAAGGAAGGACTCGTCCCAGCTGCTGGAAATGTTGTTGGCAGAAAGCCTTCTCTGTCACCTCCTTCAGAGTCTGTGGCAACCACAGATAGCTGCCTCATCGGAGATCTTGCCCTTCCCAGGAAAGCCTACAGCCAATGACAGATGAAGGCAGCAGTATAAAGTCCAGGCCACTTATGCCCAGCAGGACAACTCTGATGGGACATTTTAGCTCCAGAATGCCCATTAAGGCTGTCAGGCCTTCAATTCAGTTTTCTTTTTCTCTGCAAGGTACTTATGTTTCCCCTCTGCCCAATCCTGCCTCCTGCCCCCATCATAGGGATGGTCCCAAGGGCACTCCCTAATAAACATCCCTCACTCTAACCCCCAAGTCAGAGCCTGCTTCCTAAAGGTCCAATCCATAACAGTTGGTGTCAAAAGTGGTTCAAGAAAGCAGGCAAGAGTAAAGGGCTTGGGAGCTGTCTTAGTTTGTCAGGCTGAGTTTTAGTTTGCTAAAGGCTGCCAATGCAAAGTACCAGAAATGGATTGGCTTTTATTATAGGAATTTATTAGGGTAGATGCTTACAGTTCCAAGGCTGTGGATATGTCCTAATCAAGGCATCATCAAGGGTTGCTGTCTCACCAAAGGTCAGGCTTCTGGCAATTCTGGACTCCTGCCACATGGCAAAGCAAGTTGGCAGCCATCTCTGCCTTCTCCTCCAGGCTCTCATTCTCCCCGAGCTCAGTTCTGGGTGATCAGGCATATGGCTCATCTCTCCCCTCTCCTCCGGGCCTCGTGGCTTCAGCTTCAGCTGCTCCGCCAATTCCAGCCTCTGGTCTAAGACATAAAGGACCTTCCAGAACTAGGCTGACTGATAACAATGGAGATGATAAAGCTCCCAAAATAGGGACCAGGATTCATAACTATAAGAAACCAAGTGAACACAATTATTGCAAAGTTAGAGTGACAGTCATGGGGCCTTAACCTCAGAGAATTCTGGATATAATTAATAAAATATAACAGTACTACAGGCAAAACAGATGAGCAGCCAACAAGGGCAATATTCAGTTTATACCATCAGATGGAATCAATCAAGTCAGGAGGTGTGACAGTTTGAAGTTCTTTTATGAATCCCAAAAAAGTTTATGTTTTTGAACTAATCCATTCCTGTGGGTGTGAAACCCTTTATTGCATTAGATTAGACTAAGGGACCTTGATTAGATCACCTGGCTATATTGCTTTTGATTGGACTACATCAGTGATGTGTGACTCAGGTTGGGTCTCTGCCCTCTTATATATCATTGCCAGGATCACCAGTAGCTGACTTTGGTGAGAAAGCATCTCTGATGATGCCTTGATTTGAACATTTTCAAAACCTTGGAACGGGAAGCTTTTACCCTAATAAATTTCCCATTATAAAAGCCAACCCATTTCTGGTATTTTGCATGGGCAGCCTTTGGCAAACTAAGATGGGAAGCAATCATCCCAATAAAATTTTACAACCCCTTGCTCTGTTTCCAGACCTAGATCCCAATCATTAAGGAGTGGCCAGGTTCCCTGCAACACCGTGGCAAGTGTAACCAGTAATGGTTGCCCTGGGCTTTCCCAGAGGGACCAATGGCCATTTACTCAGGAACAGTACACTAGGGAACAAGGAACAGCCAAAAGTTTCAAGAGTCAGGGTTGAAATTGAGATCTGATGACCTGAAGTGCTATCATATTCCTCCTGTTAGAGTAAGGGCAGACAGGAACCAGGTAATAAATAGAGTCCTGGCAGGTCCAAATCACCATTGGGCCACTAATTCTACAGATCCATTCTCTGAACTGGGATAGATGTACTTGGAACTTGGCACAGCTCCCTCTTCTCCCACCAATGGGTCCTTGGCCTGTGGGGTAAGAGCTATCATAATGGGGCAAGCCAAGTAGAAGCCTTTGAAACTGCCTCTCCCCAGTCAAGAGAGTAATTTTAAAATATTGCATCTTGAGGATGATGGTGGAATATTGTGTCATCCTTAAGAATCTAAAGGATACAGAGGTGGTAGGCCTCATCATATCTCTAATTCACCAGTCAAATCCTAGACTATGACTAGAATACCTTAAACTCCATCAAGAAGTAGTCCCAATTGCAGCTTACCATGGCAGGTGGGATGCCTTTGCTAGAGCAGTGTAATGAGGCCTCAGGGACAAGGTATGTGGCCAGTGATTTGGCAAATGCATTCTTTTCCATCCCAGTGAGAAAAGAGTGTCAGGAACAATTTGCATTCACCTGAAACAGATAACAATATTCATTTATGGTTATGTCCAGGGCTATGTTATTCTCCCATCCCCTGTAAAAATAGAGTCTGAAGAGATCTGGACTGTCTGGACATTTTGAGAATATCACTTTGATCCATTACATCCTTGGCATGCCTGTTTCACAAATGCCCCTTCCTCAGGCCACACCTGTGGCCGTAAGGGAGCTCCTATGGGAATTGTTAAAGAATGAGGGAAAAGCCCAAACTTGGCTTTTGGATGGGTCAGTATGTGGGTGCAAGCTAAAAAGGGATGGTGGTTTCACTGTGGCAGCGAATTTGTGGCAGTGCATCTGGTCATCCATTTTGTGTGGCAGAGCGGTAACCAAAGGTTAGAATATATATAGACTCATGGGCAGTGGTGCATGACTTTGTCAGGCTGGTCAGGAACCTACAGAGAGAGAGAGATTGGAAGATCGAGGACCAAGAGGTCTGGGATAGAGGATGCAGTGGGCACACAGTGGGAAGATTCTTTAATTACACATGTTATCGCCCAGCAGACAGCCTCCACCATGGATGAGGAACTAAACACAGCAGGCAAGATGACTTGGTCGTTCAACTGACGTTCATCAGCCTCTGTCTCCCATCACCCCAGGGCTGTCTTGATGAGCTCATAAACAAAATAAGCATGGCAGCAAAGATAGAGGTTATATATGCATGGGCCCAATAGCATGGAATTCCACTTACCAAAGCTGATCTTGCTAATATTGCCACTGAATGGCCTCAACAGAGACCCAAGCTAAGCCTCTGGTATGGCCTCATTGCTTAACGAAAACGAACACCCATGTAGTGGCAAGTTGATGACACAGGACTCTTTCCACCCAGAGGTGCCAGCAATTGTTCTGACAGGAATGGAACCACATTCCAGGTATGGGCTTGCCTTTTCTGTCCACAGGGGCTCAGGCAGCACCATTATCTGATCGCTCACATATCATATCATCCTCCAGCACAGGGTTCCACATAACATCCCATAAGACAGCAAAAGGAGTGTGGGAGAGGGCCTATGACAATGGGATCCACGAGTCACAGCATATGGGGATTAGGATTCTGCAAAAACCTTGAACCTTGACACATTTGGTACTGTGTCCTCAATAGGAAGACTACAGAGTCAGGGAACTAAGGGGTGGAAACAGGAGTGGTTCCACTCACCATTACTCTCAATGGCCCATTTGGGAATTGTGCTTCCTGAACTTGCACTTCTGGACTGCAGGATGAGCAGTCCTGTTTCCCAAAGGGAGAACCCTGCCATTAGGGGACCCAGCAAGAGTTCCAGGAAACAATAAGCTATGGCTGCCACCTGGGCCCTTTGGACTCCTTGTGTTCAGAGACCAGAGAATTGAGCAAAAGAGTTGCCATCTGAGTAGGGGTGGTTCACCCTGATCATGAGGAGGAGGAGGAGGTTGTGGTCTCCCAACAGTGAGTCATCAAACAGTGTCTCAGTTTGCTAGGCTGCTATGACAAATACTGCACAATGGTTGGCTTAAACAACAGAAATGTATTGCCTCATGGCTTCAGAGGCTAGAAGGCTTGCTTTCTCCCCAGGATCAGCTGACAATCCTTGGGGTTCCTTGAGCTTCCCTAGCTTTCCTGTCACATGGCAATGTCCTCTCCTTTCTCTTCCAGGTTCCTACTGACTTCTTCCCCCTTGGCTTTCTCTCTTGAAGGCTCATCCTGTTCAGTTGGCCATAACTTAACTAAAAATAACATCTTCAAAGGTCTGATTTACAATGGGTTCACACCCACAGGAATGGGATTACATTTAAGTCCATGTCTATGATTTTGCTTATAACCTCATCTCTAAAGTCTGTATCTTCAGCCAACATTGCTCTTCTTAGAGCTGCCCTACAAACCCTCCTGACTGCCTCCTAACTATCCCACAGTACCTGGAACCTCCACCTCCCAATTTGTCATCTTTGCCTTTCTCTCCCTCCAGTTCCCACACTGGCTTGCCTTACTGTCTTCCATACATTAGTGAAATGTCACTGTATTAGTCAGCCAAAGGGGTGCTGATGCAAAATACCAGAAATCTGTTGGCTTTTATAAAGAGTATTTATTTAGGGTAAAAGCTTACAGTTACAAGGCCATAAAGAGTCCAACTCAAGTTACCATAAGAGGTACTTCCTCACCCAAAGTCTGTTGCTACATGTTGAGGCAAGATGGCAGGTGATGACTGTGAGGTTCAGCTTTCCTCTTTCCTCTTAAGGCTCTGTAGTTCCAGCTTCTTTCGATCTCAACTATAGACTAGCATAGGGTTCATCTCTTTTTCTCTGGGGCTTGTTTCTTTCTGGGCTCAGCTGATCTGTTCTCTTCACAAAGTCAGCTGTAAACTATTAGGCTCATCTCTCTTCCTGGGGTTGCAGGATCCTCTGCCATGTCTATGGAGCCATCTCTATTCCTCTGTGTTCTTCTCCTACGTGTCTACGTCTGTGTGAGAGTCTGTTTTATCAGCCACCAAGGGGGCTGGGACTCAACACTGAGTCTCACAGTAATGATGTGGTTGAATCAAAGCCCTAATCTTAACATAATTTAATCAGACATCTCAGCTGAATCTAATGCAATCAAAGGGCTATCATGTCCAGAGGAACAGACCATTTACAAACATAACCAATATCTCTTTTTTGGAATTCATAAATAATATCAAACTGCCACAGTCACCGCTCACTCGGGTTCCTAAGCCATAAACTTAGGAATCTTCCCATATTCCTCAGAACAATTCTGCCTCCTAATATCTCCTCCAATCTTCCCTCTCCTTCCCACTCCCCCAACCCCCACTGTCCTAGCAGATTGTCTTAGTTTGCCAGAGATGCTATGATAAATACCAGACACAGATTGGCTTACATAACAGGAATTTATTGGCTCATGGTTTTGGGGGCTAGAAGTTCAATATCAAGGTATTGGCAGGGTCTCCTTTCTCCCAGAGTCTGGAACATTCCCCAATCTTCTGTCACATGGTGCTCTCCCTTGTGTCTACTCCTCTGGTTTCCACTGGCTTCTGGCTTCTACTCATTTCTCCATCCAAATACCCTCTGCCTTATAAGGCCTCCAGTCATATGGATGCAGGCCTACCCTGATTCCATTTGGCTTATCTAAATAGGATCTTTGAAGATACAATTCACAGAGGAACCCACACCTTAACCAATATCATCTTCAAAGGGTCCTCTTGACAAACGGGCTCACACTCACAGGAACGCAGCTTAAGACATGAACATGCCTTTTGTGGTGGATGAGAATCCATCTCTACACAGACCTCCCTCGCCTCTTGCCTTTCGCTCTCACATTCTTACTGCCTCCCCTGCATCTTGTTTCCACTGGCTTCCAATAATGGGTCTTTCACACTATCAAAAGAGAGATCTTTCTACTGTATAAATCTGGTCATGCAACTTCCTTTCATAAAAAGTTCTTTGATGTTTTTCCCCCAAAGTTCCTTTGTAGACCTACCTGTCCCTGACCCCGCTGCCTGCCTACTTCCTGTTGCGCCTTTCCTCCACTCCTAACTGTGCTCCAGCAACGCTGAACTCTGGGAAGCAGCGGAACCCACCATGCCCATTTCCTGTGCACCTTGGTGCCTAGGTCCCTGCCCTGGCTTACCTACCTGAGACTCACTCATTCTGAAGTTAGCTCCCACACCACCCAAGGGAAGCTTCCCTGGCCCTCCAGCCAAGTGGGCTGCCGGAGCTCCCCTCTGCCCTTTGTTTCTACCTCCCATTGAGGCCACGACATTTCATGTAATGGCCTTGTTCCATGCCCATCTTCCCTTAACAGGAGTGGCAAGATCTTTTGTCTTCACATTCCAGTAGAAGACCAGAGTCCCGCACATAATATAGGCATCAAGCAAATATTGAGTGAATGGTTGAGTGAGTGAGTGCTTTAATGAATTCTATGCCTCTATTCTAGGTCTCCATTTCCCTGGTTGTAGATGGACCAGATAAGCTCATGCTCTGTGGACCTCAGATAAGAGGGCGGAATGGTAACTTAGAGCCTTCTGCTCTACCCAGCTCAGAGCAGGAGGGTGTAATTCTTCAAAGAACCACTAGATGGCAGGTGGGAAGGAAACGGGCTGGAGGCAGAGCCGTTTTGCTTTCAGAAAGGAATGGGCGAGTCCTTGGATTTCTCCTCTAAACTCCGGAACTCCATCAGGGATCCTCTTTTTTCTAGTCTCTGCAATTTTAGAACAATTGCATGAAAAACAACAGGTCCTGTTCCCCAGGTAGCCCACAGCCCCCAAATGCAAAACTACCCAACTGCAGAACATGAAAAAGAGGCCAGCCACTCAGTTTTCTTTTTTTTTTTTTTTAAAGATTTTATTTATTCATTCATTCATCCCCCCCTTGCTGCCTGTGCTCCCTGGGTCAGCCAACCACGCCATGCAGGCAGGCCCGCCTTCACCAGGAGGCCCCGGGAACCGAACCCGGGGCCTCCCATATGGTAAACGGGAGCCCCACTGATTGAGCCACAGCCGCCTCCCTCAGTTTTCTGTTTGAAGAGAGACAGCAAGCTGTTCTCAGATGTTTTATTCATCCTCCTTCTCCTCTTGCCACCAGTTTGGGTGGTGAGCATTTGTCTGGTGTGAATATTATTAAGAACCAAAAATTGCAGGGTTTACAATGATGAATAAGAAAACTGCTCAGTGGTGATGGCTCCTGCCAGCTCCATGCCAGGTGCAGAAAGGTGAGTCCTGCTTTAAAATGAACACCTTCTGAAGACAGAGCTGTCCCCTGGGATGTTCGTGGTGGAGCCAGTGAGTGCAAACAACTGTCCCGGATGCTTACTGCATCCTGCATGAACAGGGTCCTTGGACCTCTAATTCAAAATCAAACCCAAACCCTGTTATATGCCATAGTTGGTAAGATGGTCTTTGGGTTCGTAATAGACTAGTTCATGCTATGGTAGCTTTTCTCGTTTTGCTGCAAAAAGCTTTAATTGTTTCCACTTGGTTCATGGCTCATTAGAGGGCTTCGAGGTGGTTGGTTAAAAAGATACCTTCTGTGGCTAGATCATATTGCATGTGAATATATCTCAATAAAACTGCTTAATAAGTAAATTAATAATTGTGCAAGAATAGCCAGAAATGTACAGCAGGGGAAACAGAGCTTGAAAGGTGAAGAATTTTCTTGTTTGTCTGGTTTTTGTTTATTGTTATTATTATTATTGAAATAATGAAAATGCTCGAATAATGATTGAAGTGATGAATGCACAACTATGTGATTATACCCGATACCACTGATTGTACACTTTGGATGAATTGTATGCCTTATATGTATTATATGTACAGATAAAATTGATTTGTTACCAAAAATATATACCTTCTGGCTGGAGAAAGGGGCTCAGGTAGAAGCCTGGATGCCTAGGGAATACAGAGGGGTCCACAAAAGGCCTCTGGGCTCTGGAGGCTCCTAAACGTACTTGAGGGTGAGCCTTCTGAAGAGATGCTCGCCCAGCCCAGCATGCGGGCTGGCCAGCCTACTAAGGTTGGCCGGTGGTCGCCCATCTTCTTGATGAGGTTCTCCTCCTAATCTAGGAAATGGCCCTCAGGAAATCACAGAGATGAGGGCCCGTGTTGGCAGAACTCAGGGCATGCAGTTCCAAAAAGGCCTGGTTCACATTTTTCTCCAGGGCCATGGAGGCTTCCACGGTGCCCAGGTTTTGTGCCACTCATATTGGGATGGCTTCTGCACATCCTGGGAAAGGGCAAGGCCACCGCGCTCGTTTCACGTTTTCAACAGACGCTCAGCACCCTCATGCTTCTCCTTTGCCAACTCTGTAGAAGAAGTGGTCCACACCTTCCAGGGCCAAACCTACCATGGTTGAAATAGAAGCCCAGAGAGTGGTGGGTGTAGGAAGCCTGTAGATGCAGGGTGACCAGGAGATTGAGTAAGACCTCTGCTTAGGAGGAATAATTCTAATGGACCTGGGAGCTTATGGTTGGTCAACCAGAAGCAAGGGATGGCCGAGAAGATGGTTCCAAAGGTTTAAATTGGAGAGGAATTTGGAGGGTGGTCCAAGGCTGAAGGGGGTAGGATATAGTTCCAGATCTGTTTCATCCAAACACTGTTGAAGCAAGAGATGGATCCGTGAAACCACTGGGCATGCTGTCTATGGTAGCATTTTAACCCTGAAATGTCAATGGCTTGATGCAACCAAGTCTACTTTTAGTTTATGCTGTGTGGCTAGAAGGGAAGGGAGGTGAGGGGCAAGGTGGGGGGACTCTGCTCCACAGAAAGTCTTTTGGGGCCCCAGGCAGCAGGGGGTGAGAAATAGAGTGTTGGGTCTGGTCTTTTTCTGCTCTGATCTGAAAGTGGCCTGTAGCAGTTTGATACTATTTATGAATTCCAAAAATTAGATATTGGGTTATGTTTGTAAACTGGTCTTTTCCTCTGGGCATTTTAGATTGTATTAGATTCAGAGGTTTCACTTTTACTTGATTAGATTATGATTAAGGCTTTGATTTGGCCACATCAGTAAGACGTTAAGTTCCCGTCCCCTTGGTGGGCGGAGATTCAAGAGAAAATGACACTGCAGAGGAGAGAGTTGGAGTTTTTGATGCTGGAGCTCCCGGAAGTAAATACACAGAGAAACAGATATGTAAGGAAAGAGAGAAGGCTCCATTAGACACGGCAGAAACCCCGGGAAGAGAGCTGTTCACCTGATAGTTTACAGCTGGCCTGTGGAGAGAGCAGAGCAGCTGAGCCCAGAGAGAAACAAGCCCGGGAGAGAGTGGTGAGCCTTATGCTAACCTACAGCTGAGAATGGAAGAAGCTGGGGCCACGGAGCCTTAGGAGAAAGAGGAAAGCTGAACCCTCGCAGAGACCGGCAGCCATCTTACTCCAACACATGGCAACAGACTTTGGTGAGGGAAGTAATTTACACTTTATGGCTTTGTGACTGTAAGCTTCTACCCCAAATAAATACCCTTTATAAATGCCAACAGATTTCTGGTACTTTGCATCAGCACCCCTTTGGCTAATATATGGCCCATTATGTCTGCTCCCAGCCAGAAATACTCACCTGTCACTGCCTACCTGCAAGGAGGGGTGGGCAAAGTATGGAGAGTAGGTGGGGATGTTTGATGAGCACACTGTCTCTGCCACCGTAACAAAAATTAGGATTGGGAAGCGGCTGTGGCTCAATCAGTAGGGTTCCCGTTTACCATATGGGAGGCCCCGGGTTCGGTTCTCGGGGCCTCCTGGTGAAGGCAAGCCCGCCCGCACGGCGTGGTTAGCTGACCCAGCGAGCGCAAGCAGCAAGGGGGGGATAAATGAATAAATAAATAAAATCTTAAAAAAAAAAAAAGAAATTAGGATTGATTGAGATTTACTACATCTGCCTTTCAATGTTTGTGGTCGGTTCACTGTTGTAACCCAAATGAAACATATTTTTAATCTTAATCCATGTCCCTGTGGGTGTGTACCCATTGCATATAGGATCTTTAGAAGATCCTAGTTAAGGTGTGGCCAACTGAAGCAGAGTGGGTCTTAATCCGGATTACTGGAGGCCTTATAAAGAGAAAGCCACGGGGTATAGCTGGAAGCTAGAAGTCAGCAAGAACCCAGAAAAGAAAAGAAGACATCACTATGTGACTGGAAGTAGAGATACAAGCCAGGGAACCCCAAAGATTGCCAGCAGCCAGCACCAGAACGTACAGACCTCGGGGGGACAACATTGCCTTGCTGATGCCTCAACTTTGGGCTTCTCTAACCTCAAAACCCAGAGCCAATAAAGGCCCATTGTTTAAGCCAAGCCATTGTGTGGTATTTGTCATAGCAGCTCTGGCAAACCATGACAGTGTTTCTCCAGGTTTTCCACCGAGGAACCCCTGTCAGCCTGGGACCAACAAGCAGAGCCCAAAGGATGTTCACCACCCCAAACGTTTAAGCGAGTTGAAGTCTTTTCCTAATCGTAAGAGCATAGGTAATTTCATTCTGCTCCAAATCTGTTCCCTACTCCCCAAACCACCAGCCTATCTGCAACTGAGCCCAATGGGCCTGTTTCTTCTCCTTTACTATAGATCACCCATCCTCCTATCTGAAGCTAATCCCTCTGCTTACACACTAGCCCCATCTCAAGTATCCACCCCAGCAGTGTTCAACTCTCTCTCCTGCTTTATGAGTTTTCACCTCTCTGCTCAACTTTTTCCATCAGCGAATGCACATGTTATTGTTTCCTACCATAAGAAAAAAAGAACCTCCCTGGACTCCACATTTGCTCCAATTACCTCCTCTTTTCTCTACTCCTCTCTACAGCAACGATCTATTTGCCATCTCCAATTCCTCTTCTCTCTTTCTCTCTTGTACTCACTCCACTAGGGCTTCCTTTCTCCCAAACGTCACTAAACTCCTCCCACCCTGGTTCCCAGACCTGCAGATGCCAAAGCCCATAGCCACATCCCAGCCTCTTCATCTGAGGGTCTCAGGGCAGCGTTTGGCTCTCAAGGCACTGCTGGGTCTTGGTGCTCTCCCCTTCCTGGCCTCACCTTCTGCATCTTTTGCTAGTTCTTCCTCAACCTTGAATCATAGAAGTGCTCCAGGGTCCCTTCTCCCTTCTCTGGCTGCTCTCACTGATGGTTGATCCCCCTTTCCCCCAAGACCCATGACTTAAGTACCATCTCCATACTAATGACTCCCATATTTGCGTCTCTGAACCTACCCTCCTTCCTGAACTCCAAAGCTCTAGTCAACTGCCTGCCCAACGTCTCCATTTGAACGTTGGCAGGAATCTCGATTAGCATGTGGTACCCTACAAATCCTTCTTCTCCCACAGTCCTCCCATCTCAGAAAATCGTGCCCCCATTCTTCCAGGAGCTTGGACCAAAAACCTTGGTGTCGCCCTTGACTCTTCTCTTCCTCTTATGCCTCACATTCAATTCATCAGCAAATCCTGTTGACACTCCAAAATCTGACTCCTTCTCATCCCTCCACCATCCTCTCTCATCCACACCAGGGTACCAGCCTGCTAAATGGTCTCGCTGTTTCTGTGTCATCCCCTTACTATCTCTTCTCAACACAGCAACCAGGGTGATTCTTTAAAATCAGCTTTTCCTCTTGCCTCATTTTTGAAATAGGAGGTTGAGGTTCTCATATCAAAATTTCCCTATATGAGCAGTCTGTTTCTATGGAATACTTCTAGAATGTTAGACTACCTTGGTGCTTTAGGGACCATGGATCTTTTTAAAATTTCCTCTTTAGGGGGAGTGGATGTGTTTTCAGCAGTTGAGTGCCCATCTCCCACATGGGAGGTCCCAGGTTCAGTTCCCAGTGCCTCCTAAAGAGAAAAACAGATAGCGAGCAGACATCTAGCTAAGAACAAATGACCAGATAATAAGTGCAAACAAGGAGCAAAAACAACGAGCAAACAGACCAGGGAGCCATGGGGGTGGGGGAGGAGTGGATTCCCTTCTTAGTTCTCCTATTCCCCCAAGGGCTAGTATACCAAAGCATATCTCCATCTTCTCTGCTCCCTTCACCCTTCCCTACTCTCCCCCTCTCGGCTTCCCCCACTCACTCTTCACAAGTGCAAGCAAAATATTTTTGCCAGCAGCAGCTGTCACCCAGCGTTTCTGAGCACACAAAAGAAAGCTCCCTGCCCAAGTGATGATGTCATCAGGGTTTGGCGCAAAAGGGAAATAAAATAAGATAATCGCGTCTGTTTGATGTTGATCCAGCAAGAAAAAAAGCTTAAATAGATGGAAACAGGTTAAACCCCGCGTCACTGTTATTCACTGGCAGAATCAACAACGACGAGATTTTTCTGTAACTCTTTGGTAAATGTCAAGACCGTTTTCGTAACCAGCTAAGCCTCTAAATGGCCCTGCCACCCAGAGGACAGTTCCTTCTTGGGCTCAGCCTCTGCTGCTAGACTCTGGTCAGCCCTCCTGGGGCAAGGAGACGGCTGCTGCCCTCTGCACTTGGCCCTGACCTTTGCTGTTGCAGAGGCCAAGAGGGGCAGGAGCCCAAGTTCTCTCCTCCCCAGTGGATGACTGGTCCTTGCCGCCAGCTCTGGATGAATCAAAGAGGCTCCTCCTCAGCCAGCTCGGCAGGGAACCGCCATGCTCTCAGACCTTGTTGTAAGGGAGGGCAGGGCCCCACAGCAGGGGATGTAGGAAAGCAAAATTGGGAAGGAGTTTAGCAGTTTGTCCTCCCCGGCTTCTTTCTGCAGCTCTTAGGATGCTCTGAGCTCTGAGTCATAGGACAATGCATCTACATTTCCAGGCTTGGGGAGAGGACGCTGTGCCGTTCAGGATATCAGGGGATGGCTGGGGGTGGGGGTGGGGGAGCTTGAATGATGGGGTCGCTGTCAGGCTGAGAGAAGAGGAAGGGGGGAAAGATGTAAGGGAGCCAAGCCTGGGGGCAGGGAAGGTGCAGCGTGTGTCCTGGCAAGTGGATTCGCCAGGAAGGACAGCAGGAAAAATCCCCAAGAGAGGTCAGTGTGAGGACTCAGAAAAATAAATGAGGAGCCTGTGACGCCCCTGGCTGCCGAGGGATGGCTCTGGACCACTGCTCCAGACCTCAGGCTCCTGTATCCTCCCTGCCCTCCCTCACCCCCAACTGGGAAAGCCAAGGATCTGGGGAGATCAAGGAAGGAGGGAGGTGGACGGTACAGAAGGTCAAATCAAGGAGCCAGGCAAGGGAGGAGACATGCCCGGAGTGGCGGTAGAGTGTGGTCTCCATGAGGACCAGTGGGGCTGCTTGCCCTAAGCCTGTCCTGAAGATGGGGCCATGGGGTGGACTCTGGGGCTTCCCTATCCGTCTTATCCTGTACCTCAGAAATCCCAGTACTTGCCCCCATTTTTAACATTTTGCTTAAGTGTAGATCTGCATGCACTTTTATTTCTTGACAAAGCTTTTAAGATAAGCAACCTCGCACACATGGGGGTGGGGGGAATCCTTTTCTCACACGGTGCGTGCCTTACTTGCTTTGGGAGAGGCTGGGCCGCACACGCAGGGGACGTCCTGGTGCTGCTTGGCTCTGGAAGACGCATCTGATCAGCCTGGCACAGTGAGATGTCCCAGGGGAAGCAGAGAACAGCTCTGCCGCCATCTAGAGCCCCAGGCCCAAATAAAGGCCGTGGGAAAGGCCCTCTCTGCTGGGGCCATCTTTTGATGTTTGTTAGAATCCTCCCCCTGACTGCACAGTGTTATGTCTGGGGTCTGCCATGGGGTCGGTGGGCAGAACAAAGGCTGTTTCTCGCCCTCTCTCTGGCGCTTCTACTCTCCCTCTCTCCTCTCTCCTCTCTCTCTCTCTCTCTCTCTCCCTCCCTCTGACGCAGTCCATGTGATTTCAGATGCAGAGATGCGTTCCTCTGCAGAGGCTTTGCCTTGGCGGGAGGGGCAGGTGGGATGGGCATTCACAGAGTGTGGGTTTTTCTTTTTTTTTCTGAGACTATCCAGCATCAGTGCTGGACGCTGCACGAGTCACAGCCTCTCTGCCAGCCGGGTGCTCAGATTTTCCACCCTCGGCCTTCTGAATCATGTCAGAGTCTACACCCTGTGATAGAGTCTGGAGCCGCTTCAGGTCTTGGCACAGAGGAGGCCTGCTTTGCTAGAATATGGCTGCCCAGGAGGAACTCTTTCTGCAAACAGGCACATCTACCCAATAAATACAGGCGTGGCCTGTTAAAGCAGCTGGGCTCCAAGGAGCGGCAGGGAGCAGGCCAAGGAATCAATGAAAAGACCCAGTGACAAAATGCCCATTCACTCAGTTCACTCACACATATTTACTAGGGCCCTCTGTGTGCCAGGCACTGGCCTAGGTGCTGGGAAGACACAAAGGTGCCCTTGAGAGCTGTGGTCCCCACCCCCACCCCATTCTCCTTCCTGCCAGCTCCTTACACACCCGCTGAGCCTGGTGGGGAGGAGGAAACACATACAAATATAGCTCAGGTAACCATGGGATTTTAAAGGACAAAGACAAAATTCAACGTATGTGTGAATGTGCAACAACATGATGGATCTCACAAAAAGAAGCAAGACACAAAAGAGTGCATAGCATCTGATTCCCTTTATTTATTTATTTTGTGTGTGTGTGTGTGTGGTACAGGAACCGGAGATTGAACCCGGGACCTCGTATGTGGGATACCAGCACTCAACTACTGAGCCACATCAGCTCCCCTAAATTATTATTGCTGGTTTTTTTTTTTTTTTTTTTTTTTTTTTCTTTCATTTGCTTGCTTGTGGTTTGTTTGTTTTGTTTTGTTTTTAGGAGGCACCAGGGACTGAACCCAGGACCTCCCATGTGGGAAGCAGGTGCTCAACTGCTTGAGCCACTTCCACTCCCCCTGATTCCCTTTATGTAAATCCCCACATCGGGCAGAACTGGCAGATGATGCCAGAGGTGCTAATGGTGGTTACTCTTTGGGGTTGGGGGAGATCACGGGGGGACCCGAGACTGCTGAAGATGTTCATCTTTACATTCACAGAGCTGTATGCTTATCATCTCTATGCTCTCTGGAACCTAAGTGTCTTTTTATGTCTGTCTATACATCTACGTATCTGTTGAATCAGAGAGCAGGAGGCCTCTGAAGGCAGCTGCTCTATTTATTATCTTTACACAGAACTACGTCTGAATAACTCTGGCCCCTTCAGCATCCACTCCAAACTTCAATACGCCAGCACCCAAAAGGTCTTCTTTGTGGTTGATCTCAAGTTTCTCAGACTGTGGCCACATCCATTGATTCTAATGATGGCGCCTAGTTTTGGACAGAAAGTCACCATTCAGGAGGGGGAGTTGACAAGCAGGTCACTTGTTCATTCATATGTTTAGCCTACAAATGACGTTGAGTTTGTGCCAAGCACTGAGGAGACAACAATGAAAAAGAGCTTTAGTGCAAGAAATGGACAAGCAGATAATGATGACACAGCTCAGTGAGTGCTGGGCTGGAAATGAGCAGAGAGTGACTAATGAGGCTCACCCAGCCCAGATGGGGCAGTTGGCAAAGGCATCCTGGAAGAGATGATGACGGAGTGAATCTAGAGGGTGAGGTGGGAAAGGCAGGGGTAGAGAGGACGCCAGTAAAAGGCACGGGAGGGAGCAAGCTTGGGGCACTGCAGGTCCATCAGAAGGCACCTGATCTTAAAGCCAAGCAGTACTGTGAGCAAATGAGGTGACACGGGCTGGGGACTGAGAGGAAGATGTCATGGAACTGGGGAGAAGGGTGAGGGTTGAGTTGCCGAGGCAATGGCAGCAGGAGAGGAGGAAAAGGGTGGGACTGAATTCAGCAAAATGATCCCAGTTGACCCCATCAAATTACAACCCCTAGCTAAACTTAGCCCAGTCTACCCACTGTGGTGGATTGAATTGTGGTCCCCAGTTTGGACATGTTCTTGGTCTTGGTCCACAATCTTGTGGGTGCGGACCCATTGTAAAAAGGATCTCTTCAACATGTTACTTCAGTTAAGGTATGGCTCAACCCAATCAGGTTGGGCTTTAATCTGGGTTATTGGAACTCTTTGTAGACAGAGGAGAGTCAGATGGAGAAGCCACAGGGAGCAGCCAGAAGCTGGAAGTCAATGGCACCCGGATGAGAAAAGAGAAGAGATGACCATGTGTATTGCCACGTAACAGAAAAGCCAAGGATGGAGGATCATTGGCAGCCGGTCTCAGAAGAGAATACCACCGTCTTCTGGAAAAAAGCATCACCTTGCTGGCACCTTGATTTTGGACTTCTCCTAGCCTCAAAACCATGAGCTAATAAATTCATGTTAAGCCAACCCACTGGATGGTAGAGCCTGGAAACTAAAACACCCATTTAGAAAGGTGACCTTGGCTTGAAATTGTTGGTCATCTTATGCATACTTAACCAAGAAATTTGGCTTGAAATTGTTGGTCATACTTATGCATACTTAACCAAGAAATTTCAACTAGAATTTTTTGTTCTCAGCTGCCCCAAATGATAACAGGACCTCCTCTGAGAACCAAGAACATGTCACAAATTGTTACTGACTCTACAATTATCTTATTTTGCAATTCTTCAATCTTCTGCATCAATTTCATTTCCAAGGTGCCCACTGGGGTCTGTAGCCCAATTTCTGGACTGTAATTCAATTTCTTCTCTTGAGTGTTTATAAGAACACCCCATCCATGGTTTCTCAGTTTCATCAGAACCACTATTTCTCGATTGCCTACTATAAACCAGTACAAGCCTATGCACTTTATCTATACCATTTCTAGCCCTCACAACCACCTTATGAGGGAGATGTTATTATCTCCATATCAAGGATGAGGAGATCAAGGACTAGAAAATTTACCTAATTTTCCCCAAGACACATGGTGATTGGGCTGAGATTAGACTGCTTGGCTCTAAAGGCTATGCTTTCCACACATAGTTTACTTGTACCTTCTTTCACATTAACAGCATTCATTCTGACTCCTAGATTTTTTTTACCCACCCTTTTGGCATATCCTATAATATAACAATGATAATAATAATCCCAGTCATTGGGCACCTGCCCAGTGTCAGGAATTCCACTAAGAGCTCTAAGTATTCATATTAGCAACATGAGGGAGGGGTGACATTTCTTAGTTTCATCATTTAATTGACCATTTGCTTCCAAATCCTCTACTCTTTCCACTTTGCTCTTCTGCCTCATTTGCACAGTCTGGATTTACCTTGGAAGCATATTTAAGGCTTCCTTCTGAGTTAAAGAGCATGTGAAAACATACCTAAGTATATTCCACACTTCTCAGATGTACTCTTTCTTTTATACCCAGCCCAATGCTACCCTTCCCTCTGGGTCTCCCAAAAGGCTTGGTTTCTAGTCCAACAACAACATTAACTTCACCACCAGTAACAAGAGCAACACACCTGCCTAACACACCTGCCCAAACATGCTTGTTGATTGAAAAGAGCTCCCACACCCTCCCAGATGCTGTGCTGCACCTGGATCAAAGCCCATCTGTGGCTGCACAATGAGCATGTCACCACCTGGACCCTCCCCTTCAGCCTGTATCAGACTCACACAAATGATGCCATGGAAATTCTTGCAGCAGGGTAGAAGGGGACCACCCTCCCAAGAAGAATGGCACACCTTTACCTGCTTCTATTTATCTTTCAAAAGAGTACAGGTAAGATAGGGCCCAGGGCAGAGATAACAGGACTTCCTAGAGTCCCAGTAAAACCTTGAAACGCTATTAGCTGTTATAAGTCACGAGCCAAACAGCTCTAACCAGTCTTGTGTGGTAGAGCAATTGTTTTCTTACAGTGACAGCTCTCTCTGGCAGTCAGAGAGCTCTCCACCTGCCCACATCCCACCCTCTGCATCCCCACCCTGCCCTCTCCTCTCTTCCACTAACATGTTTTACCACGTAGGCTCCTAGCAGTGTTCACACAAGAGGGTGGGGCCAAGCAGAAGCCCTTTCCCAGGAATTGATATTTGGGAGCTGGCAAAATTCAGTCTTACTCTTTGGATGGCTGGATCTGCAATGAAGCAGGCTTCAAACTGAGGTCTGCTAACTGGCGGTACATGAACTTTCCAGGGATTACAGAGTCATGGGTAGTTTCAAAGCATTTTGTCTCCAGATCTAAGATGTACATACTTATTCTTTCCTATCATTGACCTGCCTGGGAAGTTTCTCTCCTCTGAGCACTCCCCTTTCTAATTCCTCTTTCATCCTCACTCCATCATTACATTACTTTGTCCTTTTGGAATCTTACGAGAGGGCATTGCTTTCTTTTTTTTTTTTTTTTAAGATTTTATTTATTTATTCATTTATCCCCCCCTTGCTGCTTGCGCTCGCTGGGTCAGCTAACCACGCCGTGCGGGCAGGCTTGCCTTCACCAGGAGGCCCCGGGAACCGAACCCGGGGCCTCCCATATGGTAAACGGGAGCCCTACTGATTGAGCCACAGCCGCTTCCCAGGGCATTGCTTTCTGATGCCAAACAAAGGGACAATTCAAGACTAAATGGCTCCTGAGTCCCAGGAGAGAGAAAGAGAGCTCAATGAGTGTTTTGAAGGGGACAACACCTTATTTCATCCCAGAGTCTAATTCCACTACAACAAACCATCTCTGGAAGAGTTAGACAAGACCTTTTACTGATGAAGGAAGACTTTGGAGTCTGACCAAACCAGGACTCTGAAAGTGTCATTTTAAAAATGTACTGGATGCGAATACTCTCGCTGTCCTGATTTTGTGATAATCAGGGTAGGCTAAACATTTGCTATATTAGAAAACCATGCATGTGTCCCTAGACCTAGTTTTTCTCCCTAGGTCTGGTTTTTAGAATGCTGGTGATAAACTAAGCCTGATTTATTATATGACCATCCTATATGGGAAATGACTGTAACTCTGGGTATGTTTGGTCAACCTTAAGAATACAGCAGGGGGATGGATGTGGCTCGGGTGGTTGGGCATCTGTCTCCCATATGGAGGGACAAGGGTTCAATCCCCAGGACCTCCAGGTAAAAAGAAAAAAAAGAAAAATACAGAAGGCACATGGGCCACCGGGTCCCAAGTACAGGTGCACCGCCAGGCCCCGCGAGCAGGTGAGCCATCAGGCCCCGTGCATGGGTGTGCCACCAGGCCCTGCAAGCGGGTGAGCCACCAGGTCTCGTGTGTGAGTGCCCTGTCAGGCCCCGTGAGCCATGCAGCAAGATGATGTAGTAACAGGAGAGTGACACAAGGGAGAGCCAAGATGAGATGCGCCGAAAAACCAGGACCTAAGGTGGCACAGGCGGTAGGATGCCTCTTTCTCACATCGGAGGTTCTGAGGATCGAATCCCAGTGAAGACAGGAGGAGAAGGATGAGATGAGAAGGCAGGAAACAGACACAGAGAGTTGCCCAGCGAATGGACACAAAAACAGCAAAAAATGGGGGGGGGGTTGTAAAAATGGATAAAGGTAAATAAATTAATAAATCCTTTAAAAATATATATAGGGGAGTAAGATATGGACTATGGTCAGTAGTGACACTTTGACGATGCTCTTTCATGATCTAACAAATGTTTTACAACAAAGGAAAAGTATTTGTGGTGGGGTGATGTGTGGGAGCCCTGTATGATGTTATGCATGTTTGCTCTGTAAGTTCACAATGTTTACTGAGCACTTATAGTTTATGTATGTTCGTGTATGAATGATATACTTCAATAAATTGTTTTTAAAAAATGTATTGGATGCCTGGGTTAAAGGGGAAAATGTATTCATATTGAATGAAAAAAAAAGGCATAGTTGCTGGAGAGACCTGTAAAAAGTAGAAATTGTTAAGTCACTTGTTAAATAAGATTTTAGTTGAGTCATAAATAGAAACAAGACAGTGACAATGATATCAAGGTTTACACTTTTTCTTATGGCACTATAGTTCAAGGTGGCAGTTAATTAGAAAACCACATGCTGTTTGCTTATTAAAACACACACATACACACACATACTTGAATACATACATGGCAAAGGCTGAAAAATAAGTCTTCAACTATACTCAGTTTCATTTGTGTCTTGTTTGGAGTACTTTCAGTCATGAGGCTTATCATATTATAAATCATTTTTGGAGCAACTGGGTAGATTAAAAAAATAGAGGTGGGGGAGATAAAGCAATAGAAAGAAGGTCAAACAAAAATTACCCAGAAAAGAATGATCAGGATCTTGTAAAAACCACGTTCCTAAAGATCGAATGTTTAAAAAGTACGTGACTGCTGATTCAAGTATTCGGGAATCCGAAACCCAGAATGTAACTGAAACTAGCATCATGAGTCAGGAAACTGAGGCAAGAGAAGGTGTATGCTTGCCCCTGATTCCATGGAGAGTGGCTCCACGGGGATTGACCCAGGTGCCCAGTCAGGCCCTATCCTCTCCCCTGTGCTATGCTCCCTGGGCTATCCCAGAACACAGAAGTGAGACCAATAGGTGGAAATTACAGAAGGCAGATTTTGGTTCAAAGTTGGGTTGTTACCTTGAGAGTCACTAGTGGCCTCTTGAAGAGATTCATCTTTCAGGTGAGAGTGTGGATGAGATACACGCTAATGTTCATGCCAAGTCTATGACTCCAGGTCTCTGTGAATTAGAGTTGTTTTACGTAGATTCACTGTTGAGAGTTTGAGGAGGTATTTAAGGCTTTCATGGTAAGTGCCATGTAAAAGTAAATTTCTTGCATGTGATGGTTAAGTTCTTGTATCATATTGGCTAGGTTATGGTGTCCAGTTGTTTGGTGAAGCAAGCACTGGCCTGCTTGTTACTGTGAGAGTATTTGGTAACTGGATTTGCATCTACAAATAGTTGATTGCATCTACAATCAGACAAGGCAATTACCCTCAGCAATATGGGGAGTCTCCTCATCCAATCAGTTGGAAGTCTTAAAAGTCAGAACTGAGAGTTTCAGAAGTCAGAAAGAAGAATTTCTGTTTCTACTTCAAACAGCCCACTTTTCCTAGGAAATTCAGTGTCACCTTCATTGGAGTTTGCACCTTGTGGCTTGCCTTATGGAATTTGGATTTGCCAGTCCCCACATTCACACGAGCCAATTCCTAGTGTGTGTATGTGTGTGTGTGTATGTGTGTGTGTATCCTGTTGCTTCTGTTTCTCTGGAGAACCCTAACTAACACAATGCACAAGATATCTCGTGAGGTGCTATTATTGCACCCTATATCCTAGGCACCATTTACTGAAACAGTTAATTATATCCCTGAAAACACCCAATGCAAGTCCATACATCCAGTGGCCACTCAAATAATATTTACTTATGATAACAATGATTATGGTGAAGAGTGTGGATTCTCTTACTTGCTGCTAGAAACAAGCTTGGAGTCTTAATTATTTTATGCATAGAAACATGAAAAACTGAGGATACTGTCAAGCCTGTATTAATTTATAAATAATTCTTAATTTGCCTACAAAAAGGATTTGCGGTTGCTTAAAATGAGACCATTCTTTCCAAAAGGACACTTCAAAGTCAAAGAGATAAAAAGGAAGGTGGATAGACATCAGCTACCTGAAATATGGAATGTCTTAGTTATGGAACTTGAGCCTTCAATTTAGCTTCGCACATTATGGCAGTCAAGGCAGAAAGAAACCGTGATGAGTGTATCTCATGGTCATCAGCTGGTAAGAGAGCAGGGAGTGATCGTATTGCATCAAAAGGCAAACTTATTCAAAGCAGAGCCTTCAAGGAGACCTTGGTCCTGCACATCCTGACTAAAGGCCACTGGCATGGACCAGGACATCAACCATGGCTTTGCAGAAGATGTTTCACATCTTCATGGGCCTGATTCCAAATCAACACCCCGGGGAAAGTGGATAGGGCATCACAAAATAAAAGCAAGTGTCGCTGTGAACTTAACCAGCAAGACCCAGGTACTGAACTTGACCTAGGAACAGGATTTAAATAAAGAAGGGAAAGGATAGTGTGCTTTTGGTTGTATTTCTCAAGGGTGCTTAGGAGCTATGTATCTCAGGAAAACATGTTCTTAAACATAATCCCTTCCTGTGTGTGTGTGAGAGAACCCCTTATAAGCAGGACTTTTTGATGAAATTACTTCCGTTAAGATGTGGTCCACCTCAATCAGGATGGGTCTTAATCCTAATATTAGAGTCCTTTATAAGACAATGAAATTCAGACACACAGAGAGAGAAAGCCATGGGAAGCAAGCAGCTGAAGGTCAACAGAAACCAGAAGAGCACGGAGAGGCCAGGAGAGGCTGTCATGTACATTGCCATGTGTGGTGGTTGGAAGCTGTATGTACCCCAGAAAAACATGTTCTTAAATTTAATCCATTCTTTTGGGTATAAACCCATTGTAAGTGGAAACTTTTGATGAAGCTACTTCAGTTAAGATATGATCCACCTCATTCAGGATGGGCCTCAATCCTATTACTGGATTTATAAACAAAATGAATACAGAGAGAGAGAGTGTGTGTGTGTGTGTGTGTGTGTGTGTGTGTGTGAGAGAGAGAGAGAGAGAGAGACTGCCACAGAAGCAAGAAGCTGAAATCAATGACACCCAGAAGAAAAGGGAGAGACCAGCAGATGCCACCACATGCTTTGCCATGTGGCAGAGGAGCCAAGGATCACCAGCAGCCAGTCTTTGAGGAGAAAGCACCGTCTTGGTGAGGCCTTGATTTGGACATTTTCCTGGTGTTAAAAAAGTAAGCTAATAAATTCCCATTGTTTAAGCCAACCCATTTCATGGTATTTGTTGGAGCAGTCTAGGAAACTAAACCAGATTTTGGTACCAGGAGAGTGGGGTGCTGCTATTGCAAATACCAAAAATGTGGAAACAGATTTGGAATTGGGTAATGGGTAGAGGCTGGAAGACTTGTGAAGTTCTTGATAGAAAAGGCATAGATTGCTTTGAAGAGACTATTCATAGAAACACGGATGCTAAAGGTATTACTGATAAGGCCTTAGAAGGAAATGATGAATGTGTTGTTGGAAACTGGAGGAAAGGCAACCCTTGTTTTAAAGTGGCAGTGAACTTGGCAAAATTAATTCTGATGTCAGATGGAAGGCAGAATTTGAGAGTAATGGATTTGCATATTTAGCTGAGGAGATTTCTAAGCTAAATGTGGAAAGCACAGCTGGGGTTCTTCTTATAGTAAAATGTGAAAAGAAAGGGATAAGTTGAGAACTGAACTCTTGGGCACAAAGAAACAGAAATTGATGGTTTGGAAAATTCTGAGTTTCTGGAAAGACAGACCCCAAAGATTAGTGCTCTGTGTGAGGGTTAACTGAACATGGAAACAATCAGCAATTTCTGTGGAAATCAGGATTGGGAATGCAGCTATCCAGAAGCATTTGTGGGAAGTTCTTTTCCCTGATGGATTGGATCCACGTGTACTACATACAAAATCCACAAGTTTTTTGTGAGATCTCTGAACAGAACCACTGCTGGCCTGGACTAAAAGGGACAGATTGAAGGGAGAATCACTTAAAAGTCAGGGTCACGGAAGCTGAGGTCTGGACTAAATACATCTTCTGGGCTAAGAGAGCAGGTGCACCCATGTGTGAGGAAAAGGTGAATCTGCCCCGGTGCTTGGAGAAGGCAAGCTTTCCACTCCATTGTTCAGGAAGGGTGCTGGCACCCATTGTTCTCAGAGCGTGGAGCCTCTTGGGGAGGGGTTGTGAAGAGTCTGATCACTACTCCAATGCTTGACAGGGGTGGAGATCATGGCCACTGTGCAAGCATTTGGAAGGATTAGGGCTGCCACTCCATCGGGCCTAGAAGACAAATCATCATTCCATAGATGAGGCTCAGACCTTAAAATCTAATGGAGTATGTCCTGTAGGATTTCAGAATTGTTTGGGACCTGTGACCCTTATTTTCCTTCCAATTTCTTCCTATGGGAATGGAAATGTGTATCCTATACCTGTCCCTACTTTGTATATTGGAAGCAGATAACTTGTTCTCTAGGTTTCACAAATCCACAGATAGAGGGAGAATTGTGCCCCAGGACAGACCACACCTATAACTGATTTTGATAAGTGTTTGTACTAAGCATTGTTTCTGAAATGATTTAAGGCTTGCAGGATGTTGTGATGGAATGAGTGTGTTTTGCATATGGAAAGAACATGTCTTTTTGGGGTCGCGAAGGTAGTATGTAGTGGTTTGAAGCTGTATGTATCCTAGAAAAACATATTCTTAATTCTAATACATTCCTGTGGATGTAAACCCATTGTAAGGAGGACCTTTTGATGAGGTTACTTCAGTTAAAAAGTGACTCACCTCATTCAGGATGGGTCTTGATGCTATTACTGGAATCCTTTATAAACAAAATGAATACAGAGAGGGAGAAAGAGCCACAGAAGCAAGAAGCTGAAATCAATGAAACCCAGAAGAAAGAATGAGACCAGCAGATGTTATATGCCTTGCCATGTGGCAGAGAAGCCAAGGATTGCCAGCAGCTGGTTCTTCCCAGATTCATAGCTGTAAGCTAATAAATTCCCATTGTTTAAGCCAACTCATTTCATGGTATTTGCTGGAGCAGCCTAGGAAACTAAAACACCATGTGACAGAGGAGCCCAGGGCCAAGGATCACCAGCAGCTAGTCCCAGAACACAAGTCTTCAGTAAGAAAGCATCATCTTGATGGCTTGTTGATTTGGACTTTGCCTAGACTCAAAATCATGAATTAATCCAACCCATTGCATGTTATTTGCTTGAGCAGCCAAGGAAACTAAAACGGGTGGGTTATGGTAGCCATATATTTAGGAGGAGCCAGTCAACAGTACAGGCAAGGCTGATTGTCTGCAGCTCTGTGGACCAGAATGGACAAATTACTGTTTTTAAGGAAAACTCAAGACTCCAATTATACACAGTCAATATCAGGGTATGCTAAGTCCAGGCTTCCAAATTTTAAATACGACAGGAAAAAGGACCCAGCTTGGAAGCTTTAAACCTGCTTTAAACCATTGATTCGAGAAGGAAATATTGGCAATAAAACTGTAGGTTTGAAGGTAGAATGCACCTACCCTCTCACTCCAATAGCAATCACCCACTAACTATAAACTGACGTGGGGAGTAAAGAAAAAAAGAAAAGTTCAATAACTTTTAATGAGCGATTTTGAGGGTGATCTATATACCACTTGTACAAGCAATATATGAGGAATATAGACTCTTAAGAAAGTTGAGTGCCATGATGCAATGACACATACTATTTAATCCAATTTTGATGCGTTACTGCCATCACATTAATAACACCTTGAGTTTATGCGGTGCCGGGCTTAGAGGTCAAAGGACTCCGCGGTGAGATGCTATATTTTCTCACACTTGCCCTGCAAGGTGAGAAAGAAGGAACTCTTATTATTACCGTTTAACAGATGCGGAATTCAAGGCAGGGACCATTGGATGGCTCATTCAGGACCACAGAGCTGAAGGCAATGAAAGACTGAGAAAATCTAGGTGGGCAACTCTTCTGGGTGAATTAAGCTGCTGCTTGTATTCTAGAATCAAATTGTCATTATGAAAATAGTAGCCTGATAAGAGGGCCTACCCTCCATACCTCCCACCGGCTAACTTGACAATGGATCAGTCTGCCCGGGAAAAGAAATCCACCTCTGTGTTTTTGTGACAGGATTACACGTGGAAGGGGCGGGAGGATGAAATCCATTTATCAGTGAAACGTCCTCACTCACCCTAGGAAAAGGGGGTGATTCATTGTAGGTGGGAAGTGCTGTTGAGTTTGGATTTTCCAACAGGATCTGGGTTTTGACTTAGAGATCACCTTTAGTAATGATCCTACAAGGACTGAAAATTCTGAAATTTAGACTAAGGATTTGTTTTTCAATGAAATCCCAGATCCATCATTCTTTCCCAATACAGAGCAATCTACCATCATTCAGAGAGAGAGAGAAAGAGCCAAAAAAAGGGAGTGGGAAGCCACAGTAGGGTATGGAATATCGTCATTACTCAAGAGTGTCGTGTGGCCCAAACAAACTCGATTGCATCTTGTCAAATAAGCAGTCCCAGACACTCCTTACCGCAGTGTCATCAAAGCATTTGTAACCTTTAATTACTCTGTCTTACCACATACTCTATTTAGCAGAGAAAAGAGGAAGGTATAGAAAAGAATAAAACAGGATGAAAAACTCCAACGAGGGGGAAAGGTAATAAGAAAGAAACAACAACCAAAAAAGACAGGAAAGGTTCACCTAGGTCATGTTTTTTTTTCTTTCTAGCTCCTCAAGGGCTAGGGTTTGTCTAATTTGTCCACTGCTGTCTCTCTCTGGTGCCTGGAACAGGGCCTGGGACACAGCAAATGTCTGTTGGATGAATCTGAAGGCTTCAAACACCATCTTAAAGGATGAAAGTTATATGGGCCTGGCTGTAAGATAACACTTCCAAAGGCTCTGAGATTCCCACGGCAGCTATTGCAGTCTACCCCAGGGGTGGAGGAGGGCATGGGAAGGCTTTCCCTCTGCCCATTTGGGCAAAAGCCCAGTGGGTTGTGCTCGGTCCTTCCCTAGACAAGGCGGGCTTGGGGAGCTGTTGAGAAACAAGCACTGCTTTCTCATCCTCATCCACTCTTCTAGGGTAGTCTGGTCATGAAAAAAAAAAAAAAAACGTGCCCGAGAATTCATTCACTAGAATGAGTGTGTTGCCCGCTCCGGAATTGATATGATTGAAATCGGTTTCTAGAATAAAGGCAACACGTAGTACAAAGGAACAAGTCTTACGTGGTGGCGTTTCAGCTCATTTGACTCCTGAGTGAGGAAACTGTCGTGATGTGGAGGCGGAGACCGCCTGACTACACTTCAAATTGCAAGACGGGTTTGTTCTCTCCGTTTTGGAGTAGCGTGACAAAATTATTGAACTTAAAAAATATTTATTAAAGGTATTTTATTTTCATAATGTTTTCATAATGTTTAAAACAATTTGCTAACTCCTTGAATTATGGTAAGGAAAATGAAACAGGCAAATTTTTTCTGAAATTTTGAACTAGTTCATCATTCAAAAGTTGTTAAAAAGAGTTTAAAACACCTCTGCACACTGGCTTTTCTGTAATCAATTAAAAGAAATAGAGCAAAAATAAATTAAAAAGAAAAGAAGAAAGAGGAAGGAAGGAGGGAGGGAGGGAGGGAGGGAAAAAAGAGAGAAAGTAAGAAAGAAAAAGAAAGAAAGAGAGGGAGAGGAGGAAGGGAAGAAGGAAGGAAAAAAAGTAACTGGGCGGCAGGAGCTTCAGCCTCCACGTCTTCTTCACTTGTGGCACATATCATATTTTGGTTTTGGGGGTTTGGGATTTATTTATTTGTTTGTTTGTTTGCCCACGGACCAACAGAGTTGAATTGTTTGGCTGAAAACACACAATTTCAGGTCAGCCTGAGCAAATTAAAGCTCCAATAGAAATGGTAGCATTTCTGAGGCATAGGAATGTGCCAGCCCCTTCACGGTCACCCTGAAGTTCTGAGAGAACCTGAGAAGAGGGTTACCTCTGGAGCCTGAAGACCTGCAAATCCACAAGGTGCAGGCGGCTAGTCCCTTGCCCTGGCATGGGATGAGGGTGGTAAGGGCCACCATCCTGAAGGGTGACTTCATAAGATCTGTGTGAAGTTGCTTCTGGGCCAGAAGACCAGTCCCATATCCATGTGAAAGTCTCTGTGATACATGTCCTAGTCTCCTTCATCTGGAGAAGCCCAGGAGGAATCAGAGGGAGAAGAAGGCATGGAAGCTAGAAAGGAGATGGGAGGAGAGGTCCAAGTTGCTTTCCCAAGTGGGCATTTTGGAAAGTCCAGGTTCTCTGTGGCCTGCTAGCCTCATCTTTGTTATTTATCATCCTAAAAAGAGGTTTCCTGGGTTAATTGATGAAGGTTCCCAGGGCCCATGTCCAGGCCAGATTTTGTTCCAGACACTTACGATCCCCTAGGAGCAGACTCAGATCCATCTGTAGATCGTCTGGGAGCACACCTCCTCCATTAGAGAAGAGAAACTCAGAGCCATGGGGGCATCACGGTGGGGAGTGTCCCTTCAGTTTCATCAGTGGATGGAGCAAGGGTGCCATCTTGAAGAGAATCTCCCTCTGGAAGTAACAGGCTCGGCTGTTTTCATTTCTATCCTAGACTGGCATATTTCATCTTCTACGCCAGTGGGAAGTGTGAACTAGCAGTCATGAGCTTTCCTGTGAAGAGCAATCTGGGGTTTTATAAGATCTCTCTGTTGGCCATAATTCATTCAACAGTTCTTCAATCCTCGGCTTGTAAGTGTTGACTTCCTCTGCAGCTGGTAGCATCTGGCGTTTCTTTTCCTATTTATACTAGTTCTGAATCAGCTTCTTTTTCAGAGCCATGCTTTTCTCTAGGTAAAGGTCACGGAAGATCTCTGCTTTCTTCTGCAAGGTTTTTTCTTTCATTTTCCAGCAGAATGTGGGCTGAATGTCATGCCTAAATGTTCAGTTTATGTCGGAAGCAAAGGATTTTTCAAGGTCTATCTAAGAGCACTTCACCTTCCTCCTTTTCTAATTAAAAAAAAAAAAAAAATCTGCCTCTGCTTCCACTACAAAATGGTATTATTTAACAACTTCAATTTCCTTCTCTCTGTAAGCAAGAGTTTCTTTTTTTTTTTTTTAAGGGCCCATTTCTCTATATCCTTTACACATTTTAAGGAGTTTTTTTTTTTTTTTTTAAGATTTTTATTTATTTATTTATTTATTTATTCCCCCCTTGATGCTTGTGCTTGCTGTGTCTATTTGCTTTGCATTTTTCTGTGTCTGCTCGTCTCCCTTTTGTTGCGTCATCTTACTGCGCCAGCTCACTGCACCACGCGGGCCATCAGCTCACCATGCTGCGCAAGCCATCAGCTCACCGCACCTCGTGGGCCATCAGCTCACCGCACCACATGGGCCCCCTTGCCTTCACCAGGAGGTCCCAGGAATCGAACCCCGGGTCTCGCATATGGTAAATGGGAGCCCAACCAATTGAGCCACAGCCGCTTCCCAGCAAGAGTTTCTTATGCATCTTTCTAAAATTTCTCACATAATATTACTAGTATGTTGAGTTCTGTGTATTTCTTATTCTAGTTGTCTTCCTGTAGCAATCACGCCAGGTGCCTCTTAAATTTTGTCATTTTCATCTTAAGCCTTTTCTTTACTTAGTTTAGCTTTGTTATGGCACATTTGTGCCTCTGAAAGTTTTACAAAATTCCTTATAAAACGGGTAGCCTTTCCATGGAGTTTTGACTTTCCAGTAGCTTGTCCTGTTTTTTGTATTGTTTTGGTTTTTTGTTTGTTTGTTTTACAGTGGATTCGTTCTTGGTTGCCTCATTAAGTGGATTTTCTACTAGAATCTGATTCTTTCTTTGAGCTTTCTGACTGTACATCAGCCCACTCACTTCCTCAGATTCTTGTCGTGCATCCTGAGTTTTTCAAAAGACATCTTTGCTGCTTTGATCGTCTGTTGAAAGCCTCACCATTTTTTAAAAAGAGAATTTATATATTTTGTGGTATTTTTAAATGACTGCACACTCTATTGTTTCATGACTTGATATCTTGTGTCCTATGTGCCAGGAATAGCTTCCAGAATAAACCAGCAACCATCAATACCCTGTAAAGCAGTAATAATTTCATTTCCAGGGTACTCAATGAAATGTGGCAACCTCTGGTCCTCAGATGGGGTCCCACCAGAATCTTGAGGTAGCATTTCAGATGTCCTTCGCCAGAAGGCAGAACTGTGTGCAACTGAAAGCCTTTTGCATTTGTATCTGTGCTATCTTCAGAGGCAACAGTATCTCTTGCTCACACTCTATCAATAGCCAGCCTCTTCCAGCACTTTCCTTTTAAGATCTATTTCTACATTCTCTGCTCTGGGGTCCCCCTTTTTTTATGTTAGGGAATGAGCCTCATTTTCTTAATTCCCTGCTGTCTTCACCTTTGGATTCTCTTTCTTATTCTTCAATGGAGTCCTCAGGGCTATCTTCTTGGGACTCTGCAGTGGCCAGAAGGATATTCTCCTCCACAGAAGTTGCTTGTTTCTCACCTACAGGCCTTGCTGTAGTAATGGGTCGATCCCTTACTGGAGCAGGAGCTCAGCTCCCAGAAGCACCAGTCTTTGGCCAGGCTATCTGGACCTCACAGCAGATTCAGAACTGGAGGACAGGAACAGCTAGGTGAGTTCAGGTGCCTGGGCAGGGGGAAGGACAAAGACAGAGATGGCCCTGTGGGATCGAGATGTCAGAGGTGGGGGGGTTGGGTGGGGAGTGAAGAAGGTGGAGTCTACAGGGATCCAGAAATCAGAGCCTGAGGGTATGGCTGATATGAAGGGGTGGAAGAGAGGGGTCAGGAGAAGAGTGGAAGAAGGCAGGGATCCATCTTTCTATTCTGTGCTCTCTGCCTTGTCTCTGGTCCCACTGCCAGGTCGTTGGTTGGTAACCACTCACTCACTGGACCTATTCCAACTGTATCAGCCAGAGTTCTTCAGAGAGACAGAACCAATAGGAGATTATAAATATATATATATGTATATGTATGTGTATATATGTGTGTATTGTATACATATTTGTGGGTGTATATGTATGTGAATGTATTGTATATATGTATGTGGTATATAAGTGTGTATATATGTATATGTAAATGTATATGTAAAGAGATTTATTTCAAGGAATTGGCTCATGCAGTTGTGGGGACTGGTGAGACTGAGACGTGAGGGCCAACCAGCGGGCTGGAAACTCTGACTGGAGTTGACACAGCAGTCTTGAGACAGAAATTCTTCTTCTCTTGAAAACCTCAGTTTCTCCTCTTTAAGGCCTTTAACTGATTGGATGAAGCCCACATCCATTATCAAGGGCAATCTCCTTTGCTTAAAGTCAATTGATTGGAGATATTAGCCACATCCACAAAATATCTTCACTGCAACATCAAGACAAATGTTTGATTAAATACACCCATCCTTTTTCCATTTGTGTCATGGGAAGAGCCTACCAAGTGACCCATCATTGAAGTCCTTCTCAAACTTCTCAGTCCCTACCCCAGGGTGATCCCAAGGAGTATTCATCCTTCTTTTCAATTCCCCCCTCAAATGCCTTCCTCCTCCATCAAAATTCACATCACCCTTACCTGGAAAAATTAACTAAGTTTTTCATAGCATTGGAGACTAAAACCTTGATTCTATCATAATAAAATGCCTGTTGCACCAGTCCTTTGGATGTTGCTTTTTAGCTAGTTTTTTTTCCTATTGGTTTCTTCAAAAAGGGCTCATAGGAACTATAGTCCATTAGTTCTTCTATGTTCAAAATGATTTACCTTTAAAATTAAAAGACAATGCAGCTGGGTATAAAAATCTTGGGGCCCACTTTCCTTGAAAATTTTATAGGATTTTTTCTACTGTCTTCTAGCATTTGTGAGTATTGCACAATTTGGGGGAAAATATTGGACAACTGTGATTTTTTTTTTTTTTTTTACCCTTTATAAATGACTTGATCTTTTTTCTAGATTGAACCAAGAGATTCTTTCTTTATCAATGAAACCCAGAAAGTTTATATTGACTGTTTCACCCTTCAACTAGGTTCATAAAAGATGGGGGTTACACTTCTGTTTCTCCTCCATGGTGATTTTGGGTGATACCTTAGTTTGCCAGGGCTGCTGTGATAAACACTACTCAAGAGGTTGGCTTAAATAACTGGAATTTATTGTCTCATGGTTTGGGAAGCTAGAGTCCAAAATCAAAGTCTCAACAGGCTATGCTTTCTCCCAGAGTCAACAGCATTCTGCTGCTGGCTTCCTGCCATCCTTGGGGTTATTGGCTTGCATCTCTGCCTTGATTTCATGGCCATCTATCTCCTTGCTCTCCTTGTGTGGCTTTCTCTGAATGACCGTGTCCAAATTCCCTTTACTTATAAGGCCCCCAGTCATAGGATTAAGGCCCACCCTGATTCAATTTGGCTTCATCTAAATAGGCTCTTCGAAGATCCTATTCACAAATGGGTACACACCTTCCCTAATATCTTCAAAGGTCCTATTTACAAATAGGTTCATACCCACAAGACTGGGGGTTAGGATTTGAACCTGTATTTATGGGGGTCATGATTCAATCCCCAACAAGTGATTTCGGAGAGAAGAATGAAAGCCCACACTGTTCTAGCAGCTCCATAACTTGTTGCAGAGACATCTATTCGATTAATACCTCTGATTTGCATGCCAAGAAAGAGAACAGAGAACTGATGATTCAACACTGCTTCATAGGAAAGTACTTCCTTTTCTTCTTACATCCTGCCCTATTAAGCAATCTGAACCTGGGACCTCAGTCATGCAATACCAAAAGTAAGAGTGAAAATGCAAGAAAAGGGCTGGGTGGCTACTTCTAGGGAATCGAAAGATGATCCAAGATGCAGGTGCATACTCTGGGCCCATGTGGCTTGGGCCAGGCAGGAAGGTCATGAGAGAGATCATGGAGGTGCAAGAAATAGGGTCTTTGTTGGTGTGAGCCCTTGTTATCTGCAGCATTTTATTTACTCAACAAATATTTATTGTTGGCTAGTTTTTGTTTTAGGTAAAGTGGGAGGAGGTGAAAAAATTAATGAGATGTGATCCTTATCATCAAGGAGGTCACCGGGCTTCTCTGCACCTAACTCTAATCTCATGCAGAGATCTCAAAGAGGGCAGGGAAAGAGGGAAGAGTATTTATAGCATGGGAAGAAGCCATGAGATATGGGAATCTGTATTTTATGCATGATTGTTCTGTAAACCCACAACTTTTCTTATTAAAAAAAAAAAAAGATGCTATGAGAACTTCTATTTATCTTGATTTCATGCTTTAGTTTAATGTTTAAAATGATATGGGTGCCCTCATTGAAAGTTTACATCTGTGATCCCATGTCACTAATTGTTCCCTTGGAAAGGGAGGTCCATGCAGAGAGAGATGATGTTGAGTTTCCTGAGCATATTCTCTAGTTTTAGCTCCACTGACCTCACAATGGGGCAAATGACTTAAAAGATTACAGAAGAGAAAGTGCAAAGGGAAGATGAGGTTAGTAATGCTAACACACTGAAAAAACACACACAAAAGCAAATGGCAGAGCTGGCATTTTTACTCCTTATATAATCTCGTTGTCAACCACAAAGAAAAGGAAAGATGAGCACAAGTTTGGCAAGATGTTGGCCAACATAAAAGTAAAGTTATAGAAAAGTTTATTTGAAATGTTGTTGAACATCTGATATTATTAACAATACACATTATACTGAGTATATTGTGCCTTGAGAAATAGCTCAAGGTGAGGCAGGAAATGAGGAAATAGGAAATGAGGGAAGACCGCTGGTCAGAACAAAGCTGTAACCATCACAGCTGAGACCCAGCCCCGAAACCCCTGAAGGAAGGCAGCTGCTGGGAAACAAAACTATAACTCTTATAGCCCCAAAGCCGGCCAAAAACCTGGTCACGAGGTCCCCTTTGAAACTCCTGGACTCAAAAGAAGCCCCCCCTCCCACATAACTCCAAACAGAAAGGCCTCCCCATTGGTTCTCTGAAAGCTAACAGGTGCAACCTGAGCAGTCCATAGAATAAACCAATAGGAAGGCAGAAAGGCAACCAATCAGGACAGCAAATAGCTAATGTGGAGAAGGGGGAGGAAGAAAGGCCAGCCTGAAAAAGACCCCAGCCCCAGGGCATGAGCATGCCCACATCCAGGTCTCAGATGAGTTCTTTCCCTTTCTCTCCTTTCTCAATAAACTATTTGCTTTCCAACCCTATAGCGTGTCCTTAAATTCCTTTATGTGACATAGCCAAGAACCCAGCTGCTGGCAGCATCAGCATTGTAGGAATAAAAAATATATAATTTATGAATAATTCAATATATTGAAAATGTATGCTTGAAACAATTTTTAGCTGGTAGCTTGTAAGAGTAAGTAGCTTGCACTTACTATTCTGTTATAATATAATACGTGCAAAACCTGTACTTGCCATATGTAGAAAATCTGGGAGAGCATGGGCAGTTCATCCAAACTGGCAAGTAGGAGGAAGTGGCACAGGTATTTGAGCTGCATCATGAAGAATGAGTAAAATGTCAACAGGTGAAGAAGAGGAGAGGGTCATTCCAGGTAGATGGAACAGTGTATGCAGAAGCTCAGAGGCTTCCAGAGAACATGTCCTTTTTGAACATCGGTAGATAGACAGGTCAATGTCTCCTGAAATGTGCTGTTTCTAGGAAGAAGGGTGGCAGATAAAGCTGGAGAGGTAAGGTAGATTATAATCGGATATGAAGGGCTGAATTCTATGCTAAGAATCTAGACCATACACTATACATAGGCAATAGGGAGCCATAGAGGTTTATGTACAAGCAAGTAGCACCATGCTATTTATAGTTTAGATGTCTCTGGCATCTATTTCAGTGATAAGTTGGCCAGGGGAGGGAGTGATAAATGATACTGATATTGGATTCTTAAATTATCTATCTATCTATCTATCTATCTATCTATCTATCTATCTATCTATCTATCTATTGTTGTAAACCAGAAAATGCATGGAAACTGTATTAGCTCTAAGATGGAAAATGCCACTCAATATTTAGGAGATACTGAGAAATAAAATCTTTTGATAAGTTCCCTTTTCTAGGGGTCATTGTGAAAGAGGCAGTGGATTCTCCCAGAGGTTCTCCTACTGCATTATTTTCTTGAAAAATATACTACAAATATTTGGGGGCCACTCAAAAGTAGGCTGGGCATATAGAGCCAAAAGATTTTTCTGTTTAGAAGCTGATTTTTTCTGCAGAGAAAACATAGTAAATGCTGATCAAGTATCTAAATCTAAGAGACATAAGGTATCACCATATGTATTCCTGTGTGTGTCTATGTCTATCTATCCGAATACACATTTAAATTTTATTCAAATGGCAAGCGAAGGTTCTAGGACTGATTTAGAAGAGAAATTGAGAGTTGCCTTCTGTTTATGAGCTGTCTCTAATGTAAACAGAAATCAAGCAAACTTGAGTTACTAGGGTTTAAAGATTTAACCTGTAATCGGGAAGTTACTCTTATGCAAATCTCAGTCAGATATCACAGTCTGCCAAAGTATGCAAAAGCCAGAGAAACAATGTTCCTGAAAACCCTAAGGACATCTGGGCACGACAAGATGGAGAACTCAGTAAACTTGCTAACCTGAAAGACAACCAGGAGTACCCCAAATATCCGCCAACCACAAATGAGTGATCTAATCTTCTTTTTTCTTAAAAACAAACAAACATCAAAAACCTTGCCTGGACATGCCAAGATGGGAGAAAATTTTGAGTTATTACTTGAATCTGTGCTGCGTGAATTGCAATTCTATGACCCCAAATAAATCTAAGCTTTGTAGCTTAGATTCTTATATCTAGGTTGACACTAATGGGGGGGGGGGAGTCCTCTAATAGCATTGATTATATAGCGATCTGTTGCCGAAACTGAAAATAGCTCCCCATCATATCTTACAAGGTGAACTCATTCATTTTATACCGGGTTTTAGTGATAAGGTTGTTGATTTCACGGACTGCAACTTACAAAAGGCATCATAAATCTTAATATTTCATAGTGTTTTCGTTTAAGTGTACTTGCTTCCCCTCTATTTCTATAAAGTCTTGCTCTGGATCCTGAAATGCCATATACCTTGGATTCCCAGAGCTAACACTCTTGCCCTCCCCCACACCATCAAAGAATCTTACAAATAATTCATAGTATAGGGGAAGGGAGCTGCCTGAAGGAGGGAAATGATTCCCCAGAAAGCCAGCGTTCCATTCACTCTGCGATTTGTATTACAAAGAAGACAAATCTTTTGGTGAGAGCTCGGCATCCTCGATGAGGACCCAGGCCATTTAAACCCAAATTCACGGTGGCCGGCAGTGAGAAAAATACCCTGTCTTCCAGCAGAACAAAGAGGTCAATGTTCTGCTCCGGGCTGCACTCAGGGACCCGAAGTTTGCTTAGCTCATGCCTGTCTTTGTCACCTGGAGTGGCAGGATCTCCGCAGATCCCCCAGGGCTGTGGAATGTCAAGGGCTCCGGGGTCCCATCCTGGCAGCCCCTCGGATTAAAGAGCCCCGGGGTAGATATGCCGGGTGCCCATCAGGAGAAGGGACGGCCTGGGAGGAAAGGGAGGATGGGAGTGGGATCTAAGCTGTCTGAGCTAGACATCGTTCTCAGTGCGTCCCAGGAACTCGCTCCGCCTTTCCCTTCCCACAAGAACAACACAGGGCTTCGGCCAGGGGTAGCCCCAACCCTTGAAGCATTTGACTCTTTTACAACAATATTAGGATGGGAAGCTTTCCAACATTTTCAGCTGGAGAGCACTGAGAAGCGTGAAAAGGGAAATGATGGATTTGCAGTCGCTTTCTTTCAATTCCTCTGCATTCATTGGCTGAGTGTCGGTTGCCTAGGAAACCGCGCACAGCTCGGCTGCAGAGAGGACTGTCCAGGGCTGCGCGCCGAGCTCTAAGTGGTGAGTGAATGGGGGAAAATTCGAAAGCTACATGGCTGGCAACATACTTTGTATTAGGAAAGCAATGCTTTCAAAAGTTGTTACCAAATCATCTATGTAAAGCCCCCTTTCCTTCAGTCATATTCAAAGACCTGAAACAATGACTCCCCGTAACAGATAAATGCAAAATCACTTGAGAATTTGGCATAAAAAATAATCTGAAAAATTGTGAGAGCAAACAATTTAATAGCTTGGGGGGAGGGGATCGTGTTCACCTCAACTGCAGAGTTATGCATAAAAGTCTTGAAATTTTGTTTTTTGAAGCGATATTTCTACAACTTCTTGAAAGGACAACATTTTTCCATGTTAATAACATCAGTTAAACTAACAGCCTGCAAGTGATAATAAAAGATATTGAAACTTTCATGTCTGATATACAATGACCTAGAGTGAGAGGAATTTTGTGTAATAAACAGAAGAAATATCGGGGAACTCAACCGAAAATATACCACGATACGATATATATATATATTATAGCGCTTTGAAAGTCCCTTGCCAGCCTCTTCTTAGAAACCAAATGCAATAAAGATGGTAGAAAAGGATTAGTAGACAAACTGAAAGACTCCAGGAAAAGCTTTCGACACCAAATCAGCTCCTTGTGAAAATAAAAATGTGCGGCATCGTAATTCAAAATTGTGTGTGTTGGGGGGGGAGGGGTTAGCAAGAAGGCCGCCGGGCTCATCGCGGGGGCTGGGGGGTGGGGTGGAAGAAAAGGACAATGCCTGCCAAAAGCATAAAAGGAAAGCAGATGAGTTTGAGCCAAAAGTACAAGGTTCGGGGTTTCAGAAGGATTATTTCCAGCCTCACCCTATCGCAAACCCCTCCCCTATAAGAAACCCGAGAGGAAAGGGTCCTTTCATCTACAAGATCTTGAACACCCGTTTTCACCCGGGAGCTCCACGGCGATCTGGTTCTGAAATTGAAGCTGAGAAAGGAAACCGTTGGGGGAGAGTGGCAGGGGCGGCTCAGATCGCTCAGCTAGGCACAGAGCGCCTAGGGCGCGGCGGTCCTGCTGCTGCTCCCGCGTGGCCTGGTGCTACCTGAACCACCACCCACCGCACAGGTGCTTACACGTGCCACAGTCTTTGGGCCCAGATGGGGTCACCTTCCCGGGGGCTGGGGTGCCCAGAAGACCCGCTTTCGGCCCCAGCCCTTTCTTGAACATGCTGTGTGGCCCTGGTGATCGTTCACCCTCGACGGTCCCTGAATCGGCAAGGCTTGACCCCAACCCTGGCATGGGCACGAGCTGCTGCGTCTGGGGAACTTTGCTGGGCGAGGTCAGGCTGGAAGCAGGGGAGAACTTGGGGGACAGCCTGGTTTTTGTTCCCTCTATTTCTCTTTGAAAGCCCCTCCCTAGCCCCCACCCCCACCCCGGGGGGAAAGGGAGGCGATGGCAGCTTGCTGGGGGTTCTGGGGGGTTCTTCCACAACAGCTGAGATTCCGCGCGGCCACCGGAACCCGGCTCATTCGGCCCCTCTAGCCAGAGGACCAGAAGGAATCAGGTCATCCCGCAGACCACCCGCTTCCGGGTCGGGGTGGGTGTGGGGAGACTTCCCTCGGGGAATTGCAGGGAACAGGTTCCAGGTCTGCAGCGAATGTCGCTGCCCTCTTTCCAGCGTCCGTACAGCCAGCCTCTTGTCACACTCAATCACTCACGCGCGCGCACACGCATGGAAGTCACAAAGAGCTCGGCCCCTGCCCCCCGTAGCCAGGAGGTTGCGGGTTTGGGAGGGAGGGTCGGGGCCTGCGTGGTGCGCGCGCGTGGCTCGGGAGACCGCTCCCACGGGTGCGGGAGGGTTAAGGTTATCCCCAACCGGGTCCGCAGCACCAAGGCTGGCACCGCGCGGCCGACCTTCCCCGCGTTCCCTCCAGGGTCTGGCGCACGACGCTCAGCCTGTTAGTTACCCTGAGAACCCACCGCCCCTATTTTCTCCTAGAAGAACCGAACCTACTGAGGTTGGGGAGGGGGCAGGCGTGGGGGTTTAACAGTGGGCTGCGGAACTCCTGCCTGGCTCTCCGAGCCCTTTGTTCCGCCGACAGCCCCGCCCCCGGGACCCCGCCCCGTTTCTGCGGGGCAGACAGTCCACGCTGGGCGGCAGGCCACACCCACCGCATCAGCTCGCACGAGACAAAGCCGACCCGCTGCGCGCAGGGGGCGCGGTCCCCGGCCCCGGGCCCGGAGACCCTTTTAGAGGGTCGCGCCGAAGCGTACGGGACGGGAGGGAGAGATCGTCCGAGCCCGGGAGGCGACGGCCGCAGCGGGAGGGAGGAAGCCTCCAGCACGCACCGAGAAGGGAATCGACCCTCCGACCCCCAACGTCCTAATCACATGCGACTTTCCTCTGGGGCCATCTGGACTACCCCCGGCTCCGGGTGGCTGGGCGTCGACCCTTGGCAGTCTTTGGCCTCCGGGGTTGGGGAGGGGGCGAGGGGTCTCAGCAAGAGCAGGTGGGCTCGGGAGCTCGGGCAGAGGCCCCAAGGTGACCCGAAATCCGTGCCTACCTGCGGGCGTCAGGAGCACCGCGCGCTCGCTTACCTCCGCGCACCTGACCACCTCTCCACCTGCCCCACTCCATCCACCTCCCAGTTCTGTCCTTCCCCCTCCCCCATCCCTACCACTACCACCCCCGGGACGGTCGCCCCCTCCCCGCCGCTCTCTCTGAGCTCCCCACTCCCCATTTCTCCACATCCCCCCCTCCCCTTTCTCCCTAGCTCTAGACAATGCGCACGCCCCCCCCTCCTCGCTCCGGGGAGCCCCCACCTCTCACCGGGTCTGCAGGCCCGCGCTGATTGGCCGCAGGAACCGGTGGTCCAGCCCTGCGACGGTCCCGGGAGCTGCGAGCATTACGTCAGTGGGGCTGCAGAGCGCTAGCGCGAAGGGGACTGGGGGGCTCCGGCTGGGGGCGCGGCCTGAGCGGGCCGTCCCGCCCTCCGTTCATAAAAGGCCGAGCCCGCCGGACCCCGCCCTCAGCCGTCGCTTCCCGAGCACCGTGCAGGTTCCCCCAGAGTGGGTGTGTGAGCGAGGGACGGACACCCCGACCGGCCACCAACCCGAGCCACGAAGGAGCTAGCGAGGCACCATGCGCGAGATCGTGCACATCCAGGCGGGCCAGTGCGGCAACCAGATCGGCGCCAAGGTGGGCGCGCCGCGCGGGGTGCTGGCCCGGGAGGACCGAGCGGGGGCTTTGTGCAGCCCGGCGTGGGGCGGGGACCGCCTGAGCCCAGAGTGCCGGCTCGGGGCGACTCTCCCGGGACTTTTTTTCTCTCGGTACTGCCATGCGGGTGGCATCTCGGCCACCCTGACCTTTCCCCTTCCTCCCTGCCGCCCCTGGTTCAGGCGGCTGTGGCCGGAGAGGGCGCGGGGCGTGTCTGCGAGGCTGTGCACGCTGGTCGGGGTGGGGGTGGGTGGGGGACCGGAGGTGGAGGAGCTCGGATTCGACTCGCTGGAACCGGAGTGGAGCTGCAGGGGAGGGGGCGGGGAGGGAGAGGGGCGATTGTCTCGCTGTGGCAGGACGTGCTTTGAATGTCAAATACCCTCCTCGGCTCCCCGCCCCCTCCTCGCGGGCAGTGGCTCCCAGCGCTCCCGCCCCTCTCTCCCCGCCGCAGCCCTTGGCCTGGAACCCGCCGCGCGTACCCGTGCTAAGGGCCGTCGGAAGACAGGGACCTTCTCTCCTAGCCCCTTTCCGCAGAGGCGCAGGGGGCGCACTGCGCCTCCCTCCTCCCGCGCCCCCCGGGCCCCGCAGCGAGCAGCTGCCCGCGGGGGAAACGCCCTATTGCTGCTTTCGGAGTCTGGGAAAGCCAAATCCTGCAATCTGGGCCCGGGGCACGCCGCGCGAACTCGTAGAAGATTGGGTTGTCGGAACCGAGTCGCGGGCTTTTTCTTGTGAAGGGCGTCTCTGGGGGCCTGAGGGTGGTGGCCTGTTTGGTTAAATGCAGCTTTTCTGTCTCAGTTTTGGGAGGTCATCAGCGATGAGCATGGCATCGACCCCACTGGCAGTTACCATGGCGACAGCGACTTGCAGCTGGAGAGAATCAATGTCTACTACAATGAAGCCACTGGTAAGCCTTGACCGCTCCCTTGGTTCTTTTACTCCCCCCCCCTCCTTTTTACTCCCCCCCTCCCCGGGACTGACTCCAGGGTGTGGCTCGGGGAAGGGATGGACAGGAGGGTGAGGTCCCCATTCTCACTGAGGTATTTCAGCGGGCTCCCCTGTCCTCCATCTTACCCTTGAGAACCTGGCAGGGTGTCCTTTGTTTGGGGGAGCCACAGTGTTTGCAAGAAGAAAGCAGGATGCCAAATTGTCTTGTGCAGAGCTTTCTGCAGCAGTTCTAAGTCCCGCTTTTCTTCCCCCCCTCCTCCCCCACAGGTAACAAATACGTACCTCGGGCCATCCTGGTGGATCTGGAGCCTGGAACGATGGACTCGGTCCGGTCTGGGCCATTTGGCCAGATCTTCAGGCCTGATAACTTCGTGTTTGGTATGTGACACGCATGGCTGATGGCCTGTGGAACTCATTCTTACTCTGGGCAGTGCAGGGTGGAGGGGCAGGGTGGCTGAAGAGGGAGAAGGACATGCAGTTGAGTGCCAAGTCTTAATATAGGCTAGAAATAAATTTGCCTTTCAGCTTCTAACAGCCAGGTGTAAATAAACCATCCTTATTTACAATTATAATTACTCCCATGACCAAATATTTAAACAGTCTGGCCACAGTTGATGATAACCCAAAATAGTCTTCTCTGGGCTCTGATCTGTATTAAGGGGTTAAAGTAAGAAGGAATTTCATCCCATCACTAGTGATTTATGGAGTCTCTTTCTCTCTGACAGGCCAGAGCGGGGCCGGGAATAACTGGGCAAAGGGCCACTACACGGAGGGGGCCGAGCTGGTGGACTCGGTCCTGGACGTGGTGCGGAAGGAGTCGGAGAGCTGCGACTGTCTCCAGGGCTTCCAGCTGACCCACTCGCTGGGGGGCGGCACGGGCTCCGGCATGGGCACGCTGCTCATCAGCAAGATCCGCGAGGAGTACCCCGACCGCATCATGAACACCTTCAGCGTTATGCCCTCGCCCAAGGTGTCGGACACGGTGGTGGAGCCCTACAACGCCACCCTCTCCGTCCACCAGCTGGTGGAGAACACGGACGAGACCTACTGCATCGACAACGAGGCCCTGTACGACATCTGCTTCCGCACCCTGAAACTCACCACCCCCACCTACGGGGACCTCAACCACCTGGTGTCGGCCACCATGAGCGGCGTCACCACCTGCCTGCGCTTCCCTGGCCAGCTCAATGCCGACCTGCGCAAGCTGGCGGTCAACATGGTGCCCTTCCCCCGCCTGCACTTCTTCATGCCCGGCTTCGCGCCCCTGACCAGCCGGGGCAGCCAGCAGTACCGGGCGCTGACGGTGCCCGAGCTCACCCAGCAGATGTTCGACTCCAAGAACATGATGGCGGCCTGCGATCCCCGTCATGGCCGCTACCTGACGGTGGCCGCCATCTTCCGCGGCCGCATGTCCATGAAGGAGGTGGACGAGCAGATGCTGAACGTGCAGAACAAGAACAGCAGCTACTTCGTGGAGTGGATCCCCAACAACGTCAAGACGGCCGTGTGCGACATCCCGCCGCGGGGCCTCAAGATGTCGGCCACCTTCATTGGCAACAGCACGGCCATCCAGGAGCTGTTCAAGCGCATCTCGGAGCAGTTCACGGCCATGTTCCGGCGCAAGGCCTTCCTGCACTGGTACACGGGCGAGGGCATGGACGAGATGGAGTTCACCGAGGCGGAGAGCAACATGAACGACCTGGTGTCCGAGTACCAGCAGTACCAGGACGCCACGGCCGACGAACAGGGCGAGTTCGAGGAGGAGGAGGGCGAGGACGAGGCTTGAATGCACAACTTAAAGCAGGTTAGGGTCAGATGTAGGAGCAAAGCAAGGGGGAGGGGGGCGTCCTGGCGAAAATATCTGGAAGGAAAAAGCATGGTCTACTGTAGGTGTGTGCACTAGTTCTCTGGTGCTTCTCACTGTTGCCTGCCACTTTTTTTTTTTTTTTTTTTTTTTGTGATATTGATGACATCACTGTAACATTTGAGATATTTCTGAGCTACTGTTGTAACGACTGAAATCACATAAACGTTTGTCTCTTTAATGATGCCCTCTTCTCTTTCTCTTCTTCTTTTCTCTTTATTGAGTTCTCTGTTATCAATGTAGATGGAACTCGCTAGATGCCTGACATTAAATGCTCCTTTTAACAAAAAGAAAGGAGAAGTCCAAGTTCCAGTGCATTTACTCCTTTCAACCTGGTAAAGTTGAGCCCTGTGCAGTTATACCCAGTTGAAGATGGGAACTCCATCTGAATTTCAAAATACATCTAAATAAGGATTTTAGTAGTTCAAAGGGTGCCTTCTCCAAAGCACACTAAAAATGTATTTTCTTGTAGAAATCCTGCTATGCATTTATTTCTTTTACAAAAAACATTTTTGGATATGGGTACGTGCACACAGTACAAAATTCTAAAAGGCAGAGAGTGGAAAGTTCATCTCCCGTCTTCCTGTCCTGTGTCCCTCCTATACACTTTTATTCCCTGGAAGGCAACATTCTTATCACTGTTATCTTTCTTGTATCTTTGCAGGAATATTCTGTATATTTTCAAACCTATATAAATTCCCTTTTTACTTGATACTATAAACACTGTCCTGTCAACAGTATGTCTTGGAGATACAGAAAGCCTCCTTCTTTCAAATGGATACATCGTATCCATTATGAGGTTGGATCATATTTTATCTAACCAGTTCCCTACCAACGGCGTTTTAGGATGCTTATACTTTTCTCCAATAGTTGAATGCCATAATGAAGCATTTGGTGCATACATCATTGGGCATGTGAAAAGAGCTTATCCTGTAAATTTCTGTAAGTGGAATTTTCCATAAAAGGGCAAATGATACTATGCCTTTCTAAAATAATGAAATTGCCTATATTTAGGCACAGTCAGAGATTTATAAATAATTAATATGCCAAAATTCTCAAGCAGCTTTTCTTTCTAGCAATCACATTTATAGTACTATACAAACTATTTGGACTTCCATTCACCTCACTGGAGCCTCTGTGGAATTAGAAATTCTGGATTGTTGGAGAATTTTACTTTAAATAAGCAACAATAATTTTCACAGCTCCGGTTCACAGTTTTTGCCCTGTGCCTCTCCGAGTATGGCATCTCACCCAAAGTCACTTTATCAAAGATATGGCAGAGCTAGAATTTGAACCCAAGTCTGACTTTGGACTTGAACTCGGCCACTAAAGAAGCCGTGGGACTTCAGTAAGTGATTTCCAGTGAAGATTATAGGCTTCTTCAGGGTAAATTATACTTTGTGAAAATAGTGCCAACTGCTGTTCTTTAGCCTGGGTCAGTTGGTATCTAATTTGGGGCAGAAAAGCAGAATGTAAGTTAGAAACAAAGGTACAAAAAAAAAACCCAAATGATTTAGAAAACCATGTGTTTAAGATTTTTCTAATTTTTTAGACAAATTCAAAATTAGAAAAATATAACTTTCATCTTGACTATATTTGTTTCATTCCACTACTTAAATGTTAAAAAAAAAAAAAAAAAGAAGGGTTGATAAGGGGATTTATTAGGTATTTTTGAAAAATACTTCCACAGAATACTAAGAGCAATGTCATTCTAATTAGTGAGCAAATAAGTTAGTTCGACCAAATGACTTCCCTCAATGCAAAAGAGCATCAGCTCACTTTTTTCAAGTATCACAAATCTTAAAATCTTGACCAAGTGATGAATAGGGTCAAGCAAGGGACTAGGAACTAGAAGCTTCTATACTTACCAGTGCATTCCTGCTAAGCCGGTGTAAAGCATCCAACAACCCAATTGAAAGATTCAAATGCCCTGAACACTTGGGTCAGCTGTCAGGGTCCCCTGGATATGTTTTTGGCTGCTCCTTGCCTAGAACCTGTCAGACAAATGACCAATAATTTTGGAGAAGAGCAGACACTGCCAAGTTGCCTCCTGGCCTACTGGAAGGACTGTGCTTCCTGTTGGGAACTCCTGAGAAGGGCAGTCAGGGGTCCCTCACTGGGCAGCCTGCTGTTGTCTGCGTCCTGCTAGCGCTTATTCAGCATGATTCAAACAGGGGGAGCCAGACTGGATGGCCAAGAGGTGCCCTGGAACCTCCAGAACCCCAGGGATATAATCTAGACACCAAATGTGTACCCAGGAAAATAGTCCCGAGTCAGGGAAATACTGACTCCAATCTAGAGGAAGAGATGGGCATTTTGAAACCGTGGGTTCCCTCTGTGTCTTTACTGTTGTGGAATGGGATTTAGTGGTAGTGGTGGTTTGTATGTGTGTGAGTGTGTGTGTGTGTGTGTGTGTTTTCAACCTTTCCCAAAGATGTCCTATCCTCCTTGATGTGGCATGGAGGAGAATATCCACTCTGGGCAGATGTGGTACCCACCAGGATGTGATGCAGGACCCAGAGGTTGAGGTTAGGGAGGGGGATGTGCAGTCACGGGGAGCCTGCACTTTTAATTAGCCCCAGAGAGGGTCTAAGGCAGTTAGATTTCCCATTTCATTGCTGAAAATGGATTAGGCGCATGGAGATTTGAACTAAAAGTACCCTTAAGAAACCATCTAGTTCAACCTCCTTAGTTCCTAAGTAAGGAAACTGAGCTCAGTCACTTGTCTAAGATCACAGAACTGAACTCCTGCTCACACCAGGTCTTGGACCCAGCATTCTTTTCTCTACAGTTGCATCTCTGGTCCTTGGAGAACTACAAAGAAGGGAAAGACCCATCTCCTGCTTGGAGGAAAAACCCACAAGTGTGCCTTGGTGCACACCTCAAGCTTTGTGGATGGTTTGTGCACAGACGGAATGGGAAGCCTTTGTCTCTAGTGGGGTCACTTTGACAGGGAATGTTGTGTGTCCTGGCTCTGAACCAGCACATACACGATGCCTGAAGGCAATTATGAAGGTGAGAAGAAGACTATAATGGGATATGTAATTGAGAAAATGAGTAGGAAGTTCATGAAAACTGAAAGGCCACCTGTTATACACCCGCATTTTAGTTACGATGTGACTTGCACACTAGACAAAGCTACTTGGCGACGCCTACAGCACTGATTTTTTCCCCCAGTATGTAAGAGATGTCCTATTGTGAGGTCATGCTTTTCTAACTGTGCTTCAAACATGAGTCATTTCACTGGAAAACATGCAGTTACACCTTTGTTTCCCAGAGGCTTCCCCCCTACCTCCCCTACCCCACGTTAATCTTAAAGCATGCTTGCTGACACATACTCAGAACAGCTTTATTTTGTTGCAGTCTATTTTGCCCAAAATGCTTTATAGTCCTTTTTTTTTCTTTTTAATTAAGATAGAATTCACACTCCATAAAATTCGCCCCTTGAAAGTGTACAATCCAGTGCTCGTTTCAGCAGCACTTATGCTGAAATTGTAACGATACAAAGATTATTATGGTCCCTGCATGAGGATGACATGCATATTTGTGAAGTGTTCTGTATTTATTTTAAAAGTGTACAATCCAGTGAGCTTTTGTACATTCTCAGGCTTGTGCAATCATCACCACTATGTAATTCCAGAACATTTTCATCACCCTGAAAGAAACCCCGCAAGTATTAACTCTCACCCCCCATACCCCTCTCTCCCTTAGCCTCTGGCAACCACTAATCTTTCTGTCACTAGGGATTTACCTCTTCTGGACATTTCATATAAATGGAATCATATTGGTCTTTTGTGTCTGGCTTCTTTTACTCAGCACCATGTTTTTGAGGTTCATCCATGTCATAGCATATATCAAAACTTCATTCCTTTTTATTGCCAAATAACATTCTAGCTCTTGAGTTTTGTTTACCCATTTTGTTTATCCATTCATCAGGTGATGGATATATGGGTTGATTCTACTTTTTGGCTATTGAGCACAATTACAATGAACATCCACGTACAGGATTTGGTGTGGCTTTATGTTTTCATTTCTCTTGGGTCTATACCTAGGAGTGGAGTTGCTGGGTCATGTGGGAACTCTATGTTCATAGTCATTTGACTTCCACCTACAGATGCATACACGTTCAGATTTGCCTGGCAGGCAAAGAAGGAGTGGAAATCAGCTAAGTCTTCCACATTTTGTCTTAGAATCACAGAGTCTTAGAAGTGGAGGGAATTGTGGGGATCTTCCAATAAGACCCCACCAGTTCACAAATGAGAAAACTAAGACCCCACCTAAGCAGTGTTCTCAGGTCACTGCATCAGTTAGCACATCTTAGGATTCTGGCCACATCAGTTCAGCTTCTAGCAACAGTGGTTTGTTGTTGAATTTTCCCCTCTCACTTAAAAAAAATGTCTAGAGACACACAGTCCAGGCTGGGTAGCTCCACAATTCCCCCAAGCACCCCAGGCACCTATCTTTCTGCTCTGCCAAGCATCGTGGGTGGCTTTCATCCCAAGTTCTCAGGTCACAAGATGGCCCCTGCAGCTCAGGTCATTGTATCTGGGTTCCAGGCAAGGAGGAAGAAGGTGCAGTCCAAGGGGAACCCTCAATGACCTCTGCTTATGTTTCATTGGCTTCTCTTTCACAAGGGATGTGAGGAGCGTGGTCTTTTAGCTGGGCACATTATCCTCCCAACAATTGAGAAGTTCTGATAGGAAGGAAGGAGTGGAGAATGCACACTGCATGGGTACCCAGCAGTTCCTCCCTTGACTTACAGTTGCAGCACTTCAGTCTCTGCCTCTGTCATCATCTGGTGTTCTCCCCTCATCTGTGTATCCGTATCCACATTTCCCAATTTTTATAAGGACACCAGTCATATTGGATTTAGGGCCCATCCTAATCCAATATGACCTCAACTTGATCATATCTGCAAGGACCCCATTTCCAAACAAGGTCTCCTTCACAGGTTTCAGGTACACATGAATTCTGGAGGGACACTGTTCAACCCAGTACGAAAGGATTTGCTAATCGTATGAAAGGATTTGCTAAACATTTATTGGCTAAAGTGATGGGATGTTTTTTTCTTGAATGTGCTCACAGTGACTTGCAAAGCTAGTCACTGAGGAGGAAGGATAATGGCTATTTTGGTAATTTGGGTGGGGAGAGACGTACCATGATGCACACTGGACCCTGCCCAGAAAGGGATTTGGTAGATGCTGGCGACAAAGGCAAACAAAAGGGTAGAGGACCAGGCAGTGCCAGGGAATCTGTGGGATGCCTATACCCAGAAAGAGCAGAGCGTCTGGGAGGGTAGCTGAGAAGGGAGAAGACTTTGGAGGTTAAGGCTGGAGGATTCAAGCATTGAGCAGGTCAAATCATTCAAAGAAAATCTCTGAGGAGCAAATGATACCTAAGTGAGCCAGAATCCAGAGAAGAGACTCATCAGCTTCCACTTTCTTTTAAATCTCTGGGTAGTTAGGCATGATGTCAGGGTCTTGATTTGTAGGAATTGGGGAAGGGAATCAACATTCCCATGAGGCTCCTTGCATGCAAGGCACTTTTCTGTAGGGTGGAGAGAAATCTCAACGAGGTTGTTTTATTAAACCTTTGTGAACTTGAACAATTCTCTTTCCCTCTCTACAATCCCTTTGTACAATAGATCTGTTAATACCTCCTTGTAGAGAGGTTTGGATGGCATTAAGGCACGTTAGTGATAAGAAAAGTAAAAATAGCCAGCATTTACTGAACACATGCTGTTTGTTTTCGCCTTTACGTCCTCTAATCCTCACAGGAATACGGTATAGCTTAGGTGCTTTGGGATTGTGTCCAAAATCAGCTCAAAACTTGATTATAGAAGGAATGTGGTGGATTGAATTGTGTACCCCAATTTAGACATGTCCTTGATTTTAATCTGCATTTTTGTGGGTGTGAACGCATTGCAAATAGGACCTCTTGAAGGTTCTGCCTTTTCTGAGAAAGCTTTCTTTACTCCAAATGCTTTATGTGGCACGTTCTTTACATCTTTGTTATAATAAGCACACAAGTCTAGGTTTCAGGCAATCTGAGTTCTTGTCCTGACATTTTCACTTCAGTGTTAGCTATTGTCTATTGGCTCTCTACCATGAATATCTGTTTTTTATTAGAGAAGTTGTGAGTTACAGAGCAATCATGCATAAAATACAGGATGCCCATATACCACCCTATTAACACCTTGCATTGGTGTGGAACATTTGTTACAATTGGTGAAAGCACATTTTATAATTGTACTTTAACTATAGTCCATGGTTTAACTCAGGGTTCACTGTTTGTGTTGTGAAGTTCTGTGGATTTTTTAAAAATGTTTTATTCTACTAACATATATAAAATCTAATTTTTTTCCTTTTAACCACAAATATGTAATTGAGTACTGTTAATTACATTCATGTTTTTGCTACCATCATCACTATCCATTATAAAAACTATGAATATTGTTAAACTCCATTTGTATATCCACTATTGGCTTATTTGTGACACCTCTTTATGTTTTTAGTGGTTGCTCTAGAGGTTATAAGATGTATCTTTAATTTAACACAATCTAACATGATACCATTTCTTTTTTTTTTTTTTTTAAAGATTTTTATTTATTTATTCATTTATCCCCCCCTTGCTGCTTGTGCTCACTGGGTCAGCTAACCGCGCCGTGTGGGCGGGCTTGCCTTCACCAGGAGGCCCCGGGAACTGAACCTGGGGCCTCCCATATGGTAAACGGGAGCCCTACTGATTGAGCCACAGCCGCTTCCCGATACCATTTCTTACATAGTGTAAGAACCTTACAGCATTACCTCTCCTTTCTTCCAAGCTCTGGTGGCCATACTTTATTTCCATATATGCTGAATCACCACAGTACATTAATATTGCTTTTGCTTTAAGCAGTTATCATTTTAAGAGATTAAAAACTAAGAAAAATATATTTATTCACATCTTTACCATTTCAGGTCTCTTCATTTATTTGGATGGACCCACATTTCCTTCTGCCTAAAAAACTTCCTTTATCATTTCTTCTAGTGCAGATCTGCTGCAATGAATCTCTCAGCTTTTCTTTCACTGAAAAAGTCTTATTTTGCCTCATTTTGAATATGTTTTCTGAGAATATAGAGTTTTCAATTGACAATTTGTTTTCTGTCAGCACTTTTAAAATGTCATCCCATTATCCTCTGACTTGTGCTGGGTAAGATGAGAAACCACCAGGTATTATCAGCTGTTTTCCCCTGTATGTAATGTTTTATTTTCCTTTCTGGCTGCTTTTAAGATGATCTCTTTATTGCTCTTTTCCAGCAATGTTACTATGCTGTGCCTTGGTGTGCTTTCCTTTAGGTTTATTCTACTTTGGGTCCATGAGTTTATTGTTTTCATCAAATCCCTAAAAATTTCCATCATAATTTCTTCAACTATTTTTCTGACACACACACCTACACCTCTTCTGGGATATCAATTATATGTACTTTAGATTTCTTGATAAAGTCTCACAGTTTACTGTCTTTTGTGCTTTAATATTTCTCTTACTTTGTCTTCAAGTTCATTGATCTTCTCTGCTGTAGCATCTAATCTGTTATTAATCTCATATAAGTATTTTTCATCTCAGATATGATATTTTTAGTCTCTATAAGTTCTATTTGAGTCTTTAAATTTTCCATTCTCTTCTCTTCATATTCATGTTTTCCTCTACTTTCTTGAATGTATAGTGCATATTTATATTAGTTGTTTTATGGTCCTTGCATGCTAATTCCATCACCTCCATCATTCCTAGGTTTATTTCTATTGATTGATTTTCTTCCTTGTCATGAGCCATATTTTTTACTGCTTCTTAATAATTTTTGATTGGATACCAGACATTATGCATTTTATGTTTTTGAGTGCTAGATTTTTTTGTAGTCCTTTAAATATTGTTGAACTTTGTTTTGCCACGCATTTTTGTTACTTAAAATCAAATGGATCCTTTTGAAACTTCTCTTTAAGTATAGCTAGTAACCTTTGGTATAGAGTTAATATAACCCCACTATTAAGGCAGTACCCTTAAACATCATGAGATATTCCCATTCTGGCTGAGAGGAACACAAACTATTCCCAGGCCTGTGTGAGTACTAGGAATTGTTTGTTCTATTGCTTTGGTAGTTTCTTATCTGGCATGTGCATATCAGATCTCAGCCAAAGTCTCAAGAAGAACTCTGCGGATTTCTAAAACACTCTCTCTCAGTGCAGGTCCTTATACCTCTGTATTCTGTCCTGCAAATCTGGCTGTCATCAGCAATCTGATTTCTGATTTCCCTCTCCTCAATTCAGTGAGGCTCTCAGGCTCTGTTTAGGTTCCCCATCCCAGATAGTAACTTGGAGCAATCACTTGGTGACCTTGTCTGTTTCTCTTTTCTCAGGGGTCCTTATCATTCATTGCCTAATGTTCAATGTCCTGAGAACCATTGTTCAATACCTTTTGTCCAGTTTTTTAGTTGTTTCAGACAGGAGGACAAATCCAGTTCCTGATACTCCATCTTGGAGGAAATCAGAGGTTCTATTTCCATTTGATTAAAATATTTTTATTTCTTTCCATCTATGAATTCTCTTTTGGCAATCTCTGCCCAGTTTATTTGTTGTTGCATTCCTTTTAATTCAGACTCCCCTTATGATTTTTTTCTATATCTGTACCTGTTTTCTGAGTTCTTTCACCTTTTCACAAATCTTTCTTTTCTCCAAGAAACTAATTCAGAGCTTTTCTAATATTATTTATTCTTTAATATCTGCTATCCTTTCCATGACTTTTTTTCTTTACTTCTATTTTTTAGCTCTTCTGAAATTTTAGGTTACAATTTTCATCTATTTGGAACCCTTGTCTTTCTGGCAAGTTTTTTTTAACAAATCATCTTATTGATACATATTAATAAAGCATAAATCCATGTAAAGTATACAATCAATGGTATTTGGTTTAATCACATAGTTGTCCATTCATCACTTCAGTCATGTTTAGAGCATTTTCACTACTCCAATAATAATATAATAATAATAATAAACAGCAAACAAAAAACCTTATCACTTCTCAATCTCTCTTTGCTTCCCCTGCTTTAGTTGCTATTCTGTTTCCATTTCTCTAGTTTATTTGTATTTATATTTTGTAAAAACAGACTTATATATGCAATATCATCCATATTCATATTTTACATGAGGTTTCACTATGTTATACAGTCTCATGTTACATGTTTTAGCTTTTCTTCTTGTAATATACATGACCTTAGACTTTCCCTTTCAACCACTGTCATACCCATATAATAGCTCTGCTAGTTACAAACACTATGATGTGCTTTCACCATTTCTATTCATTTCCAAAGGTTTCCGTGCAACATTTTTACCAATTCTGCACAGATTAACCCTCAGCTTTCCATTCTCTACCCTCATTCTATTTTCTGATGACCTATATTTAATTATTAACTCCATGAGTTTACATAATATATTTAATTCATAATAGCATTATTATTCAGTATCTGTCCTTTTGTGTCTGGCTTGCTTCACTCAACATAATGTCCTTCATCTATGTTGTCATATGCTTCACGATTTTATTTCTTCTTATCACTGCATGATATTCCATCATGTGTATACACCACAATTTGTTTATCCATTCATCAGTTGATGGATACCTGGGTTGTTTCCAACTTTTGGCAATCGTTAATAATAACACTATGAACATCAGTATGCATATGTCTATCCATGTCACTGTTCTCAATTCTTCTGGGTATATACCAAGTAATAGTATATGCGTTACATGGCAAGTCTATATTCAACTTCCTTAGGAACTGTCAGTCCTTAACAGTGGCTATACCATTCTACATTCTCAACGACAGTGAACAAGCATTCCTATCTCCCCACATCCAATCCAACATTTACAGTTTTCTGGCTTTTACATAGTGGCCAGTCTAATAAGTATGCAATGGTATCTCATTGTAGTTTTGATTTCCTTAATCGCTAGTGATGTTGAACATTTTTTCATGTGTTTTTTCATCATTTGTGTTTCTTCTTTGGACAATTGTCTTTTCAAGTCTTTTGTCCATTTTTCAATCTAGTAGTTTATCTTTTTATCATTGAGTTGTATGACCTCTTTATATAACATGGATATCAAACCCTTATCAGATATGTGGTTTCCAAATATTTTTTCCCATTGAGTAGGCTGCTTTTTTAACTTTCTTGACAAAGACTTTTGAAGAACAAAAGTGTTTAATTTTGAGGAAGTCCCATTTATCTATTTTTCCTTTCATTGCTCGTGCTTTGGGTGTAAGGTTTAAGAAACTACTGCTTACTATAAGATCTTAAAGATGTTTTCCTACAGTTTCTTCTAGAATTTTTATGGTTGTAGTTTTTATATTTAGGTCCTTGATCGATTTTGAGTTAATTTTTGTATAAGGTGTGAGATAGGGGTCCTCTTTCTTTCTTTTGGATATGGCTATCCAGTTCTCCCAGCACCATTTGTTGAATAGACTGTCTGGCCCAGATGGGTGGGCTTTACAGCCTTGTCAAAAATTACTTGACCATAGATGTAAGGGTCCATTACTAGCCTTTTGATTTGGTTCCATTGTTCAATCTGCCTGTCTTTATGCCAGCACCATTCTGTTTCTAACACTGCAGCTAAGTAATATGCTTTAAAGTCAGGAAATGAGAGTCCTCCAACTTTGTTTTTCTTTTTAAAGACATTTTTGGGGCAATTCAGAGCCCCTTACCCTTCCAAATACGTTTGATAATCGGTTTTCCCATTTCTGCAAAAAAGGCTGTTGCGATTTTTATTGGGATTGTGTTGAATCTGTAAATCGGTTTGGATAGAATTGACATCTTGACAATATTTAATTTTCCAATCCATGAATATGGAATTGTCCTTCCATTTATTTAAGTCTTCTTCAGTTTCTTTTAGCAGTGTTTTGTCGTTTTCTGAATACAGGTGCTTTATGTCCTTGGTTAAGTTTATTCCTAAATATTTGATTTTTTTTTTTAGTTGGTATTATAAAAGGATTTTTTTTTTCTGATTTCCTCCTCAGACTGCACATCAATAGTGTATAATAACACTACTGATTTTTGCATATTAATCTTGTATCCCATCACTTTGCTAACTCGTCTATTAATTCTAGTAGATTGTTGTGGATTTTTCAGGATTTTCTAGAGATAGGATCATACCATCAGTGAATAGTGCAACTTTTACCTCTTCCTTCCCTATTTGGATGCCTTTTATTTCTTTATCTAGCCTGGTTGCTTTAGCTAGAACTTCTAGCACAATATTGAAAACAGTGGTGACAGTGGGCATCCTTGTCTTGTTCCTGATCTCAGAGGGAAAGCTTTCAGTTTTTCACCATTGAGTACAATGCTAGCTGTAGGTTTTTCATATATGCACTTTACCATATTGAGAAAGCTTCCTTCTATTCCTATCTTTTGGAGTATTTTTCATCTGTTTTGAACTCTTGTCTTTCTGGAGAGTTTTCATAATCTGTACAGACATTATTCCGCTCCTAATTTTTCTTTTTCAATTAATAATTTTGCATGGGGCTCGATCATGATCCTTTTCTGTTGCTCATTTTTAAGCCAAATGAGTTTTCCTATAGTTTTTGGAGGAATGGCTAGACCATTGTAATTTTAAAAGCCATATAGCACCATAGTTCCCTCCGTTGCTGATTTCAAGAAGTGATTTTTAAAAATGACCTACTTCTCAAGATCTGCTTCAATGCATATTATCTGAACTTTCTCTTTCCTTTGCCCCTACTAATCCTATCCTACTTATTTAGGAATCTACTTCCAAGAGTTTTTCCTCATTCCAAGGCTTGTTCTGAAAGGGAATTTTTATTTTCTTGGTTTGAGAGTTCATAGTCTTGGCTTCCACCTCCCCCTGAGATGGCTCCCTCAACTGTCTGCTCGTTGCCCGCTTGCTGTCTCTGCTCATTGTCTACTTGTCTTCTTTAGGAGGCACCAGGAACTGAACCTAGGACCTCCTATGTGGGAGGCAGGTGCCCAACCACTTGAGCCACATCTGCTTCTTGCTCATTGCATCAGTTCATTGTGTCAATTCATTGCATCAGCTCGTTGCATCAGCTTGTCTTCTTTAGGAGGCACTAGGAACTGAACCCAGGACCTCCCATGTGGGGGGCGGGAGCCCAACTGCTTAAGCCACATCTGCTCCCCATAGCGTTGGCTTTTAATCAATTTTTTTTGAGGGAGAGGTGGGGGGAAACAGAAGGATGGTTAAGGGAGAGTAAAAGATGATGGTAGCATCAGTATACTCTCCAAGTATCTCAGAATCAGGTAATTCCTAAAATCTCTTATACTTTCAACTGTCTCTGTTTCTATTTAATTACCCATTTACTTCAACCAAAGTTTATTGGGCACCTGCTATGTGCGTGACACTCTGCTAAGGGTACAAATAAAGATAAATATACTCTGGCCTTCAAGAAGTTTCCAGAATACTGTGGGAGACAAATATAAACATAACTAAGAACAGTCAGGCTGTGCAAAATGCTATGAAGATACTCTGGAAACAGAGAAGACATCAGTAATTCTCAGTGGTTTGGAATTAGGGCGGCATTCACAGAGGAAACGACCTTTATATCCGCCCAAACTAGAATGTCTAATGTGATTCATATCATAATAAGAATCAGGGTTCCTGTAGGAGGATGGACTGATTTAAACAATGGCTCTAGAAATAGCCAAGATGTGTTATTAAGGAAAATGCAGCGAGGTAATTAATGCTGTCTCCTTCACAGAGCTACATGCTCCTCATCAACGGCATTAGCCTGGCTTCTTTTTTATTTGTTTCCCTCTTGCCCTAGCAATTTTTGGCAGATCTCTGGGATGAAGACGGCATGGCTGTTGCTTGGTGCAGATCCTATCTCTTCCTCCTTGTGGGAAACACACCAGATCATTCTTGTGCTGAAAGAGGACTCCTGCCGTGAATTTCTCTGTATTCCTGACGCTGGATGCCCACCCCTCCCATCACCACGGGTCGGTGTACAGGCTGGTGTCTTGATTGACATCTCGCCTCTTTGCTTGAGTATTCTCATTAAAAGCCAAGGGGCTGATGTGTGTGTTGGCATGGGAGGAGGGCAGGCTGCCATCTGCCCAGTTTCTACCCAGCACAGTCTTTGCAGGCAGATCTTCATTGTAGACTACCATCTATCTTCTATTCATCAGGGCACTTTTTGGGCTTGTTGAATACTCATTCAGCCCTATTTAGAATTTTTAAGAGACATAGAAGATAGAGTTATCTTCTGTAACTTACAGTATTTCCTTGGTCCATGCTGCCCCCAGAACCAGAGACTTGGAAGTAACACCCAGTGGGAGCAGGGAGGGGCAAGCTAAAGAAGGCCTTCTCTGACATTCGCCCCATGTAATGGCCACTCAGCAGGAGAACCCCGCCAAGGGTAAACACAGCTCACAGTTGACGGTTAAAAGTGGGAGAGAAGGAAGACTATTCAGAGTCCAGCATCCTTCCCTGGCCTTCAGGCCCCTGTCATCTCCTGCGCCGGCTTCCTTCACTCATGTCCTGGCCTCGAAACAAGTCACTGAGGGGTCACCACTGCTCCTAGCTTCTAGTTCAGTGACATCCCCAATTCCTTACCAAGGTGAGGAAATCCCCTTTGCAAGATAGTTCTGGAGATGACGTTAGAACCTTCCTTGAGGGAATTAGAAATCTTAAAGCCTACAAGCAAAGGGCTTTAGGTGCATGATTTGTAACCCAATGTAAGTAAACCTCTTACAGATTAGCTTGGCTGGCATGGCTTGCCCTGCCTACTTCCTTTTCCTTACCTCAGCCCTGTCTGAGTTGGGTACCAAACAGAGACTCAATTGTTTAGACTACAGTAGACCTGGATGGAGCACTCAGCACCCTTGGCATGTGCTTTCTTCTTCCTCCCACCCCTGGATATGATCCAGGTTGGACCTTTGGCCTTGGGCTGCCCAGGAGCTTCTCTTTTCCCAGTTGCCTGCTCCTTCAGGCTATTCCTGAGCTACAGGAGGTGAACACACTCCCCCATTTGGACAGTAAGCACAAGCGTCTCCCTTTGGGGCTCAGGTCACTTGAACAAATCCTTTGAAGTACTTCCATCCTGGAGGTCTCCATGGCCCCGGCCGGGCATTCCTCACCGGTCTCTGCCCCAATTCCCTCTCCAGCCCTCTTCAAGCAAAACTGATTTTTTTTTTGCTTTTTTCTGTATATTTTGCCTCTCTATTTAAATATGGAAAGAGAATCATTAAAACCTTTACAAACATTCCAGATGATTAGAAGATACCTTGTTTTTTTAATTGATAATGCACTATCTAAGCACATATTTTACTCTTTTCTTCTCCTTCTTTATTAATTTACCTTTTAGTAGCATAAAGGATTTATGCAACAGTTCTTCTCTTTGGCTCCCACCTTCCACAAAATACATAAAAGTATTCCAAGTACATATCCACAGACATTTTATATGCTTCAGGGGTATGAGTCAAATATTTTAAGATTTCAATGTAGTCAAAGAATAGTAAAACATTATGCAAAGAAGAAAAGTCCCAAAGATAGCTAGGAATTGACTGATCTGCAGATGTTAACCCAGGCAAGAGAGAGAAAACATATGCTTTCTCTTATGCAGGGCCTTGTCTTCTGAAAAGTTGCATATAAATTGTATCCTTAAAGGTTGATTTAAACTTTCAGTCCACTGGAATGGCGTTAGAAATTTTTTTTTCCCCTAAAGCAATGACATATGTTTATGTCAATAAAAAACTGATTATTTTTTATAGTTCCATCATTCAATGAAGTCCCTTTCTCTGTGCCGGTGGCATGGGCTAAGTTTGGGTCTGAATGTGCTAGAGATTATAGGGAGTTTGTGGGAGAATCCTAATTCCTTAGAACTTCCCAATTCCCTGGAATATGTCTACCCCACAGCTCTGGCTATAACCAGTTTTCGTTCAGGTCCTAGAGTTCTTAACTCTTTTTCTTAAATTGTGAGGACATACACATAACATAAAAATTTCCATAGTAACCACTTTTAAGTGTATAATTCAGTGGCATTAATTACATTTACAATGTACCATTTTCACCACTATCCATTACTCAGACTTTTTCACCCTCTAAAACAGGAACTCTGTACCCATTAAGTAATAACTCCCCAGTCCCCCTTCTCCTTGGTCCCAGGTAACCTGTAATCTAGTTTCTGTCTCTATGAAGTTACCTATTCTAGATACCTCTTAACAGCAGAATCATACAATTTGTGTCTGGCTTATTTGATGCCACATGATGTCTTCAAAGCCCATCCATGGCATTACATGTATCAGAACGCCATTGCATTTTACAGCTGAATAATATTCCATTGTGTGTATATACCATATTTTGTTTATCCATTCACCCGTCAATGGACACTTGAGTTGCTTCCACCTCTTGGTTTTTGTGAATAATACTACTCTGAGCATTGGCGTACCAGGGTCTGTTAAAGCTCTAACTCACTTTACAACTGCCTACTATGTGTCATCCCTTCTGAGTGGTTTCTCTAGCATTTAATATGCCCAGTAATAAATGAAAAGAGCTTTTTATTGCTGAAAGTTATGTCTGATATTTGGAGGATCAAATTACTCTTCCCCTGGGTCCAAATGATAAGCAGGTGATACTCCATTAACAAGCTGTGTGTCTTGGGCGAGTTACTTGACCTCTCTGAGCTTCAGTTTCTGCATCTGTAAAATAAGAATAATGATCATTATAATACTAATTTCATGAGATTAAATGCAAAGGCAGCCTGGAAAAGTGCTTGATACCTAGTAATTCCCAATATTATTATCAGTATTTGTTGTTGATAACATTAAAGATGGTGCAAAAGTATGCTCACCTCTGAAACAGATTCTTTATAGGCATGCATCCTGCTTGTCTTCCTTCAGGAGCCAGAGCTGGTAAATGAGCAGGTGAATGGTGACACCACACGGTGACTGAGGAGCCGGGTTCAAGGACACACACAAGTCACTTTCTGGGGACCCCCAAAGTATTAGGACGAACCAACAGGAAACTGTTGGTTTTGTGGATCAAACCTCAAAGAATATTGGCAACTTCCTATGGTTTGGCCAAATAGTTTAGTCCTACAAGTATGAATGGAGGTTGAGTTAGAGAAAACCATGGGTTTCTGGCAGTGTGAGCCCATTTCTACCCTCGAGCAGAGAAGAACAGGGGAAATGTAGGTTTCACAGGCTTCCTAAGTGTGGCAGTTTGATATTATTTATGAATTCCAAAAAGAGATATTGATTATGTTTGGAAACTGGTTGGTTCCTCTGGGTGTGATAACTTTTTTATTGCATTAGATTCAACTGAGATGTCTAATTAAATTATGTTAAGATTAGGGCTTAGATTCAACCACATCATTAGAGTGCAGTTCAGTGTTGAGTCCCAGCTCCCTTGGTGGGCTGATAAAACAGATTCTCACACAGAAGTAAACACACAGAGAAGAAGAACACAGAGGAAGAGAGACAGCTCATTAGATACAGCAGAGGCCCTGGGAAGAAAGATGAGCCTGATAATCCAGAGCTGACCTTGTGAAGAGACCAGAACAGCTGAGCCTGGAAAGAAATGAACCCCAGGGAAAGAGATGACCCTTATGCCAGCCTATAGCTGAGATGGGAAGAAGCTGGGACCAGGGAGCCTTAAGAGGAAGAAGGAAAGCTGAACCCTCGCAGATATCGCCTGCCATCTTGCTCCAACACATGGCCAATGATTTTGGGTGAGAAGCACCTCTTATGGTTTCTTAAATTGGACTCTTTAGGGCCTTGTGGCTGTAAGCTTCTACCTCAAATAAATACCTTTTATCAAAGCCAACAGAGTCCTGGTACTTTGCATCAGCACCCCTTGGCAGACTAATGCACTAGGTTTCTCACTGCTCCCCAGTTCTGACTCATCCCTTGGGAGAGAGCTCTCAGTCTACACCAGGCACCTCAAACTTTAAACTGCATACTCATCCTCTGGGGATCTGGATAAAATGCAGATTCTGATTCTGTAGATGTGGGGCAGGGCTGGAATGTCTGCATTTCTGACAAGCTGCCTATCCCTCCTGAGTAGCAAGGTTCTAGAATGTTCTCAGTAGGGTTTTACATGTTCTAGCTCTGGAGGTCACAGAGTGAAACTTTCCTTTGCGCCATGAGCCTATTAAAGACAAACTAAAACAAAGCTAGAGTAGGGTCTATAAAGTCTATGTCAAGTTCCCCCACCCCCTTTGTCTGGAGAGATTCATAATCCTCACTTTTGTCCATTAGGCCTATTAAAGAGTTTTTTTTTTCTCTCTCTTTTTTTCACTTCATTCAACAGACATTTACTGAGCTCCTACTGTGTAACAGATACTGGGCAATGAAGAAAAATCCTAGCCCATGCTTTGTACTGCAGCTGGGGTTATTGTCTGAAATGGAAACCTGAGCCGGTTGTTCTTCCTCTTACAATTCTCCTGTAAGAATACTTTCTGAAATCAGATACTTTCTGAATTTAGAAGTATACTCCACTCTACAGCTCGCCCCATCTCATCCCTACCATTAGGGGCTGCATTGTGTCCCCCAAAAGGGTATGTTCAGATTTTAACACCCAGCCCCATGAACGTGACCCTATTTGGAAATAGGGTCTTTGAAGATGTCATTATTTAGGAAAAGGCCAAACTGGACTGGAATAGCCCTCATCCAACATGACCGGTGTCCTCATAAAAGGAGAAAACATTTGGACACAGAGATGCACAGACAAGGGGGGGGGAATAGCAAGTGATAACAGAAGAGGAGGTGGAGGAGCTGCAGCTGTGAGGATTGCCGGCAAACCATCAGAAGCTAGCAAAGCAAGGAAGGAGTCTCCCTGACAGGTTTCAGATGGAGCAGGACCCTGCCAACACCTTGGCTTCCAACTTCTAGCCTCTGGAACTGTAAGACCATACATTTCTGTTGTTTTAAGGCATCTTGTTTATGGTAATTTGTTACCACAGCCCTAGGATATGAAGACACCTACTCAATACTAGAAAGCTTTCTCTTCTCTGCTCCCCAGCCTCCTGCTTTGGCTCACGCGGTTTCCCTCTGCCTCAACCGCCCCTCCCACCTGAGTTTCCCACTGAGTCACCCATCCCGTCAAAATCTAGCTCTCCACCTCGTCCTCCAGGGAGTCTTCTCTGAACCCGACGCCCATAGCCCTGTGCTTGGTTCTGACTATTGTATATATTGCATCTTTTTCCTAAGTTTCTCAAGCATTGAGAAAGGTATTAGTCATTTCCCCATTAACGAATTTTTGCTGAACTGCATTTCGGTTCTAAGTACTCCACCAGCTGGTTAGAAGTCTTGCCTGCAGGTTTTCCCATCTGAGGTGCCCAGAGACTTTGACCTGCTTCCAACTCATTAGCTTTGAGCTCACAGCAGCTGGCAAAGGGCTGGGTCAGTGACTGCTGTGGAATGAAGAATGTTCCGTGGTGAGAGTGCGTCATTCATGGTATGTAACATTTTACAGTGCAGCTGTTGAGACGGAATTAATAAAACCCCATCAGGGTGGGATGAGGAGAATACCAAGTTGGCAGGTGAAGAAGGACAGGAGGACATGTTACTGACGGTTACTAACAGCCATTTTATACCTAGATCGGGCCAGGAATTTTAGATCTGCTCCCAGCCTGGAAATCTTTCAAATTTAGATATAATTAGATGAAAAGGGAATCCAAACTCTTTGCAGCTCCTAGAACTAGTTCTATCTTGCTTCACCTAATGCTTGGAATAGCTAGTCTTTCCTAATTTGGCAGCTCTCATAACTATTTCACTTTTATATGACTGAATTGCTAAAAGCCCATTCTTAATTTTGATGAAAGAAGAGTTTGGGAAAATATTTGATTTGATTGCTCTTCTCTTGAAATTGCAACCCCCATTCAAAAATTATAGAAACAACAAAAGACATGTTTCTTATAAAAAAAGAGAATCAGCAAAAATGAAATATAATGAAGGATTAAATTCATCTGCTTTATAGGGCAAACTTGTAAAAAGTCCATGAAATCATCTTTCCAGGGTCATGATTAAGAAGGTATGTGTGTGTTGTATGCCTGGGATTAGGGTATAGCTCTGAAATAGAAAAGGGGAAGGGAGACTATTTTACTTTAGATGTTTTGTTATTGCATGACTTCTGTAATTCAAATGTCTGAAATAAAAACTACTTTAAAATTCCACTGACAACAGTGGAAATGACATGTCATTCCCCTAGCATCTCCAAGTGTACATGACTTTTGTCTCATCCTCTGGTCCATCATCTGTTTTGATCCTTAGTTCTATCTCTTCTTCCCCCAACCCTCGGCCCTCGTTATAAACACTTTGGCAGTCACTCTCTCTGGGTAAAAGCAATGGTAAATTAGAAGAGTTCTGATTTTGAACAAGGTTGTGATGTGGTATTATTGAGATGGTTTGCAAAGAATAATCTGGTAATGATGGGAAGTACAGACAAGGGAGATGAGATACTGGAATCAGAGAGACTAACTAGTTCACTTGATTCTCGCACAGCTCGTATGTGAACAAGATTATCGCCGGTGACAGCAATTTGCTAGCACATTCCAGCTCATGCTTCATCCACATAATACATAATACATTTTCTTAAGATTCCCAGGGTGAAACCCAAAAGCCTGAGGCTCACAGTTTACCTAGAAGACATTATGCAAAATGCGGGGGTGGGGGGCTAGTGATCTGAAGAAGGACTTGGAGACAGTGGCATTATCCTCACAAAGCCAAACTACTGGCTGCATGGGAAGACTGACTGGACTTTGACTTTCCCTTCTTCCACGTCTCACCAAGCAAAATTGTCTAGGACAGTAACTAAATTATGGGGCAGGGCCACCATGGGTTTGTTGGCCCCAAATTGGATTAGAATAAAGTCAGGGCCAATCCCTTGTCAGGCAGGCTGTGGAGCACACAATGCAGCATGTGGCACAGAAAGTAATGAGTCTCCATGTTCCATGAGGCACAATTGAGTCTTTTGTAGTGGCTGAGTCCCTGGAGTACTTGTCAACCTCAGCTCCAGCCTTAGAGGTTATGTCATTACCACCAGGTATTTTGACATCTCCAGAGGTGATGGGATGGATGCTAAGCTGTTGGAATTTGATCTAGATCCTATTTGATGTGTGTGTATGTGTGTATATGTGGGTGTGTTTTGTTTTGTTTTAATTTACCTTCTCTTCTTATACTTTTATTTTGACGTACATATTTACCACTTCCAGTATTCATCATTCTTTTCAGTAGATCTGAGTTTCACTCTGGTATCACTTTCCTTTAGCCTAAAGAACTTCCTTTAACATTTTTTTGTAGTGAATGTCTGCTGGTGACAAATCTGGTTTTTTTTAAATCTGAAAATGTTTTATGTCACCTTCATTTTTGAAAAATATTTCTACTGGATATAGAATTCTAGGTGGACTTTCTTTCAACATGAAATGACAATGTCATCTCATTGTCTCCTGGGTTGCACTATCTGTGATGCAAAATCAGCAGACATTCTTACCTTTCCACTGTATACAGCATGTCTTTTTTTCACTCTGGCTTCTTCAAATATTTTCTCTATCGGTTTTTATTTATCTGATTATGCTTTCCCTTGTTGTAGTTTTATTTGTGTTTATTCTGTCAGGATTTGTTGAGTTTTTAAGAACTATGAATTGGTATTTTTACTCAAATCTGGGGACATTTTGGCTACTAAATTTTCAAATTTTAAAAAATTCTGGCTCCACTCATTTCCTTTCTTTCTGGGATTCTAATTACACATATATTTTGATCATTTATCACAAGGAACTGAGGCTATGTAAATTGTTTTAGGCTTCTTGTCTTACTGTGCTTCAATTTGAATAGTTTTTATTGCTGTGTCTTCAAATTCACTGTGTTTTCCTTAAGTGTTTAATCATCTATCAAGACCATCCAGTAAAATTTTCTTTTCATATCTTGTATTTTCAGCTTTAGAATATCCATTTATTTATTTTATTTTTAATTGAGATATAATACACATGCCATAAATTGCTTATATACCATTTATTTCATCATTGTGTTCATGTTTTCCTTTAAATCTTTTAACATATTTATAATAGCTGTTTTAAAATCCTTGTCTGATAATGAGGTTATCTCCTCTTTCTTTTCCAGGTCTCTTTCTCCTGATTTTTCACCTGATTTTTCTCAGTTATAGTTCAGATTTTCCTACTTCTTTGCATGTCTGGTATCTTTTTATTGAATGCTGGACATTTTGAATGTTTTATTGCTGAGTCTCTGAATTTTGTTTTCTTCTTTTAAAGATTGTTGGGTTTTGTTTTTGTAGGCATTTAACTTACTTGTAGATCAGCATGATCCTTCTGAGTCTTGTTTTTGTTTGTTTGTTTGTTTGTTTGTTTTGAGTTTTGTTAGGGAGGATCTATAGTAGCCTTTACTCTAGGACCAGTTCAGTTCTATTCCTAAACTGTGATCTTTCTGGGGTTTCTACTGAATGTCCCAAGTGTTCATTGAGATCTCTCTACTCTGGGTGGTTAGAACTCAAGTGTCTCCAGCCCCATCCAATCTTCAGTGGTTGCTCTTTTCCTTGGTAGTTGTTCTTTGTGCAGCCTCCTTCCTGCACACTATAGCCTAGCATCCAGCCAAAATCTCCTTTATGGAGATATTTCTTTGCAAGTCTCTGCAAATTCACTCCCCCTCATTCTTACAAATGCCAGTCTCTGTCTTCTGAGCTCAGCAAGGCTGCTGTGCTCAGCTTGGGTTCCTTCTCCCCACACCATGGTTTGGAACATCCTGCAGGCAGAAAGCAGGAGTGATTTTAGGGCTCACCTCATTTGTTTCCCTCTTTGAGATTGCAAACATTGGGTGTCTATTTCCCAAGGTCTGAAAACAGTTATTTCATAGATTGTATCTAGTTCTCTAGTTGTTTTTGAGAGAAGGGTTAGTCTGATATCAGTTACTTTCCTTATATCTTTTAAATGAGTCTTTTTGTTGTTGTTGTTATGTAGTTAAAAAATAAAGAGCATGCTGGCTCTGGGAAAGTTTTTCCTTGCTCTTAATATATAGGTAAAAGGAAATTGTGTCTTTTGTGTCTCTGGCGGCATGTGATGTGGGGAGAGGTAGCTGTGAGAAACAGCCAGGAGATGCAAAGAGGACTTATTATCTAGAAAAAGGCACAAGGAAGGCTGTGTCAGCATGAGCCATATAATATGAGCAGGCACTGGCATGGCCAAATGACAGTGAAGGAGAAACGCAAGACACCTTTGTCCCCACAGGTGCCGTGGAATTACATTCATGTTCCATAATCTAAGATCAACCTCAGGGAGGAGTGGAGAGGATGTAAGCACTGAATTGACTCAGGGACTCCTGAGTTGATGGAGATTAATCTAGATTGACTAAGCCAAAGTCACCATTTCTGCTGAACAGAATGGGGACCCCTGAGATAGAAACTAAGGTGAAGCTTAGGGAAAAAAAATCATTTTCACACAGCTGAGTTTATATACTGAGCATTCATATTCTCTAACACTGGACATTATCAAGTAAAAAAATTAGCCAACCTGATGAAAATCATCTTACTGTCTTTTTATTGATATTTCTTAATTATCAGTGAGAATAAGCATCTTTCATATATTACTGCAGGCCAACATTATTTTTAAACCCATTATAGTGCTTCTGAATGCAGTGCAATTAAGGCTTACAATTTAGGATAGTCTAGGATTTGCAGGCAAATTCATATGCACAAAAAATGGGTGCTGTGATTTTTGCCTTTCAAGTGGATATATTTACAGTTTGTCAAATATTAAAAAGACCACTCAAGAGATGTATTCCTCTAATTCAAGTCTGACCTTCTATGCTTCTTGTACACTTATGCTGTTTATCATCTTCATTTTCATATGTACATCTCCCTACCTGCCTTTCCGCCTACACTGTTGACTGGCTTCTGGAAACAAGGCCAGGAGCACTAGACTTAGTGTGAGTCAGGATCTTATTACTTCCAATGACTCTCCTCTCCCTCCTAACAATGTAATAAAATCAAGATATACTTTGAATCTAGACTCCATGTGGACAGAGGCAAGTATTTCTCCATGTTGTGCTATTTCTCTTATATATAAAACAGCCTCAGTTTGCTGGACTGCAGGGATAATACCCATTTACAAATTCCTTTTTTCTTTAACAAATCAATTTTATTGATACATATTAATAAAGCATACAATTCATCCAAAGTTGTATAATCAATGGTATTTGGTATAATCACATAGTTGTATATTCATCACTTCAATCATAATCAGAGTGTTTTCATTACTTTGATAGTAATAATAATAATAATAAACAAAAAACAAATAAACAAGATAATTCCCTACCTCACAAATTACTTTTATTAAAAATAAAATGGTACCCAGGATAAAGAAAGCAACCCCAAGTCCCACTGCTCTCAAATAAGAGTTAATTTCATTTTTGCATATTTGCATTTCATCCTTGCTCTCCTACGCAGATATTTTTTTAATTTATAATTAAGTTTGCATTAAGTAAGCATTTCCTCACTGACAATTAGACATTGGTTTGCTATATTTAGTATATAAATACCATAAGTTATTAAAAAAATGATATTATGGGTTTATGTAACCCTTGGCTGCTGTAGAATTCAAATATCTTCACATCTCTATATTCTACTTTTTTTTTTTTTTTTCATTTATTTATTTATTCATCCACTTATTCAACAAATATTTATAGTGCTAGGCACTGGGGAAATGTCTTAGTTTGCCAGGCTGCTATGACAAATACCACACAATGGGGTAGCTTAAACAATGGGAATTTATTATCTTACAGTTTCAGAGGCCAGGAGTCCAAAATCAAAGCATCTTTCTCCCCGATGTCGGGAGCATTGTAGTGCTGGCTTGTCACCATCCTTGGGGCTCCTTGGCCTGCATCTCTGCCTCCGTCACTTGGCCATCTCTCTCTCCTTGTGTCTGCTTTTTGGTTTCTGCTGGCTTCTGGCTCCTTGCTGTAGCTTTCTCTGACTGCATTGTAATTTCTTTTCTTAATAAGGTCTCCAATCATATGGATTAAGGCCTATCCAGTTTCGTTTGACCACACCTAAATAGGAATTTAGAAGATCCTCAGGGGAAACAGATGTGGCTCAAGCAATTGGGCTTCCATCTACCATATAGGACGTCCAGGGTTCGATTCCCGGGGCCCCTTGGTGAAAGGCAAACTGTCTCACACAGAGTGCTGGCCCACGGGGAGCGCTGGCCTGTGTGGAGAGCTGGCACAGCAAGATGACGCAACAAAAAAAGACACAGAGAAGAGACAATAAGAGATGCAGCAGACCAGGGAGCTGAGGTGGCACAAGAGATTGAGCACCTCTCTCCCACTCTGGAAGGTCCCAGGATCAGTTCCTGGGGCCACCTAAGGAAAAGACAAGGAGACACAGAAGAACACACAGAGCAGACAGTGAGCGTGAAAAAATGAGGAGTGGGGTGAAGTGGTAGAAATAAATAAAAATAAATATATATTTTTAAAAAAGATCCTTGGCACTAATGAGTCCACGCCATAACCAATCATACATCTTCAAAGGGTTCCTATTTACATTGGGTTCACACCCACAGGAACAAGTTAAGATGAAGAACATGTCTTTTATTGGAGTACAATCCACCAGAGGGAACAAATATAAGTAAGAGAGATATTGTCTGTCCTTGCCCCTAAGGATCTTGCAGTCTAGGAGGGAAGATACACACCATTGTGTAATTTCACGCATTTACCCCTTTGAGCCACGTGTTCATGTATGGGTAAATTTGCACAAGCATCAAAACATAGAGAACCTGGTTTTTCACTGATTTTGCTAATTATGCACAAAGGGCAGATACATGGCAACCCTGTGTGTTTGGGCTAATCAAGTTATTTCTTCAAGACCTGCTGTCCTATTTTGTGGTTGAATATCGAGACAGCACTCTCCCACTTCCTGCCACAGGACAGGTAGTCATATAGACGTTCTTTTGAATGAGAAACACAATTAAGCATTGGAAGTGCCTGAACAAGAAAACACAAGATAAAAATAGGTCTTCTTTTGGGCCCACAAGCAATTAAGACCTTGCCAACCTGTTTCACGAAACATTTTTAACTGTGGGACTTAAAAGTAAAAAAAAAAATTTTTTTTTAAGATTTTATTTATTTATTTATTTATTTATTTATCCCCCCCTTGCTGCCTGTGCTTGCTGTGTCCATTTGCTGTGCGTTTCTCTGTGTCTGCTTGTCTCCCTTTGTTGGGTCGTCCCACTGCGTCAGCTCACCGTGCCACACGGGCTGGCCTGCCTTCACCAGGAGGCCCCGGGAATCGAACCCGAGGCCTCCCACATGGTAAACCGGAGCCCCACCGATTGAGCCACATCCGCCTCCCTAAAATTTTTTTTTTTTTGCCTTAATTCCATTCTTTCTGGACTAGTCTACATTTATAATGATGAATTCAGCAAAAATATTAACCAAAGCTACCACTTATTATAGCTTTCAACTCTAGGCCAGCTATGAGGAAATCTGTCTCATGTTCCAAGCCCAGAACTAATTGTTAATCTTGTAAAAAAAAAAGTTTTTAAGTTATTTAAAAAAATAGTAAAGCCTATGAATTGAATGAATAGCACACTCAACCCTTGTATACCCTTCATTTAATTTCAACAATTATCATCTTGCCACAGTTGCTGGTGCATATATATATTACATTTTTCAGCCAATTTTATTGAAATGTAATCATAACCATATAATCCATGCAAAGTGTACAATCAATGACTTTTGGTATAGACACAGAGTTGTGGATTCATCACCACAATTAATATTAGAGCTTTTTTCATTACTCCAGAAAGAAAAAACCCCTATCTCTTAGTAGTCACCTCTCAATCCCTCTATCCTTCTCCTACCATACATAACTGCTAATCTATTTCTGTCTCTATAAATTTATTTGTATATATATATGTATGTATTGCTGAGTTATTTGGAAGTTCATTATAGACATCATAGCACTTTACCCCTAAATGTTTCAGCATACACTTCCTCAGAACAAGAACATATTCTTATGTCACCACAAACCATTACCGACCCCAAGAACCTTATATTAACTCAATAATGTCACTGAAAATACAGCTACCAGCGGGGAAGCCCTATGTGTTTCTCTGGCAGCCCCTCTTCCTGCTGGAACTAGTTGCCAGCCCTGAAGCCTGTCACCTCCTCTGTCCAGAACTAAAGCCTGACCAGGGGCATGTCACCATCCAGGGACCACCACTTTCCCATAACCGTGTGAGTCCACAGTTCCCCATGGCCTCCAGCCTGGCTAAGACCTCCTGACCTTGACCTGGGAGAATGCTGCAGCTGCCCAATGATAATTGAAATGACAAGTGAAGATGTGAAGCACATAGACAAGCACCAGCCACAGACATTTTCAAGTTGTTCTTTGCGCCTAATGCTACCAAGAAAAATGGCTTTCAACAGCACCCAAGAGCTTGGACTTTGTTACTATTTGTGTCAGAAGAAAGCTGCTCATAAAAGCCAAAATGCATTCCAGTTCCTCCATGAATGGGAAGGAAACTCTTTGGACAGGTTAGAGCAGATTGTCAAAGATGGGGAGGCAGAAGACTGCTTGATTTTTTTTTTTTTTTTTTTTTTTTTTTCAGGTACCTGGGGCTGAACCTGGGACCTCGTATGTGAGAAGCTGGTGCTCAACCACTGAGTCACATCAGCTTCCCTGAGTTTTTTCATTTGTTTTGCTTGTTGTTTGTTTTTGCGTTTTTCAGGAGGAACTGGGATCCGAACCCGGAACCTCCCATGTGGGAGGCGGGAGCTCAACGGCTTGAGCCACAACCGCTCCCCATGCTTGATTCTTAACGGCCCTTGCTGAGGTGGGTTCTCTCTTTTGTAGCAGGGCAGGGAGGGCACCTTCTTTAAGTCCCAGCCGCCATGGACCACGCAGGGCAGGCAAAGACACGGTGCCAGTCCTGAGGTGAAGCAGACAGGAGCACTTTGCAAAGCTCTCTGCCCTGGGGAAGGAGACCCTCGAGGTTCTCAGGGGCCTAGCCTCACTGAACAAGGAGCACCCACTGCCAGCAGGCTGGCCAGGGGAAATTGGTGCAAGGACAAAAAGCGTGGGAGGAGAGGGAAGGGCAGGGAGTGAATACAAATGGTAGCAGCCTCTGAGCCCTGACAGGCAGGGCTCTCAAAGAATCCGTTCTCATTTGGAATGTAATCCTACCGACAAGCTCTGGGCTCTCTGTTTTCCCCGCATTAACGTCCTAACAAAGGGCTGCAGCATTATTACTGCTGGGAATGAGGGGGGATAGTGGGAATTGGATGGTTTCCCCCTTCCTCCCTTTTTATGCAGACAGTTCTGGAGGCTGGGTGGTGGTTACCTAGGAAACAGCTTGGCTGTGAAACTCCAGGAAATGTGCTGTCAGGCTGCAGGAGAAGCAATTGCTGCGTTCCCATTGTGCGATGCCATTTTCTTAACCCCTCGGAGGCTGCTTCCTCATACGCAAGGAGGAGAACATGTCTACCTTGCACACGTGTGTGCACATACATGCACGTGTGGGTGTGTATGTGGGCATGTGTGTGCTCAAAGCACCTTCCTTGCTGCAGTAGAGCGTGGGAGGAGTTCAGTGTGGATGTGCTACCTTCTCTCCTCCTTACCTCACAAGCATGCTGCACTTCAGAGACACCCTTCGGGGACAGATACGACATGGAAACGGTTTGGGTAGTGAATGGTTAATTTAATTTTGTTGACCTGAATGATATTTAAAACTGAATTTTAACAAGTTCATGATGTGGCATTAAAAATGCACATATTTGGTCAATTGAAAGATCATTTCAAATGCAAACACTTCTAGTTTATCACCTTTTGTTATCATCAAAGATTTTAATTGCCTCTTGTAGATTCTCTTTGAAACAGCACATTCCCTCTACTGGGTTCAGCACCAAATGGCAGCTGGACGTAGTGTTAGCGAAATGGCAGCTTTATTGCTGATAAAATGCAGGTTGGAGAATGTGACCCACCAATAGGCTTTCCAAGGCTGCACCCCAGAATGCAAAAAGACTTCACACCCCCATCGCAGGCAGCCCCTGAAGCTTGCAGCCTCTCCCATCTTATCCCCCAAACCCCCTCCCTCTGGGGCAATCACTGTGAAAATATTGTGGAGTAATTAGAGGCTGTTGATCAAGTTTGTATTTAAAGAGTTCAAAGGAGTTAAAATTAGAATTGTCAGATTGAATTAATGAAGTGGATGCCCCGAGCACCACCCAGAGCCCTGCTTCCCGGGACATTCGTGCAGCTGCTGGGTGTTGGGTCACTGATGGCTCTCAGCTGAGCCCCTCTCTTAGTGGCACCTTAATCTGCAGAGAGCTTTCTCACCCAAAGTCACACCCCTTGGGTACAGCCTACAAGCAAGAGCCATTGAATGGTGGAAGGGTGTACAGAGGTTCCTCCCTCTTGCTTCAATTCGGAGCATCCCTGAAGGGTCATCTGAGCTTCAGAGAGCCTCTGGGGATTGGCTATGAACTTTATCATGAGTGCACAATTAAACTCCTCCCTTCCCCCAACCATGCTTCCTCCATCCTCCCATGGCTTCTTGCGCAAATCTCTCTCTCAGAGTCTGTTTTCCCAGGAGCTAACCTAAGTCAATTAATTTTCAAAGTAACTAAATCATGCGTTCAGATTGCAAGAAGATGATGGACTTCCTCACATAGAATTATGTGTGGAAATGCATGTTCTTCAATCATTTTTCTTGACCTCTTGATATAATCATGTTTCTCCTCTCAGTTCTTATTCAATTCCTTCTCTGTAGAATTCCTATTAATCTGATATTGGACCACTGTTTTATTTATTAAAAGCTGCCAGAGGCAATAGATCAGAAATGGGTTGGCTTTTACGATGGGGATTTATTCAGTTGCAAGCTGACAGTTCTGGGGTCGTGAAAGTATCCAAATCAAAGCATCATCAGGTGATGCTTTCTCCCCGAAGACTGGCACATGGAGGCATCTGCTGGGCTCTCCCTTCTCTTCTAGGTTTCGTTGCTTCAGCTTCTGGCTTCTTCTCTCCCAGTTTCCATTGATTTCAGCTCCTTGCTCTCGTTGCTTTCTCTCTCTGCTCCTGTGGCTTCATCAGTCTTTCTCTATGTTTTCATCCAGTTTATAAAGGAATCCAGTGAGAAGATTAAAACCAACCCTGGGTTACACCCTACTGAAGTAACTTAATCAAAAGAAGGACCCACCTACACTGGTGTTTACCACAGGAATGAATTAGCCTAAGGACATGATTTTCCGGGGTATATCCGGTCTCAAACCATCACAGTCCACTCAGGCTACTCTTTTAATTTTCTTATCATTTCTCACTCATTTTCTACCCTCTTCTCTTTCTACTGCATTTTCTAAGTGTTTTGTTTGACTTTATCTGCCAACATCTCAATTAATTTTTCTTCTGTGCTTTCTTATCGTTTATTCTCCAAGATTTTTTACTTTTGAGAGCATTCTTATCTTAGTTAAGGGAAGCACTAGCTTTTTTTACCTGAATATAATGAGATTTTTTTTTTAAGTTTTCTTCTCCTTACAGAATGGCCTCCATGTTTCCTTTTTTTTTTTTTTTTTTCCCTTTTCTTTTCTCTTCATTTGTTTGGGTCTCTTTCATGATAGAGACTTTCATCATGCATCTGTCATCTTTAGTTATCTGCTCATTTTTAAGGGAGAGGCACCAAGAAAGTAACTGGAAACTCTGAGCCCATGGGCAGGGCTTTTTGACTATGGGATTCACTTCAGGATGAGCTGAGTTGTTTCTGGGGAACCACCAGAGTCAGTGTATGGCTTGAGGAATAGCTACATATTCCTCCCATCCCTGAATGTTTGTGCCTTTGCGATATGTTTTTGCCATGTGGATTTTTCCATATGATTTGCTTTGGCCAACGGGACATTAGCAAATATGATGCAAGCAAAGGTGAGAGAAGCATTTATGAATTAGGGCTTGCCCTCTCCTGCTGCTGGGGAGAACAAGCAGAGATTAACCTAGTGATGAAATACATGTGGCAATTGTTCCAGCTGGCATCAAAGCAGTCAGATATGACAGTGAGGCCTCCACTAGGTGAACCCACCTACTGACCGCTGGACAGGAGAGTAAGGCTATTCCCAAACATTAAGCCCCAACAGAACTGGCCCAGAACAGCAAAACCACTCAGCCATCACGCAAAAGCTGTGATAAATATATCCATTAAAAATTGGGGTGGTTTGTTACACAGCAAAAGCTAACTGATATACTCATTATTATTAGCTCTTTTTTTTTTTTTTTTTTTTTTTTTTTTGCCATTTCTCCATTCTTCAACTTTTTATTCAAACTTACAGGACTGTTGCAAAAATAATACAAACCCATATAGAGAGCTCCAGCATACCCCCAACCAGATCCACCAACTTTTAACATTTCATCACATTTGCTATATCATTCTAACCATCCCCCCCCCCCCCCCCCATCTTTTTTCCCCCCCCCCCCCCCCATTTTAGACAACAAATGCCTCAATTGCTCATTCCAATTCTCTATCAAAACATTACTCTGAGGATGAAAGTGTGTTCCTTGGTCCAAAGACCAAATTGGTACAATATCTTCTGTTGCAGTCCTTTTATATTATTGAGCATTTGCATCTACCACCAGTTAACAAAGTAATAGTAAGTGTCTATTGTGGTCAGGACCCATTTGTAGGCCCCCAGGGCTCCAGGCATTAGTCTGACTTGCCAGCTATGTACAGGGCCTTCTACCCAGGCAATGTGCCCCATAGCCCTCTGTAGGTCCTGTCTCTCTTATTGGCAGTCAGAACAGTTCTTAATGGTATTGTGTGCCTCAGAGGGTGAAAGAGTGACACGTACAACTTCAGCCCATCTCTGTATTGTGACAGGACCATGCCCACTTGCTTCAGGGGTCCATGTGGCTGCCCAAGTGAGTTCACCAGGATATCTGCTTATTGATTCCAAACTCTTCCAATTTGGAATTCCCCTTGTGACTTCCATGGAGCCATGCACCAAACAAGCATCCTTTTATTAGGCCAGTTTTCCATTGTCCCTTCCACCTGACCATATGGCCTGGTCATGGGCCACCACCCATGAGCTGGTAAAACCCAAACATAGGGGCAAACAGCATGCACTTTAGCCCACTGAGCTGATTGTTTTTATCTTCTTCAATCAGAGTGGCAGCTGTCTGTTCACCTTGGAACTGCCATGCACAAACCGAGCAGCTCTTTGTTCATCAATAGAGAGTTGTTCGTAGGGCACCATCCAAGTGGCAAAATGTGACCCAAAGCCCCCATCCTACATCTGGGAGTCAGTCTCCCTGATATGGCCAGCTCCTACACTAAGACTATTTGGGGGAAATGGATGTGGCTCAACTGGTTGGGTTCCCGTGTACCATTTGGGAGGCCCTGGGTTCGATTCCCGGGACCTCCTGGTGAATGTAAGCCAGCCGGTGCAGTGCCGTGAGCTCATAGCCCATGTGGCGTGGTGACCTGGTGCACTCACGCAACAAAGGGGAGACAAGCAGACACAGAAAAACACACAGCGAATGGACATAGTGAGCACAAGCAGCAAGGGGGGATAAATTAAAAAAAAAAAAAACTTTAAAAAAAAAAGACTATTTGGCATGGCCCACCCCCACCCTAAGTCACATTTTCAGACCACCTAGTATGACCCAAATCCACAGGAAACACACACACTCCTATTGGGTATTAATATTTCAGGGGTTTAGAGACTACACAGAAGTCAAGGGCAAAGGCCAGACCTATTTTCAGGCAAGGTTAAATTCTTTACTACACACAGATACTTCATAGTTTTTCAGATCTAGCTCAGGCTTTGCAGAGTAGATGGCCAATACATAGCTTCTGAACTAATCACTTTGGCTAATAGTCATTAATCTTTAAAATTTTCAACTACTAATTTTTCTGAATGAAGTTATAGATTTTACTCTGAATTTTCCTCTTTAATTTTCCCTGCCAAAACAAGATAAGCAGTCGTGATGATGACATTATTCCTCTAATTCCCTCAAACCCTCTCAATGACGAGAGACTCTTCTGCCTTCCTCTGGCCTCAAGTAGCCCCTGCTGCTCCCTCTCTGACCCCTTTTACTTAAAGCTGTTTCTCCGTGAGTGGAGGCAGCTGCTGAGCCAAGGGACATCCTGAGTTTGGGACCATGGTACAGAAGATGGGGACAAGGTTTGGGCAGACATGACTTTGATTCTACAAATGATCTCCCACGGGGAGGGGCATGGCTAGAAGAGGGAAAGGCACCAGAGGGCAAAGAGATACAAAGAGAAATTTCCATTCCAGCCATAATTCTGAACATTAAAGGTATGTGTTAGGGAAGCGGCTGTGGCTCAATCAGTAGGGCTCCCGTTTGCCATATGGGAGGCCCCGGGTTCGGTTCCCGGGGCCTCCTGGTGAAGGCAAGCCCGCCCGCACAGCGTGGTTAGCTGACCCAGCGAGCACAAGCAGCAAAGGGGGGGATAAATGAATAAATAAATAAAATCTAAAGGTATGTGTTGTGGCAGGAATGCTGGGCACCTTGGAGAAAAGAAGTCTTTTAGAGTTTATGATGGTCACTTGATTATGTCCAGAGTAAAATGAGCAAGGAAGACGTGTTGACTGATGATGTAAAGAAACCTTAGTAGCATGTTTAAGAATATGGACCAGATAGTTTGGGTCCAAATCCTGCCTTGGTAGTATGCTAAACAGTCTTGGGCTAGTTACTTAACTTCTCTGGTCATCTGTTACTTCATCTGTAAATAGGGATAATAATAACATCTATCTTGGAGGATGTATCAGATTATATTTTCCAAAGGTGGCTGCAACAATATCTATCCCATGCTTTTTTTTTTACAATGGGATGTTAACCTTCCTCCATCCAGAGGTCAGGACTATGTTCCTTCCCCTTGGGCCTGGATGGACCTTTGGAACAGCGTCAACCAGTGGAATGGTGGTGGAAGTGACACTGCATGACTTTGAGACTAAGTCATAAGAGGCAACACATCTTCTGCCTGGCTTTCTTTGTCTCACTTGGGATGCTTGTCATGGGAATCCCACCACCATATTGTGAGGATGCCCAGACAACATGGAGAGGCCACGTGTGCGTTGTGGCCAATGACCCTAGCGATGTTCCCAGCTGTTTAGTTTGCTAAAGCTGCCGAAATGCAGATGCCATAAAATGGGATGGCTTTTTAAAAATGGGAATTCATTTAGCTTACAGTTTTGAGGCAGAGAAAGATGTCAGAATCAAGGAATCATCAGGTGATACTTTATCCCCAAAGACTGGCTGATGGTGATCCTGGACTCCTTTGTCACATGGCAAAGCACATGGCGGCACCTGCCAGTCTCTCCCTTCTCTAGGTTTTGTCGCTTTCAGCTTCCTGCTTTCCTGCTTTTTCTCTCCACATTCATGCCATTTATAAAGGACTCTGGTAAAAGGATTAAGACCCACCCTGGACCACGCCTTAACTGAAGTAACCTAATCACAAAGTCTTACTTACAATAGGTTTACACCCACAAGGATGATTTTCTGGGGTCCATACAGCTTCAAACCATCATACCAGTCAATGATCAGTATCAACTGCCCAACAAGTGAGTGAATGAAACTTGAGATGATTCCAGCTACCAGCCTTCAAGTCTTCTAACTGAGGCCTCAGCCATCATGGAGCAGACAAGCCATTCCCACTGTGCTCTGTCTGAATTCCTGACCCACAGAAAATGATCATTGTTTTAAACCATTAAGTTTGGGGTGTTTTATTATATGGCAACAGATAACTGAAACAGAAGATGTGAGGATTAAGTGCTCAAGACATCTAACATGCTTAGGACAACGTGTGACACCCAGTAAATGGTCAATAAGTGTTGCTATTATTAGTTTTATTTAAAGGATAATGATCTCCATACTGAAAAAGGTAGCTGATAATTTGTAAGAGAAGGATGGAAGCCCTAATTGGGTAAGTAATTGTGAGAGAGTACCTGGTTGCTTTAAACAATTTAAGGCTCCTGGTCTGGCTGAATTACATCCCAGGAAGAAGTTGGAGGTGTTCACAGGTCCAATTTAAGGATTTCTGCCACTGCAGTGGTACCAAAATAGGGAAATATTTTGGTTTTCCAAGTGGGGAGGAAACACAAGTTATACAACCCAGATAAGGTCTTAGCATAAGTTATTTAAGCATCTTGATGGGGAATTAGCTGTACCCAGGAGCCAGCATGGAGAGGTTCAGCTCTCTGCTGCTGAGCATGACTTTATTGAAGATGTACATGGCAAGCTCACAAATTATGGATTATGGAAAATTGTTGAGTTTAAAAGAATATCTATGTGTACTGTAGGTTCTCTTGTCAGGCATTTGAGAGTTTGGATCTCAGCTCTGCCACTTATGAATGCTTATTTTGGGCAAATTAAAGAATCTCTTTAAGCTTTGTTTTCCTTCTGTCAAATGTGGACAAGAGCATCTACCTTGTAGGGTTTTTGTGAAACTAAATGGGAAAATATATGTAAATTTCTCTGTCTGGCACATATTAGGTTTTCAAAACCTGTAAATTATTATCACTATTTTTCCATTATTCATGGGGGAAAAGATCAGCTTCAAGAGAAGCCTTGAAGCCCAACTGCCTACCTCTGGTAAGATAAAATGTAATTCCCTTCCCTCAAATCCTAATACTAATGGCAGAGGGACAGGAGGGTGAGATGTTTCTTAGCAGCCACGCAAAGATCAAAGATGTATGGTTTTTAAACCAAGACAGCTTAATATGAGCCAGCAGTGATGAGGCTGCCCCAAAACTGATATGGTCAGAGCTATACTGATATTAGTTTTCGATGAAGAACAAGCAAATGAGGCCCTGACTCCTCTCTGAAGCAGGGAGAACAGAGTTTGGCCTTTTGCATTCAGTTCTGAATGTAATTCTTCCCTAGGTGATGAAGGACTCAAAAGCCGGCTTCATGGGTGCTTCCAGGAAGGGATGGGGAATGCTTAGCTAGTGAAAAAGCCTTTTTTAAAAATATATTTTTATTTTTAAAGCATCTTTATATTACATAAATGTTACATCAAAAATATAAGGGATTCCCATATACCCTGTCCCCTCCCCTTCCCCTAATTAACAACATCTTTCATTAGTGTGGTACATTTGTTACAATTGATGAACACATATTGAAGCATTGCTACTAACCATGGTCTATAATTTAAATTATGGTTTACACATTGCACCATACAATTTTATAGGTTTTGACAAAATGTATAATGGCCTGTATCCGTCATTGCAATGTCATGTAGGATAATTTCAATGCCCCAAAAATGCCCCGTGTTACACATTTTCTTCCCTCTCTGTCCCATCAGAACCTCTGGCTTTATATCAATGGTACAAATTCTTCCATTGCTAGAATAGTAATAAGTCAATTTTGGCCCATAGTTGCATTCCCCCTTATGTTTGTTCATTCCTCAATCTTGAGGATTTGGGGATGCTGATGCCCACTCTCTTTCTGACTGAGAAGGGGTTTAGATCTCATGGGGCAGATGATTGGAACTGTTTTACTTGCAGTTTTGGGGTGTTGTCCCTCTTCATCCTTTTGTTAGTTGTCCTGGGCAAGTCCAATGACCTGGAGAGTAGGTTTTGCAACTCTGCTGAGATTCAGGGCTCAACAAGCATATGAACAGAACAAAGATTTAAGTCTCTGAGACATATATTTAATGAGTATAGTGCTAATTATAGGTTCAAATAAAAGGGGCAGAAGAGCCACATATAGGGAAATTATAAATGAGTCTAACTCTGTTACATTGGGGAGCATATATTCCAAGGTAATATATTTGACAGGGTTCCAAATTCTTAAGATTGTTTGCCCTGTTTATAGTGTCTAGATGTCTCTAGCGCCTTCAGGAACCCCACTGTTTGAGGCACTGTTTACTGTGGCAGTCAATGAGATCCTGCTGAGATGTGTATAAGCATAACCTCTGGAATGACCTCCCAACTCACTTTGAAATCTCTTAGCCATAAAAACTCATTTGCATTTAGTATTTTCCCCTTTTGGTCAAGGTCTTTTCCCAAATGCATTCCTAGCTGGTGCTTGGTAATAACCCCTTGGTGCCAGGGAGGCTATCCCTGGGAGTCATGTCCCATGCTGGGGAGAAGGTAGTGTGTTTATTTACTGAGTTTGGCTTAGAAAGAGGCCACATTGGAGCAACAAGGAGACTTTCAGGAGGTAGCTTTTAGGCAATATATAATACTAGGCTAAGTTTCAATTTCACAAGAAAAGGTTCATAAGTACAACCATCAATATCAAGGGCCTGGCATAATGGTCTGTCCTCCTTTGCTAGATACTGCCCATACATTCAGGGGATTCTAGCCACTCTATTAGAGAATGTAGCAGGACTTCCCAGGATGGGAATTCAATATTTTTTCGGTTATTGTGTGGGTCTCCACCCACTGAGACAATGCCCCATGACCATTTGAACATATTCATATGCCATAGAGGCATGCTCCAAGTGCACCCCTCCCCACACATACTCCCATTACTGACACCCCACACCAGTGATCCTCCCCTGCCACAGTTGTGACCCTTCTGTGATCCAAAACCTTCCCAAAAACAAAGCCAAAAAATAAGAAAATAAAAATTTAATAATAAAAATAAAATACAAAAATAAAAATAAACATAAAAGTAAAATTTTTTAATTTACAAAATTAATTAATTAATTAATTAATTTAAAAAATTTTTTTGAAAAGGACTCTTGGGATGGATAAAAATTGCAGGAACCATGAAGACAAACATGGTCAGCTCAAGGGCCAGACCAGGACAATGGTGCAAAGCTAAATGCTGATGGATGGGGAAAAACTTTACAAGCAGCTTCCCTGTAGCAGAAACTTCCTCCCTTTCTTTTTCAGGTCTACTCCTCAAATGGTGCTTCTGGAATGATCTCCCTAATAAACTGCTTACACTCAAATCTTTCTCTCAGGGTTTGTTTCTGGGGAAACTCAACCTAAGACACTTATCAGAGAGGAGATAGTGTATTTGTTGTCTATTGTTATGTAACAATTTGCCACAAATTTAGTGGCTTCAAGGAACACAAATTTATCATTTTCCTGTTTCCATGGATCAGGAGCCCAGCACAGTCTGGCATGGCCTCACCCAGGGGCCCCAGTGACTGACAGGCCCAGACTGCCTTCTCATCTGGAACTCAAGGTCTTTTTCCATGCTTGCTGATTGTTGGCAGAATTCACCTCCTTGCCAAATTCAGCAGTTCCCTTCCACAAGCCCCTCTGCTGCTGTGAAACACCAACTTCCCCTGTTGCCACCATCTGCAGAAAAATGCTCTACTTTCAAAGGGCTCACATGATTAGGTCAGGCCCACCCAGACAATCTCCCTATTTTAAGATCAGCTGATTTGGAACCTTAATTATATCTGCAAAATATCATTGCAGCAGAGACTAGGTATGCACCAGGGGCAGCTGTACCTTGGGGACATTTTAGAATTCTGCCCACTGCAGATGCACTGTTGGCGGAGTGGAAAGAACATAGTGTTTGGAACCAGGAGAACCTGTGTTCAGATACTAATTTCTCTCCTTACTGTCTGGCCTTGCGCAAGTATTGTAATATCCATGAGCTGTAGTGTCTTAATCCAGAAAATGGTGAAAATAGTACCAATTTCAGAAGGTTATTGGGAAGATTATATACTGAATTTGGCTTAGATCTATTAACAACATAGATTAATTCTGGAATTTAAAATAAATTTTCAAATATAAAAACTTTAAGGTCATTTTTAACCATGGAAGTCTTGGGAGACTCTCTTGGGAGAGGTAATAGACTTACTTACCAGAATGAGGTTTTAATTGATTAATATTAAATTACTTCCTTGGTACAGATTTTGATAAGAGGGTGGAGCCTGTGCACTCAAATACAGGAGGAATAGCCAAAAGGGGGATAAAGAATAAAAAGGAAACATAACCACTGTATTAGTCAGCCAAAGGGGTGCTGATGCAAAGTACCAGAAATTTGTTGGGTTTTATAAAGGGTATTTATCTGGGGAAGAAGCTTATAGTTACCAGGCCCTAAAGAGTCCAACTCAAGTTACCATAAGAGGTACTTTCTCACCCAAAGTCATTTGCCACATGTTGAGCAAGATGGTGGGAGATGTCTGTGAGGGTTCAGCCTTCCTCTTCCTCTTAAGGGTCCACGGTCCCATCTTCTTCCAATGTCAGCTATAGGCTGGGATAAGTCTTGTCTCTCTCCTGGAGCTCGTTTCTCTCTGGGCTCAGCTGCTCTGTTCTCTCCACAAGGTAAGCTGTAGATCATCAGGCTCATCTGTCTTCCCGGGGCCATATCTATGTAGCACTCTCTCTTCTTGCATATCTACTTCTGTATTCTCCTTCTCTGTGCATTTACTTCCTGGGGCTCCAGCATCAAAACTCAAAACTCTCTCCTCTGTCATGTTATTTTCTCTGTGAGTCCCAGCCACCAAGGGTGTCCTACTGAGTGGCCGAATCAAAGCCCTAATTTTAATTTAATCAAGTAAAAGTGAAACCTCTGAACTTAATACAAGCAAAGGGGAACATGCCCAGAGGAACATACCAGTTTACAAACAATCCAATATCTATTTTTGAAATTCATAAACAATGCCAAACTGCTACAACCACCCTTACCATTTCTCTTAGGATGAGTTCTGATTCAAAAAGTTAAAATTGCAACCATGGGTAGCAACAGTGGAAATTTCTGTCTTCAGCTGGGCTGGGAGCTGCAACATAAGATTTTCACAAGCAGCCCTGCAGGGCAGAGGTCTATTCTAACTTCTCTCTCACATATGCTTTCTGGTTTCCTTGTCTTGCTTTTCCATCATTTCCTTCCAGCTCTGATATAAAATTGCACACAGGTGTTGGTGCTTGCATTGATCTGTGGGCAGCCTGAACAACTCATTTTTTCACTCCACTCTGGTTCTTTCTTGGACTCTGTCCTTCCTTGCTTTTTCCATGCTCTTTCCAACCATGGAGGGCTCAGCCCGTGTGGGGAATGGAATCGTGTTTCCCACAAAAGACAGGTTCAAGTCTTAATCCAAACATTCCTGTGGGTATAAACCCATTTGTAAATAAGACCTTGGAAGATACTATTATTAGTTAAGGCTCAGACTCATTTGTCAATGGGTACTTCCAAGATCTTATTTACACGAGGCCAAATTGAATCAGGGTGGGCCTTAATCCACATGATTGAAGTCCTTATGAGCCAAGGAAATTGGACACAGCAGTGAGAAGAAGCCAGAATTCAGAGAAAGCCACAGGAGGAGAACATGTGATGGAGGCAGAGATGCAAGGCAAGGAAACTCAAGGATTACAACAAGCCAGCAGCAGAATGCTAGAGACTCCAGGAGAAGGCATGGACTTCTAGCCTTCAAAACTGTGAGACAGGAAGTTCCCATTGTTTAAGCCAACCCATTGTGTGGTATTTGTCATAGCAGTGGTGGCAGACTAAGACACCTCATTAATGATAAAACTCTCCAAACTTAAAAGTCATCTGTTGTTCTGCTCAGTATACCAGTATTCCGTAAGTTAAAGAAAATTTAACTTTGAAACACCCCATGCATAAAAATATCTGGTAGCACATTGCTTCTCTATCCTGTCATTAATCAAAAGGCCTAACTCTCACCTCCCCCTACACACATGCACACACACACATACACACGCACACACACACACACACACACCAAGCTGTCCTTGGCCAGTGAGCCACCTGCTGGCCAGGGAGGGGAAAGACCGAGCCAAGACCTCTTCCTCAACACCTCCTTCAATTTCAATTTCCTCTAAGGCAATTGTTCATACAACATACTCCTCCATTTATTCTTTCAACTTTCACAGCTGTGTTAATCTCTCTCAGATGAAGTCTTTCCCACAAATTTGCCTCCATCTCCGTTAATCTCCTTTCTTCCAGTTATTAAAAAAATCCTAATCATCTGTTTGTGAACCTATGCACTCTTACTTTTGGAGGTACCATCCCACATCATATAAAAAATATTTAAAATTTTATTTTGTAAAGTTTTTTCATCAAGTATACTTTATATATAATGATATAAAAGGTGAGCTGTCTTTGACCAATTGACATGAATATTCTGTACACATTTAAGTAAACACTTATTAATTTGACCTTGGCAGTTTTCTTTTCAAATTTTGGAGTCATTACCTTTTTTACCCTCAGATCTGATTTTCTTAGGCCTTGAAAACTACTAAGCATAATGCTTGTCATCCCTAATGGTGAAATTGGCCCTGCTGATTAGTTTAAGACAGGAAGTAACAAACGTTTGTTCTAATTAAGAAAAAAAAAAAAAAATAGGCATTCATGTTACATAAGATGGAGTGATGAGTGTTCACCAAAATTTGGTGTCATCAAGTAATAAATTTAATTAAGTTAACCCACTACATATTTAAAATGATGCCTAGGATTAGTTTTGTACTACCTGACATAAATACTAACTGATTATAAATGCCATGGTGTTTTTATACGTTCAAATCAAGTATCTCAGGGATCTCATCAAGAAACAAAGGAGAGAGCCAGAGGAACAAGAAATGATTTCGGGGCTTCTCTGAAGATCCTCAGCTGTGCAACTGAGGAAGATCCAAGAGACTGGATTTTCCTTTTTCTTAAATACTCTAGGCCCAATAAACATTTAAAAAAATGCACCTCAATATTATTTTAGAGTTTTTTTAAAAAGGGCACTTCATATTTTGAGCCAATTTCCCTCCCAGGTATTTTATGAGTTGGGTGGTGGTTCATTTTTTTTTTGTTCCTATTGCAAAGTCCATTGTTTAGAAAGCTTTATAGAGCACGTGGGAGTGAGGAAGGGAGGGTTGGCTTCTGTACTACAGACTGAAATACCAGCAGTGTGGCCTGGGGGGCGCTGGTTAAGGAGTGGAATTCTTTCTGGGTGAGCTGGTCAGACGGGGTGGTACCAGGGAGAGAAGAGCTGAGTGCTGTCAGATACACACAGACGGACAACCTTGCTGGATCCACTCCATGGGGGCCACAGCCCGACCCCCTCCTCTGGAGCTTACTTGCTCTCTGAACTACTATTTTCCTACCACGCTTGAATTGCAAGACAGAACTACTAGGCTCTTTGCAACCCCACTGGCTTCCTAAACTGAGGAAGAAGACGTTGGAGTAAACCATCTTGTAATGCCATTTTACCTTCCAAGTAAAACAGAACAAACTTGAGCTTTGCAGCTTCCAAGAAAAAACAACCCAGCACCCTTTCTATATAGTCTGCAAACCTAGATTTGGCCAGACGGAGGCCAGCATGGTTGGCCACACCCAAATTCCTTGGCAGCCCAGATCATGGTGAAGTGTGAAAGAGGCCTGTGTGCCGAAAATAAGTGGCTAGGGAGCCAGACAGTTGAAAAGTCAGCGGTGCAGGCTCTCAGCTCTGCCAGCCCCGGGGAGCTGGCCCAGGATCCACTGTCCTGGGCAGACCAAAAGTAGGGCCTCCTTGTTGGACTCCCCAAAAAACCCTCGGAGCCTGGTGGGGGAAAGAGCATTGAGTTCTGCTGTTTGTCCATCTCTACAATCCCACCTCTCCTTTCCCTGCGATGCAGATTATAATACAGAGATGTCTACAGTTACTGTGGGGAGGGAGACTTTTGCCTCCAGAGGACTTTGCAGAGAAGGTGACATTGGAGCTCAGTCCTGATTTATAGAGAAGAGCTTCCAGAATGAAGTACAAAAAGGAAGGGAGAGAGGGAGAGAATGAGACCCATTATGATTGCTTAAGATTTCTATCACACTTGCTACGGGTCAGGTGGTACTCTAAGTGCTTGTACATATTAATTCATTCAGTCCTTTTAACAACCCCAGGAGGTATTATTATTCCCATTTGTTAGATGGGGCAACTGAGGCCCAGAGAGGTTAAGTAACTTGCCTGAGCTTGCTCAGCTAATAAGAAGCAGAGGGAGGATTCTCACTCTGTAGTTCCTGGGCTCTTAACCACTGTCTGCTCAGGGAATGGGGGTAGGTTGCAGTGGGGGTGGTGGGGATTGTTCTTGTCATGTGAAACTCCTTCGCCATGTGAAGCAGAGAGGGTTTGTTCAGAGAATTCCACGTGGCCCAGATACTCTAGTTTATGGGGCAAATGGTAGAAGTTGGGAGAAGAATCTGTGAGATGTCTGATTTAAATCATGGCATTAGAAAATAGAGTATTTCTTCATTCTTAATGTCAAAGACAAAAATAAACTTTATGTTTAAAAGGAACAAACAAAAAACCTAAACAACTCATGAATGGGGGGAAAAAGAAAGATAATATATCAAAACATTAATGGTGAAATACTTGTGTTCTTCAGCACTTTCTAAATTTTCTAATAAAATATTTATATAATGCATGTTTATATAATGTATGTGTGTATTATATATATATACATGTATGCAGACATATTTACTTTTTTATTGGGATATAGCTTAAATGAGAATTTGACATCTGACCAAGAGTAGCATCTTCAGTTTTGAAAGGCCCAGATTGACAACTGTCATAAAAATGATGCATACTAGAACATGATACATTCCAGAAGGTGCCTGAAAAACATGCTACATATTTACTCCCAATTATTAATGTCATCTGATGCAATATATTTTGTACTTTGGTGGGGCTGGGCATCTTCAAAGTAAATTAAATTGGGGTTCAGACTGTTTATATTTCAGAGTCTTTTTAAAACAGGAAGCACCTTAAATATTTTAACCAAAATTCTTCATAAAGAGATGCTTTTACTTAAAACCTGAAAATGTATTGTAGGAGCAGACTGGTCATTTTAGATGTGTTTCATAGGAAAGCAAAGTTGGGGGTATATAGTTCCCTGGGCCCTCTCTGTGACAAACAAATAGGATGTGCTATTGTCTCCATAGCAACTGAGACAATCTTATTGCTGGGATGGTTCCTGAGTTTTCAGTATTCTGCAGCAGGAACAGATGTTTACAAAATTTCAGAGGCAATTCTACTTCTAGGTCTATACTCAAAAGAATTGAAAATAGCAGCTGAAACAGATACTCAAACATCAACGTTCATGGCAGCATTATTTTCAATAGCCAAAAGGTGGAAATAACCCAAGAGTCCATCAATTCAAGAATGGATAAACAAAGTGTGACATAGACACACAATGGAATACTATTTAGCCATAAAAAGGAATAAAGTTCTGACACACGTGGCAACATGGATGAACCTTGAAATCTTTATGCTGAGGGAAAGAAGCCAGGCACAAAAGACACATATTGTATGATTCCAATTACATGAAATATGTAGAATAAACAAATTCATAGAGACAGAAAGCAGATTAGAGGTTCCTAGGAGGAGGTGGGGGGAGTCAATGCTTAAGGGGTAGAGTTTCTACTTGGGGTGATGAAAAATTTTGGTAACGGATGGTGGATGGTGGCTCAATACCTTGAATGTAATTAATGCCACTGAATTGTACACTTAAAAGGGTTGAAATGGCAAGTTCTATGTTATATATATATATATGCGTGTGTGTGTGTGTGTGTTTTTACCACAACAAAATTTAAAATTACTAAGACCAACAACATGTATTTCAACTAGATCATATCTGTCATCTTTGGACATGGCATTGATTTAACAGTAATATATCATCCTCATAAGGCCATGTATGCATAGGACACTTTTCACTAGAACCCTCTCTCTAGAACATTCGTGTTGAAGGCAGGAGAGGAGGAAGGTTCCAGAGGAGATGAGCCCCTACATCCTTTTGTCAAAGACAGACACGGCAAGCGGAACCTGTTACCCGGAATTCAATCCTTCCCTTTCTAGTCTGAAGTTGTCACCATCATCTCCAAATGCCTGCCGGGTAGGGGTGGCGAACTCAGATGCTTAGTGACATCAGATCTAAAGCAGGAAATGACATGTGGCAGCAGGACGGTGGTCTGCCCAGCCACCTTCAGTACTCTCCCCCATCACCCTAGCCCAGCAAGAGCCCCGAGAGCGGCTCCTTTTTAGAAACAAAGAGAAATAGATAAAAGTGCCCCAGGACTTTTACTAGGGAAGGCAGTTGGCTCCATTTCCTCCTCTTATTATCTGCTTCTGTGCCTTACAAAACAGCACTGCTTTGTGACAGCAGGGCGGTATTTGGGATATCTGCAACCGCGGAGGAGAGCAGGAACTCACAGCCTTCAGATGAGTCACCCTTAGATGGGCAGGCAAGATTTTAAAATGTGTGTGTGTAGCTCCAATTATATGCTCATAGACATGGGGGTGAGGGCTAGCACTGGGGGAGGAGAGGGTGAAAGAGTCTTCCGGGCTGGGATGTAGCAGGGGTGGCGCAGGAGGAGACACATTTGGGAAGAATACTGGCTGCTAGTAATCCAGAAAGCAGATCATCCCCAGTGCCTGAGCCCGCCTTAATAAATGCTGCCATTTGTTTCTCGACAGCATGTTCACTAAATGCCAAGTTCACAGCCACTGTCCCCATCTTCCCCATGATATTTCCACTTTGCAGGTAGGGTGATGGGCCACTCAGAGAGAGGTTAGGTGACTTGCTTACAGACCCAGCTAGGAAGTGGCTGGGTGGGCAGCGCCTGTAGCACCATCTGGGGTTCCAGATCTGGAGGGACAGTGTTCACCTGTTGGGGGGAAGGCAGCTAGGGAGCTCCATTTCCCAGGTATTGTCCCTTCCAAATATCATCCTCTGCTCCTGCTTGGCCCCAAATTTCCATTTTGAATGAAACAACAAGGGCCAAGAGGTAATTCTCACAGAAAAATCTTTGTTGGACTGCGCAATCTGTGACGTGTTCTGGGAGGAGAGCGGTTCCCTGGAGATGTTCCGGAAGGCTCCAACTGGTTCTAGGAGCCAAAGATGCAGGAGTTGGGGGTGGGTTGGGGCAAAGGTGGAGAGGCCAGGTGGGCCATCCAGTGAGGGCCTGGTGGCAAGGGGAGGGGCTGATGAGGCCAAAGGGAAGAGTGTAAGACAAAGCACCAGAGCCTCTTCTCCAGGCTGCCAGGCGTGCCCAGTGCCTGCTGGGAGGCCTCGGAGGGACTGGACAGAGGGGTGAGAGGGACATGACTTGACCCAAGAGGCTCCTCACAGATGACCTCATTTAGTTTACACCTCTGAGTTATGCCAACTATTAATGTGATGAATAGGATTAATATTGTTTATAATTAAAGCATCACTTGGAGTTTTATGGGGAGATTCTTCCTCCATCAACACGACGTGCTTTCATATACAGCTTCTCATTTCCTCCTCAGAAAGCCGGCTTGGGGGTACCTATAATTATCATCATTTTGTAGTTGGAGAAACTGGCCCCAGAAAGGAGGAGTGTGTGGGGAAGCAAAATGCTACCCACCATTCAGGATTATCCTGGAGGAAAACTAAGGTTGGCTCTTACCTGGCTCAGCCCCAGCCTTTCACCTCCAGCAAAGCCTCGTTCTTCTGCATCCCTTCACTTACTAGCTTTTGTGGCTCTTAAACCTCCTTTCTAGGCTGGGAAACTGGGGAAGTAACAAATGCTGACTCTGGGAACAGGACCGGCTCAAGAGACATGGAATGCCAGCCACCAAGGAGAGCCCTACAAGCCAAAATATAAAGTTGTAAAGTTAAAAAGAAACAAGTGCAATCTCTCTCAAAAAAGTGTTTCAACCAGGAGATCCTAAAATATCATTTCGATGTGTAATCAATATAAAAAATGAGTAATGGGATATTTTACATTCTTTTCCTGTGCTAGCTCTAGGAAATCCGGTGTGTGTGTGTGTGTGTGTGTGTGTGTGTGTGTGTGTGTGATGTGAACTTACCGCAGCAGCAGATCTCAGTTCAAACCAGCCATATTCGGGTGCTCACAGCACAGGCTCCGGCTGCTGTCGGCGCAGTCCCCTAAGGCAGCCTCGAGGCTGAGGGGACACTGGCTGACGCAGGAACGTGACCACATGCCTCGCTCTCTATTTGTCTTTTCGCACGCGCCCACACATGCACGCAGAATTTTCCGCTTTCAAATCGCCTTTCCGAGGACCCAAGAGCAAACATGTGACAAAATCCGCGTGCTCGACGTCTCCAAGTCCCCTGCCCCAGGTCCTCCCAAGCCCACCATCATCCTTACGTTTATACCGCCCCCTCCCGTCCTCGGCTCTCCCCAGGGGTCCCTCAGCCCTCCCTGCCCCAGGGGTCTCTCCCGTTCCCAGCCACCCCACCCCTCACTCCCCGCCTCTACACTCGCCGCAAATCCCAACCGGAATAGCGAGGCTCAGAGTGGGGGACCCCCGCCCGGGAACAGCCAGCTGTAGACCCCACCGAGAACCGCGTCAATTCTCGGCTCCCTACTCCGAAAAGGGTCCTCGGCGCCCTTCCCCGACCCCCGGAGCCGAGGGCCCTGGTGGGAGGCAGCCCCTGCACCCCCCGTGCCGGGACTTCATCTTCGGCATTTCTTGGGGTTCAGAGAGCCGGGGGCCAGCCAGGGGATTGAGGAACTGGCGCGGGATCCGGGGCGGCACCCCCGGATTGGGGAGGGGGCGGCCGGCGGGACCCAGATCGGGACGGTCCTTTCCTGCGGGTCACCGGACTGCGCGCCCCTCCCGGCCCGAGGACGCCCCCGCCGCGCCCCGGCTCCCCCTCGCGGTGCCGCAGCCCTCCGCCCCGCAGCCGCGCCCCATTACCTCACTCCGGGCGGGGGGGGGGCGGGGCCGGGGCGGGGCGAGCGCGGCCGCTGCTATAAAAGGGCGGCGACGGCGGCGCGCGGGGTCTCTGCGCCCCAGCTCCGCAGCCGGTCCTCCTTCGCCGACAGCTCCGAGGCCCGCGCCACCCCCCTGCTCCGCAGCCGGCACCATGCGCGAGATCGTGCACATCCAGGCGGGCCAGTGCGGCAACCAGATCGGCGCCAAGGTGGGCGCGCCGCGCGGGGAGGGAGCGGGAGGGTCCAGGGCCGGGGGTCCCGGCGGCGGCTCGGCGGCCGGGGTGGGCGCAGGGCTTGGCCTTGGCCGCCGCCGGGCGGGGCCCAGGAAGCCGCCTGACCTGCCGCGAGGCGCCGGCGACGCAGCTGGGGCGCACGGTGACCCAGGCCCTTCCAAGTCCCCTTAGGCCACGACCCTTCCGAGGGGTGTAGGGGGCAGTCCCCGCGGGCATGGGAGTCTCTGTGATTTGGAGAGGGGCTAGGGCCCTATTTATCCCGTGGTCTCCAGGTGGAATTTTAATTTGCATGTTTTGGTCTGTCGTTTGAATGAAAATAAAATGCAGTGGGGGTGACGGATGTTATAGAGAGGGCTTCTCGGTAGGTTACCCAGAAAAGGATGCTGGCTCCATTCTCTTAATATGGGCACTGATGTCTGGAACGGATGACATATAGTGGGAGAGGCTCGTGGGGAATGCACAGGCGGCCTGTCAATTACTGGCGGTGTCGGGCGGTGCAGAGCGGGCAGTGTCGCAGGGGTGTGGGCTTGCGTCTGTCTGCAGAAGGATGGGGTCTCTTTCCAATGCGCCATATTGCCCACCCCAACCCCCCGCCCCCTTTCCTGCTGTAAATTCACAATGGAGTCTCCTCCATCATCACGGCCAGCTCCTTCGCTTCCCTCCCAAGCCTGCCCTGGCCCTTCCAATCCTATCCCTGTGGTCAGTGCCTAGAGGTCAGTATCTAGGCCAGCGGCCTAAAACTGCTGCTTGGAAGGCCTGGGTGGGCTTTGGTGCCCAGGAGACATTGATCCTGGGGAGGCAGCCGCAGGGTGAGGTTGTCTGTCTGACAGACCTGATCCTAGGAGGTGGGAGGAAGGGGAAGGGATGCCAGACATCCACCCCTGCCAGGGAGGGTGGTGACAGAGCCTTCCCTGGCTTCACAGCTACCTCCAGAAGGGGACCTGCAGCACCCACCTCCCTCCTCCCACCCCCTGCCTTCCAGCCTCTCGCCATAACATGGCCGGTGCTCTGCGGATTTCCAAGCCCGGCTGAGCAGCTGCTGGAGGAAACAGGGGCGGGCAGCTATTTTGTCTGTCTAGCTCAGGAACTCCCTGCCCACGATGGCTGATACCTAGCAGGTGGGAGGAAGAAAAGGGGCATCTTCAGGGACAAGTTAGGATGCCAGGCTAATAGGTGGTTCTATTTCTATTTTTTAATCCCAGTTTTGGGAGGTCATCAGCGATGAGCATGGCATCGACCCCACTGGCAGTTACCATGGCGACAGTGACCTGCAGCTGGAGAGAATCAATGTCTACTACAATGAAGCTGCTGGTAGTTACTTGAAAAAAAATTTTTTTTTCTTTTTTTAAATTATACAGCTTTTCCATACTGTGGCAGATGAAAATGTGTTGGGAACATTTGGGACAAAGAACTGTTTCTTGTGTTTATTTTAAATGCCCACTGCTCAAAAACACACTTTGTAATTCCTTAAGACTGCTGCATGTTTGACATGGCTGAACATGCTAATTATCTTCCTTTTTAGAGCAGAAAATTCTCCTTTTGTCCCGGATGCTGGAATGTTCTCTAATGAATTCTGATGTGAAAGCCACAGGGGGCACAGCCTCTCTCCCATGATTGCTTTGCCAACTGCAGGTCTCAGTCCCACTTTCCTTCCCCGACAGGTAACAAATACGTACCTCGGGCCATCCTGGTGGATCTGGAACCTGGGACGATGGACTCAGTTCGGTCCGGGCCGTTTGGCCAGATCTTTAGGCCTGATAACTTCGTGTTTGGTGAGTAGTGGCGATCAGTTGGAACTGGCTATATGCTTCACTTTCTTCCTAAACATCACAAGTTCAGCGCTTTGTGGAGAGCTCTGTGTCCGTAGGCACCCCAAGTCTTGGCCTGGCCCCACCCCAGCCTGTGAACACGTCTTGCCTGGCCACTTTCTACAGCTCAAAGAAACTTTACAGCCCAGAGTGGGCTGCTGGAGCCTTCTCATTACGGCGGAGCCTCAGAACGCTTAAGGATAAAGAGTGATGAAAAGGCTCCAAACACAAGTTAATGGGCTACAGGTAATTTCAAAGGCCCAATGACAACAAGTAACCCCTGAGAGAAGCCAGAAGCCAAAAAACAGGTTGTAACCAGCACAGTTCAGACAGCTGCTTAGTCCAGTCTTTTCCATCTGATTACATTGTGCGCTTGCCTTTGCTTTCTAATTGTATGTAATTTGAGGATGTACATCATCATGTCTGTATTCTCTCTTAATTTTAAAACCAGTTGGGTTTAGATCAACCCACCTTCTTTTTCAAATAATAACCTCACATGAACTAAACTGGCTTTTTATTTTATTATGATCCTCAATGTTTTTGAGGGTCACTGCTACAGAGAAAACTATTTCTTTAGGTTAAAAAAGGGGGTATATAAAGAGAAGGATCTGCAACTTTAAGACAAGTCTTGCATTCTCTTCCAAAATCAAAATTACAGCAATCAGAATTCCTTATGTTTTAGTGCCTAATACTGTTCTCTCCCTCTGGCAGGCCAGAGCGGGGCCGGGAATAACTGGGCAAAGGGCCACTACACGGAGGGGGCCGAGCTGGTGGACTCGGTCCTGGACGTGGTGCGGAAGGAGTCGGAGAGCTGCGACTGTCTCCAGGGCTTCCAGCTGACCCACTCGCTGGGGGGCGGCACGGGCTCCGGCATGGGCACGCTGCTCATCAGCAAGATCCGCGAGGAGTACCCCGACCGCATCATGAACACCTTCAGCGTCATGCCCTCGCCCAAGGTGTCGGACACGGTGGTGGAGCCCTACAACGCCACCCTCTCCGTCCACCAGCTGGTGGAGAACACGGACGAGACCTACTCAATTGACAATGAGGCCCTGTACGACATCTGCTTCCGCACCCTGAAACTCACCACCCCCACCTATGGGGACCTCAACCACCTGGTGTCAGCCACCATGAGCGGCGTCACCACCTGCCTGCGCTTCCCTGGCCAGCTCAATGCCGACCTGCGCAAGCTGGCGGTCAACATGGTGCCCTTCCCCCGCCTGCACTTCTTCATGCCTGGCTTCGCGCCCCTGACCAGCCGGGGCAGCCAGCAGTACCGGGCGCTGACGGTGCCCGAGCTCACCCAGCAGATGTTCGACTCCAAGAACATGATGGCGGCCTGCGATCCCCGTCATGGCCGCTACCTGACGGTGGCCGCCATCTTCCGCGGCCGCATGTCCATGAAGGAGGTGGACGAGCAGATGCTGAACGTGCAGAACAAGAACAGCAGCTACTTCGTGGAGTGGATCCCCAACAACGTCAAGACGGCCGTGTGCGACATCCCGCCGCGGGGCCTCAAGATGTCGGCCACCTTCATTGGCAACAGCACGGCCATCCAGGAGCTGTTCAAGCGCATCTCGGAGCAGTTCACGGCCATGTTCCGGCGCAAGGCCTTCCTGCACTGGTACACGGGCGAGGGCATGGACGAGATGGAGTTCACCGAGGCGGAGAGCAACATGAACGACCTGGTGTCCGAGTACCAGCAGTACCAGGATGCCACGGCCGACGAACAGGGCGAGTTCGAGGAGGAGGAGGGTGAGGACGAGGCGTAAGAACACCTCTGAATAAATCGTGCATCCTTCGTGAACTTTACTGTCATCCTCAAGCATGGTTTTTTTATTTGTACACTATGGTGCTCAGTTTTGCCTCTTGTGAGAAGTCAACACTGTTGATGTAACAATGTGGAGCTCCTCTAAAAAAGTACAGTATTGTCTGCTAAGATATCTATACTAATAAAAAAGCATGTATCCAGAATATCGTAGTCTCTTTAGTCTCACTTCAATGAATTTTTATTCTTTCCCCAAAACCTTTGTATCAAGTTTCATGGCTGAGTACCTTTAGTACTTTTAGATAATGGCCTTCCTGCCCTTTCGCTGGCCCAATATTAAAATAAAGATCCAGGAGCACCGAGCAATTTGGGGTTAAAGCAACCTGCGTCCTTTATTTGCTGTCTTTCTGGCTACCTTGTGAATCTGTAGATCGAGGCCCTTGGTCAAGATCTTCTTTCTCTCCTTCCCTTTGAGTAATATGATAAATACACAGACAAGTGAATGTCTGTACCTCTCAGATAAAAGGCACTATATAAATTCATGGTGTCCCCAAACAGAACACTACAAAAGCTCTGCCTGAAAAATTTTATTTGAAAGTAAGATAAATCATGGTATGAATTTGCTTTTCAAGGCAATGGTAGAAATTCACAACTCGATGTTAAACAATCAGATGTTCATTTCCAGAGCTATTAAAAATAGAGGTTGTCTTTAAGATGCCATCAATTTTCCTTGCTGTTAGAGCAACTACGCATTTGATCAGAGGCCATTGGTACAGAGGTGTCGGGAGGCTGGGGAGGCCCAGGAGAACGGGGAATGGGTGAGGGTTTCAAAGGCAGAGAAAACAGGCAACATGATTGAGCCCCACACCAAGGAACCACTAGGACTCCCAAGTTTCTCAGGGACATTTTCACTGTAGGAAGTCTTCTACTAATTGGTTGAATTCATCTGCAAAACGTAAGTGCAGGTTGTGCTTCCCTTCTGGCATCAGATGCAGCCTGAAAAAACAAAGCTTGTGATCAGTGGCCCATCCATTTTAAAACACCTCACCTTTTGTTTCATGACTGCTATTGGGGAGAAACTGTAAGGCAAGTAACCTGAACTTGACCTGAATCTAGACCCCAGGTGGCTATCACATCAGGTTATAACTGTAGGTGGCTCTGATTCACATCACGGAGGGGCACAGCACACCCACTGAATTTGGAATTCCATTGTGCAGCCAAAGGTTTGACTGTGAAGTTGACTGAGAGTGAGGGATGTGATCTGGTTACTTAAAAAAAAATTGAATGAAGTTGATATTGAGAGAAGTTTGGAAAGATAACAAAAATAAGAACTGTCCAGAACCCATTGGATTGGGGCAGGTGTGTGTTGGGGTATCTAGAGAGAGGAGTGGTGCAAATCAATTCCCAGGCCCCCCCTTGAACAGACTTGCTGTTCAAGGTTCCAAATTCCCCACTTCTTTTTGGACAAGCAGCATTTACAGGATAGAGTGTTGGACAAATCAGTCTGTATACAAGCTACTAGGCACACTGCAGATGAGTTCGCAACTACAACCCTTTGCTCAGGGAGCCACCTTTGCAGCTGTGACAACACACCTTCTGAGGCAAACCTCACTGTCCTTGTCTGCATCTTTTTTAATAAAAGCTGCCTTCTCTGAGCTCTACATTGTGTACCAGAAATGCTCAGAAATTGTAAAAGCTTTAAACAAAATTAAAGCTCTCTAGGATGCAAGTGCAAGTTCAAGCTATTTTGTCTACAACGGCAACTGGACATTAAAAGGACTTACTGGGGCAAAATGCTCACCGCCACATGTCTAATTCTCTGATCTCTCAGCAACTAGGGGCTGAGAACTCTAAGAACCTTGATGAGCTCCAGAGATGGCAGGTGGGGAAAGGGAGGCTGAGGGGAGAACTGTCCTTGGAAAATTTCGGGCCTCTTGCAGCGCAATCACTGGGGAAGTGAGGGAAGGAACAAGATAATCCAGACAGTCTGCTTGAGAGGAGGATATATGGTTGGCATCTTTCAGATGCCATTCATAATCACCAGGAAATTCTAAATACAATGTACTGGATTTTAATGAAAAGGATGAGCAGCACTCATCTAAAGATAGGACCTCAGTTGCCTTCCACTAGGGGCAGGCCTTGCAAGGAAGCTCAAGGCCTCTGTTTTTTTTTGGAGAAGGAACAGTGCCAAGGGTGCCGAGAGGTCATAGAAGGACAGGTCTAGGATAAACTACATGTCCTAATCTGTGCTTAGCTGGATTCCAAGGCAGGGAACCCTGGCCTGCCAAACATGAAGCCCTCCTTTGTGGCTATCCAAGCTCGTCATCATGTCCTCTGTCCCCTTCCTATGGTTTGCTCCAATTCCCAATAAGGGAGTAAAGAGACACCTACCATGAACTCCTTCCTTGCGGCCATTCAGTGCTGTCTGCACCCTTCCTATAGGATTTACAAGATCTTGGGGAAATCAGGACTAGCTCCCCTTCATTACAGATAGGGGAGATCCAGCTTTCCCTGTTCTGAAGCATCGTTGAGGATTGCACGGGACTCTGGGTGGGTGAACTGAGGGTAACGAAGAAAATGGCTCTTCCCCTTGATGCCTTTCAGTAGCCATTTCAAGGTCCTGGGCAGGATTCACTACGCCTAAAATCTATGGTATATTCCTCTTTGTGAACGGTATTGCAAAAGACAGCTATAAATATATAGCTGTCAAGGCAATGCGGCAACTCTGATGGTGACCTAGATTCTCACCAAAGAATCAAAGGATCTGATCACATGCTCCACGGAAAATGTTTTCAAGCAATCATAATCTCCAGGAAAATAGTAGGAAATCCCCACCCCCAAGCACGGGAAAGGGGCCTCTGGGAGGGTCAGTGCAAGTGCCCATTTGCTGGGCAAGGCCCCTCATTGAATTTGGCACTTTAGAAAAAGGGAAGAGATTCTAGGTCTTTTGCGGGATTAAAAAGGGTTTCAGTCCACAGTGTACGTTCAGTGGTTCCTGTACTTCTGCTTGCTACAGTCCTCCTAGAATGTTCTTTTAGAGTTGACTGGCCCAGCGGCATTACCTTCCCTTCCTCATTCTAACCTTTTCCAGCTGCAGATAGGAACAGAGCCCGCGTCCGTAAGGAATAAGCTATAACATTTTTTTCTTCACTTCTGATGAATGTAATAAACTCGAAATTATCTATGAACCCACAAGGTTTCCAGTAAGGCTGTGAGCCTTCTTTTTTAAACTGAAAACTTAAAGCAGCTGCTGGTTCTTTCTACCAGGAGCCCTTCCCTGATGAAACCGGCCAGCCTTGTGGCTACCTGGGTGGTTACTTCCTCCTGAGGCCATTCACACCTGGTTGCCAACAGTTTTATTCAGAAGTGAAGCCTTTTTTGATGCAGGTCCCTGCCAGCTGGTAGGGGCTGCTGGGGAAGAGAACATCGGAAGGCTCTAGCTTCTTCAAGGAGAGCCAGAGGCGTGTGAAGGGGTAGAGGCTGCTCACCAGAGGGGAATTTCCTTTTCTCAATGGAATTATGTCTAGAGCCTCTGAAACAAAGAAAAGGGCCCCAAAGGCTGCTTTAGAGCCGTGCTGCAGTTTGACGTGGACCTCTCCGGGGCAGCTGGGGGCTGCTGGATTGCTGAGCTTGATGGGGTGCCCCAGGCCTGCCGGGGCTCTCCACCCTCAGTGGAGACCTTCTGCCTGGAAAGTGGAGGAGATGGCCTCCCAGGCACGCAGCCAGGACCCCTCTGCTCTCACCAGCATGGAAACCACACCTGCAAGTTATATCATCTCCGCTCACCTGGATCACAACAGCATCTGCCCCACAGGACGTTCTGAGGAGGACATGAGATTCTGCATGTAAGGTACACAGGGCTTTTTTTTTTTTTTTTTTAGGAATAATTTTCATTTTACTTCAAATACTGTTAGAGAAAAATGGCACTCACTGGGACGCAGAGACTGATGGTTGCCGGCAGGAAGTTTATTGGGAAGCTCTCCCAACGGAGGGGGTCTGAAGAGAGGCTTCAGCCCCTACACAGGACTTTGAGCCCTGTGCTGTTAAGTTATTAGTGTCCTTGTATTGCACATTACAATGCAAAGTCCTCACACAGGTTCTCCTTCCATACAGCATGCTAATGAAATAAGCCAGCTTGGGGAATCACTACAAGAACAGTTCATTTATTGGCCGACAGCTCACCCCTCGTTGGAAGACTGTTACCTGAAGAGAGGTGCCGTGGGGAAGATTTGCCTAGAAAAGGCGCAGACACCACTCTCTGAAGTACAAGGACTCACCTACCTAAGGCCTCGGCAAACTGTGCATAGAGTTCAGCCTGTCGCTTGACCACAGGCCGAGTCCTGGGCTAACTGTCTACCTTTCACCAGGAGCAGCTGCAGTAGGAGGTGAGGAACTAAAATTAGGAGAGGAGGAGGACGCGGGATGGGGAGAGGGCAGGGAGAGTCGCCTGGGCAGTTAGCACAGGGAAGGCATATCTGATCCAGGCTGGGGGGGGGGTCTGAGGTGGAGCCCTGGGTTCCTCCTTCCTCCCGGATCTACCCTGAACCTGGCCTCAGTTTTCCACCAAATTAAAAACCAGCCTTGTCCTCAGGATCCATCTTCACAGTTGGCTGACTCCGTCCCTGCTGGTGATGGTCCCATTGGCCCGCCGAGGAGGACTGGGAGCCCCTCCCCACCAGGGGCCAATCCTGAAGAGCCAAGGGAGCTGCAGAGAGGCCCTCTTTTTTTCCCTCCCCCTGGGATACTGACCGAGGACAGCATCTAGTCCACCGGCCACCTCACCACCGGCCTGCCAATGTGCCCTATGGGAAATTCACCGCCAGACCAAGCCCTGTGGGCAGCAGCATGCTGCTGTCGGCCTCAACCCCGCACACCTGCCCCGGTAATGGTTCAGAGGGCATCGTGCCCCTGACCTGGCATCAAGCTACCACCGGGCATCTCCTGGGGGCTTGCCCACTGGCACCCCATCCACCCCGCAGCAGCTTCTGGTGATGGGGCTCTTGCTCAGTTTGAATGGACACAGGCTTCCTCATTCCTTTCTCCTCCCCGTGACAGAGAAGGACAGAGGAACAGGAGTGCCAGGTACATTGCGTCAGGACATGGGGCTGGCACCCGGGCCCAGGCCATCAGAGGCCCTGCCGGCTGCTCAGGACCCCAGAGCATGGATTCGAGTCTCCAGAGCTTCCTTCCCTGGGGCCTCTCCCAAGGGAATGGCGTTCGGTACATGCAGCCTTGAGCCCCCCTCCATTCTATCCCACGGGCAGGTCTCGAGCTCAGACAGCTGGACTGTGTACCCTGTGGTCGGGCCTGAGCCGCCAGCCGCTGACCCCATCCACCATAGACCCGGCCTTGGTGGGCCCTTCCTGCTGTCTCCTCTTTGTGTGGTCTGAGCACCTATGAGCTCGCAGACCACATCATGAGAGAGGGCACCAGGTGCTCAGCAGGGGGATGAAACTCCCATGGAAACAGCTGCTACTGTGTAAAGGAGCTGAGTGGCTTGGGGAAGAGCAGTGACTGGAGGAAGGCCAGCAGGCAGGGGGGCTTCGCTGGAGAGGAGGCCTCCATCCCAGCTGTGACTTGAAGGATGAGGAAATTGGGGTAGGCCAAGAAAGGAGGTGGGGGGCAGGGGTTCCAGGCCCAGTGCTGGGCATTTGCAGCTGGGCCTGAATCACCCTGAACAGCAGGTTCTCCCCAATGTGAAGCCCCGTCCCCTTCTGGGGGCGCATCCACCCCAGCATCAAAGGGTCCCATCAGTGCCAACCTCAGCTCAGCCAGGGTTCCCTGAGAGCAAGACTGGGGGCTCCATGGTTGATGCAGAGGACACTGAGGCAGAGGCTGGAGAACAATCAGGAGGAAGGGAGAACTGGACATGAAAGGGTAAGAAGGCACGGGGTCAGGGGTCGGCACAAGCAGCAGCAAAAGGCCAGGCTCTGGCCCCATCACTGCTTTACTCATTGTAGCTCTTATTTTAGGTTCTACGTTTTGGACTTCTGCATAAGAGTTCATTAGGAGAAGGTGTTCACCTGCCAACAAATAAATGTCAAACCACAGAACCTGAGTGATCTCTAAGGCCTCTTTGCTTCCAAGAGATCCTGATCCTGCTCCCGCAAAGAGAGTAGGAGACAAATTAACAAGCAGGAAGCAGGTCTGCCTCACTCTGAGGATGGAAAGGCAGTTTGGAATTTGTTTCATACATGGTCTCTATTTCTTGGTAAAACCTTTGAGGGGCAGACTGTGTCTGGAAGTTTAATTATAAGTGTACCCGGCCAGGACTGGACCAATATCAAGTTCACCGGAGGTTTGCGTGTACTTCTGAGCTGCTGCCGTGTTGTCAGCTGGCCTGAAGCACAAGAAGCACACGGTGATTTGGGTACTCGAGGAATCCACCTTCCTTTCGTGGGGTCCAAAGTGAACCCACAATGTCCAGTGTAGGTTCACACCCAACAGGGCTGATAACATTTTACCTACAACCCATGGGTTCCAAAAGACTATTGCTAGGAGAAAAGGATCTTCCATAAGCAGTCTACTGAAATTACTAACATCTGATGTTAAGTGTGTATTTTTCTGCCATCGTGGTATATTCTGTTGCTAGGAGATGGGTCTGAAACAAACTTCCTAAATTAAACTTTTTTGCAGACTTTTATTGAACTTACTTGCTCTTTAAGGGAACACACTGCATTTACATTTGCATCTATGTGCAAAGGCATGTCATCTCTGAAACTAGAAGACAATGAATTGAGTCACCAAGTATATTAATTCAACTATCTTACTGTCACATTCAAGTAAGAGGATGTTTGTGAAAGGGGGAGAGCACTCTCTTAGGAGGGAAAAAATCTAAGCTCTGTCATTTACTAGCTATGCAACCTGGGAGGGTGACTTAATCTCTCCCTCAGCCTTGATTCTGTCATCTGTAAACTGAAGGTCATATTTATTCAGGAGTTTGTTGTGGGATATAATGAGATATTTACATAAAAATGCTTTTTAAAATATAAAATGCTATATGGGTACAGGGATAATAAAGGTTTATGGTCATTGTGTTTTATTGCAGAATAAGAGGTCGTTTTCTATTTAAAATTCTCAGAGGAATGTGGGGTTAAGATCGATCATTAAAATACTATCATGGGGAAGCGGCAGGACTGTTTCTGCATCTGCTTTCGCTACTGGATTGTGGGGACTTTGTGGACAGGGAGTATTACTAAGCACGCTGAGCAGGGCTTGTACTTAGTAGACCCTCAGAAATGGGCTGATGGAAGTACTACTAAGCGTGCTGAGCAGGACCTGCATTTAGTAGGCCCTCAGAAATGGGCTGATGGGAGTACTACTAAGTGTGCTGAGCAGGGCCTGCACTTAGTAGGCCCTCAGAAATGGGCTGATGGGAGTACTACTAAGCGTGCTGAGCAGGGTTTACACTTAGCAGGCCCTCAGAAATGGGCTTATGGAGGGCAGGAAAGAAGGAAGGGACAGAGGAGCAGAGGAAGGAGTTCTCAAAAGATAACACAGAATTCTAAAGACGTCCTGAGTAAAGACAGCACCTCTGGAATTACTATCTCGTCTCTGAAGGGATCAAGGTTCACTTGAGTGTTCATTTTCTAGAACCTCTGTAAAAAAATACCAGGCCATGTATCTCCCAGACACATCCCATTTTCTCCTTCAGGATATACATCCACAGCATGGAAAGGAAACCTTATATTCATGGGACTTTGGATTTTCATCTTGATATAAGTACTGGCAGAAGCTGGCTCCCATGTCAGCCCAAATATTTAAAATACAGGTTTCTATTTCATACAAAAAAATCGATGAGATGGAACACCAGAATTTCTGCTGATATATAAGGTTCTCAGATGCCTGAGTCGATTGGTAGAAATATGGGTAAAAGAACAAATGACACATTTCTGTTATTTGGTAGAGTGAGCCACTGACATGGCTTGGTATAGGTTGGTATTTTGTGGTTCTCAATAACAGGTTTCTAATGATATATATATATATATATATATATAGCTGAAATAACATGGAAAGCTTACAACATAATTTTAAGTGTAAAAAAAGCAAGATTCAGAGTTGCATATAGAATGTGATTACATCTGTGTTAAAAATACTAGAAAGAAAAAGGACAAAACTGCTAATAACAGTAGTAATTAAACAGTGGATGATTTGTTTTCTTCTTTTGATTTTACAAATTTTCTTCACTGAGTAGACAGTGCTTTTATACTGAAGAAAGGTCAATTTGAAAATTTCCAAGTTCTATAAAATTTTCTTAGTCAACAAGGATTGTCACCAATGTTCTAGAACTTAGTACTAGGAGTGCATGTGCCACTCCTACAAGAAGAGAAATTCATCTGAGGACTCCTTCCCTCTGGATTATCAGTTAGCCACTGCTGGGGATTGATCCACATCCCTCACAAAGACATTCAGATCCTAACCCGTGGTCCTGTGGGTGTGACCCCATTTGCAATAGGATCTCCCAAGATCCTATTTAGATGAGGCCAAATTGAATCCACAGGACTGAAGTCCTTCTAGTGAGACAACATTCAGACAGAGACACAGAGGACTGGGCAGGAGGAGAAGCCAGAAGGAGAAGCCACGTGATGGAAGTGGAGATGCAAGCCGAGGAATCCCAAGCCAGTGGCAAGCCAGCACTGGAATGCTACAGACTCGGGGAGAAAGCATGGCCTGTCGAGAGCTCAATGTGGGCTTTCTAGCCTCCAAAACTGTGAGACATTGCACTCCCATCATTTAAGCCAACCAGTCTGTGGTATTTTTTCCTAGCAGCCCTGGAAAACTAAGACACCCACAAACATAGCTCCTTGTCCTGTTCTCCATGGCACCCTAAGAACAGGGGTTCTGTTATTGACATTGGAAAAACGGCGGGCAGGGGAGTAGATGCCTTAAAAAAAAACCCAGCTTCTCGATTTTCCTTTCCTTACTGCAGCTTGTTCTGTTTATTTTCACTTACCGTGACCCTTTAACATGTTCATGGATGAAGTCGGCATGGAAACAAGGGACCAGAGGATCCTTCTCACCGTGCACAATCAGAGTGGGACATTGAATAAGGGGCAGCAAGTGTCGACAAATGTTACCTGAAAAGGAAGAAGAAGAGCTTGCTTTACTGCAGCCATTCCGCGTGATACAACAACAAGCAGATGAGACACGGAGCTCGGCTGGTCACTGATCCTCTCTGACCCTGGTGTCCTCTTCTGTGAAATACATGGTTTGGCTTCAGTGGCGCTAAGGTTCCTTCCAGTGCTAGTGTTCCGTGAGCTTCCTTTTGGTTTCTCTGCTATTTTTTAAACTTTAGTAATAAACAAGCAGTTATACCTGATTTAAATTCATAACACATGCAAAATTGTTGGAAAACCAACCAAACAAAAACCCCACACCTCCTCAAATTATATAGAGAAAGTTTCCAGTTTAGAAAATGATGGTAGATGATGGGCACCGAAAACCTTTTTCTTTGGAATCATGTCTGAAATGGTAGTTTGGGTTCCAGCTAGTCCTCTAAAGCTTATATGCTTCACCATGAAGTTACAATTTAAACAAGGTGAGCTTCTCTGCATCCATCATGCTTCCATTACGTCCCTGACTAACAGACTTTTAAGAGATTATCAAGACCTCTCCACCATTTATAACAAAATTTCCAAAGTGAATATAGGTGTTGAAGGCACACAGCCTGGGCGTTAGTTCCTGGACTTCTGTTTTTTGATTCTGTGATCTTGGTGGCTTCCTTAACCACTGGGAGCTTCAACCTCCTCCTGGGTCAGTGAGGGATAATCATGGCTCCCTGAGGTTGGTGTGTGGCTGTATCTCAGGTTCCTGGCACACTACAGATGCTCCAAAGCTTGAGCTCCTTATCTCCCTTCTCCCTCCCTCCCTCCTTTGCCTCCATCACCAAGAAAGCTTTGAACAGGCCACAGAGGTGATGACCAGGCAAGAGACCTCTGCCCCCTCCAGGTGGAGAAGGGGGTCATTGTTTGCTGTGAGATGGTAACATGCTGACTAGGGAAATGCTTTTCTGGGTCTGTGCAGCTTCCCTTTCTGGTCCTGGACTGACACGCACCTGCTGATTATATGATGGTGATGATCGTGATTGTGATGATGATGGTAATGGTGGTGATGGTAATGATACTGATGGTGGCTGGTGATGGCGGTAATGGTGGTGGCAGTGATGGTGGTGGGGATGGTGGGGATGGTGATGATGGAAGTGATGGTGGTGATGGTGATGATGATGGAAGTGATGGTGGTGGAGATGGTGATGGGGA
>JAKSZT010054399.1:14700562-15075954 GCA_026826555.1 Tolypeutes matacus
GATGGTGATGGTGGGGATGGTGATGATGATGGAAGTGATGGTGGTGGTGATGGAGGGTGATGGTTGTGATGATGGTGGTGGTGGTGGTGGTGAGGATGGTTTAAGCCAGGATTGCTGAGCACTCACCATGCGTCAGGAACTATTCCAACAATGTACTACCTGTTGAACACCTTGAGTAGTGACATGTTCTAACTAATTTAGTATGTACAATAATTTAGAAACTAATTACCTTTACAATAATTGTAATAATAATCTTTCATTGGACATTTAATCTGTATTTAGTATTATACCAAATCTTAACATATATGATCTCATTTAATCCTCACAGCAACTTTATGAGATAGATATTACTAACTCTAGCTTACCAATAAGGAAACTGAGGCTTAGAGAAGCTAAACTAAATCTACCCAAATCCATTCTGACAGCAAGTAAGTGGCAAAGCCAGAGTTCAAACCCAGGTCTGTGACTTTTGCTAATTTAACTTTGCTTCTACTTTTGAATCTTCCTATTTTTCACTGTTCCCTTCAATAAAACATAAAGTTAACATTTAATCAATTTGCCTTTTTATTGCTTTATGGCATTTTTTTATTTTAAGAGTTGAGGGAAATATAGTTCAAGTACTTGCTTCTATGTGTGAATAATGTATTTGAACAGGACCATTACAAAGCATATATCTGCTGTTTTGAAGTTAAACCAAAATGAGCAATGTTTCCAAATACCCTTTTCATTGTGAAATATTTGACAAATGACTCATTCTGAAAATGACTATCTAATAAATCAAACTGTCCCTTCAATGGCAGCCATTTTGTAATTGAGTATGCGCCAAGATTAGATTTAACTACTCTATTCTTTCAGCAATTAACAACAACAAAAATGAAAAGGGTATAGACATAAATAGCTTTATAAAAATAAAAGTTAATTCAGAATTTCTCCTGACGATGTAAAGTCTTCTTAATGATAGGAAACTAGTTAATTTTTCAAATACAGAAAAGGAGACATCTGTGCATGGCCAAAGTCATACAACGACATTCTAAAGGCAGGAAAATAATAGAATATTCTCACCCTCATGCTAATTCTACTAAGGCTGAAGGTCATGACAGAAAAAAATGTTCTTGTAACAGAGGATGCAATGTGGAAAAAGGAAAACTATATGGGATATATTACGGCTTATTTTGTTTTCTAATTATCTATGCAGGAATGAGAAAATCAAAACTATTCAAGGCTTCTAGAGAATTATTTTTTCACCACACATACACAAAGGACTGGGAAGGAAAAAGAACAATCTCCTATTACAGACTGAACAATATGAACCTTTTATATATACAGTTCTGTGTCTAGTTTAAGGCAGATTTAAATGTACAATAACTTGTGCTATATACAATAATAGTATTCTTTTTCCCCACATCGACGTGTAAAGATAATCAGTGAATTCATGGATCACTGAGGAATTCTGAACTACCAGGGTAGAAGCTCAGGCGGCCTCTCTAATCCTCTCTAGTTTTAAAGGAACCACTAAACAGTTCATGTAACCTACCATCTGGCAGATGTTTAAACTGCAGGATGCCTTCCACCCACTTTTCACAGGTTTGGGCAAAGTAGTCATACCCATACAGGGCTTCCAGAGGTTTTCTGATCCTCTCATTCCATTTGGAGACATCTCGGAGACCTGCAAAACAGAAGCATGGATGTGGTTTGCTTAGTCTCGTGCTGAGGTCTTTACATGTTCCACGCACAGGCCACCTCGGAGCCTGCGGGCGTGCTGCTCTGTCTGCTAGCGTGCTGCCCCCAGGCGGGCACCCCGCTCACTCCTGATTCCATCCAGGTCTCTGGTCAAGTGCCGGACAGGCCTGCCTGGAACAGCATCCCTGGAACAGCATCCCTGTCACCCTCTCTCCGTCTTCTCTGCCTAGAGGTGTTTCTGTCTCTCTCCCCACACCGGAAGTTCCACCGGGGCAGGTCTTGGCTTTGTTTACAAGGGTAACTCCTCACGCCCAGACCTGTGGCTGGCACAAACGGACACCTGATAAATACCTACCAGGTGAATGAAATGAGAGCTGCAGGTAATGCTTTCTGCTAGAGCTATAAAAAAAAAATAGTCCTCTAATGAGGTTCTCCTGAGTAAGAGTGATATCAAAGAATTGTATTTATGTACTTTAAAAAAAAGCATACAAAGTATTCATTCTCATTTCCACTACTGAAGAAACAAGGGTGTAAAACACGAGCTCCTAACTTCAGATTTTATTACAGCTGATTCACTGTTAGGGAGAAACAGTTAAAAACCGCCTTTTACAAAATGAATGAGGGAAGCGGATGTGGCTCAAGCAGCTGGGTGCCCCCATGGGAGGTCCTGGGCTCGGTACCCAGTACCTCCTAAATATGACAAACAAGACAGCAAGCTGATGCAGCATCCTGGCGTGGTGAGCTGATACAACAAGATGACACAGCGAGATGACACAACAAAGAGACACAGCGAGGAAACACAATGAGAGACACAACAAGCAGGGAGCGGAGGTGGCTCAGGTGATTGGGTTCGGTTCTGGTGCCTCCAAAAAAAGAAAATGAACAGAGAGCAAACAGTGAGCGCAAATAATAATGGGGGGTGGGGGTGGGGGGAGAGAAAGAAAATAAATCTTTAAAAAAATGAATGAATAAATTCAGTTACTTAACCCACACTTTTTGACATTTCTTTACATTTCATTCTGTTCCATTTTCTTTGATTCTTTAAATTAGAATTTAAAGGTTCGAATCCTCTTGAGCATGCTAAATATTGCTTATGGGAGCCCTCAATACAGTGCTTCTGCTGAATGGGGCATCTTACAGACAGCAGGACACTGACGATACATGCTCCCATCGAATGACAATCGATACAGAACTTTTGGACAGTGCCAGGCACATGGGGCGGGGTCAGTTCCCAATATGTGCTTACTGAAATGAAATAATGGCCAGCACCTCCCCGAGCCCCCCAGGGATATTTTCACTTTGGGCTGAGTGGCAGGCCACACCCTCTGAAAGCGGCTTCTGCAGTGAAACAACTCACTCCTTCATCAAATGTAATTTTTGCTGCATTGTTGGAGTTGCAGTCATTTACGGAAGCTAAGATGTGGGTGTGTATGAGTATATACGTGTGTGGGTGTCAGTGTGTGTGTAAGAGAAAGAGAAGCCTGAAAGTAGAGCCAAGAAGAGCAGACTGTTCGGATTCCGCAAAAGCCAGGGCCGTTCCAAGGGGAAATGTAAATATTACCATGGGTGGTTGGGAGAGCTCAACCTGAGATTTCTGGATTAAGCCGAAATAAAAATCGCCCCAAACTAGGATTGTCTCCTGGTTTCCAAGAGAAGCAAATGCAAATCCTCTCTGAAGGAAAGTATTCTCAATTTATACTCACTGCCACACACCGAGACAAGGAGATGAAAAAGAGATATGGAAGACAGAAAGATAAGGTCTAATGGAAGACTCATCAATCCCAGGAGGAGGAGGAAATAGGGAGAAAGCAGGAGATGCAATAATTGAAGAAAATATGGGTGAGAACTGATAAAGGGTACGAATCTACAGACAAAACCCAAATCTATTCCAAATATTATAAATAACGAGAAAGCCACACTTAGACACATTACAGTGAAACTGCAATGCACCAAAGATGCAGAGAAAATGTGAAAAGTGGCCACAGAGATGAGACAGGTTCTCTCCAAGAAAGGACAATGGGCCCGACCGAAAACTGCTCTACAGCAGTTACAGAAGGCGGAAGACAGTAAGATCATAAAGGAAGTAATTGTCCACTTAGATTTCTGGCCTCTGCCAAGCAAGCTTTCCAGAACGAGGGCGATGAGGTTCTGAGGGGAGGGAGAGGGAAGAATAGGTGTAGCATGGGGCATTTTGGGGACACTGGAATTGTCTGGCATGACATTGTAATGATGGATACGGGCCATTATACATTTTGTCAAAACCTATAAAATTGTGCAGTGCAAAGTGTAAACCATAATGTGAAGTGTAGATCATGCTTTGTAGCAATGCTTCAATATTTATTCATCAATTATAATCAATGTACCACACTAATGAAAGATATTATTATTGGGGGAGAATGTGAGGGGGGGTGGGGTATATGGGAATCCTCTACATGTTTGATGTAGCTTTTATGTTATCTAAAACTTCTTTAAAAATAAAGAAAAAAAAAAAAAAAAGAATGAGGGTGAAATAAAGACATTTTTGGATAAAAACTAAGTTGACTATTAACAGACCTGCCCTTAAAGAACTTCCAAAGGGTAACTTTGGAAGAAGGCAAATGATCGTAGAAGCATATCTGAGATGAAAGAAGATTTGGGGTGGGGGTGGGGGTAAAGAAATTGACAAAATGTTGGTAAATCTAAAAACAAATAAACACCCCCACCAAGGTAATGGTAAAAAAAAAAAAAAAGTATACAATTTCCTTACATTAAAATTAAATACTCTGTCCATAAAGTGAAAAGACAAGCCACAAATTGTGAAAAGATATTTTTTTTCAGATTAGAAAAAAAAAGTCCTGTAAATCAATGACACTGTAAGGGTACTGGCAGTGCTCTAATGAATTGTGGAGGGTCCCTGAGTGTTTGTTTTGTTGTTATACTTCATAATTTAAACCTGTTACACATATGTGTTTCAGATATAACATAATAAAATTTTTTATTTCAGTAAATAAGAATAAAAAGACATGAGCAGTCATAACATAGAACAGGAAATTCCAAATGGCTCATAAAGACACAAAAAGGTTCTTAACCTTACTAGTAATAGGAAATTGCAGATTAAGACCATAATAAGGTAACATTTTAAACCCGTTTGACTGGCTAGACTTAAGAAGTCAGATAACTCCAAGTTCTGTTGAGGATGTAAATTAAGGAGTCTCCTAGTGCCGGTGGAGGTGTAAGTTTGTTGCTTTGGAAAACAATTTCTCACTTGTCATGTGGGCTATCTGCATGCCACACTACTCGGCAATTTCATTTACAGGCACGTACCCTAGAGAGACACTGAGCACCAGGAAACATACACAAAAATGTTCACAGCAACCCTGGAAGTAAACCAACTACCCGTCGGTGAAAGCATGGGCCAGTAAAACGGGACATATTGCCCAGTGGATTATGACACAGCAATAAAAACTGGTGAGTACTGCTATGTGCCACATCATGAGTGAATCTTAGAAATGTAAAGCTAGTCATAGAAGACTACACAGCATGAAACAATTTTCATAGAGCTCAAAACCGAATCAGACTAAACTATATGTTGTTTAGGAACATACACGTCTGCAAGGCACTGAGTTCGCAGAGGCACATGCAAGAGTCCGTTGCGGCGGGGGGAAGAAAGGACACACACAGCCGTCTCAGTGCTGGTCTGTCCATGGGTTCCTGGTGGGTTTGCAGATGTCATAATTCATGCATGTTGCGTGTACTGCATTCTACGTATCAAATATTACCCAACCACATAAAAAAAATTCAATTAGGAAAAAAAGTCCCCTGTGACCCGAAGGTTAAGACCTTTCAAGAATCAGGCTGACTAATGTTCCACGTGAAGAGGTTTTTTTTTTCTTGCTAAAATGCAAAGTCCTCCTCCTGGGACAGCAAGAGATCCTTAAAACAAATCCACTCAGTAAAAGCGGGTATGTGGCGTGAGAGGTATCCGTGGGAATGGAAAACTGGAGGAAGCCTTTAGACTTCCTAGAGAGTACCTGGAACTCAAGGGACAGGGAAATCCTGCTGCAGCTGGGCTAAGCCAGATGTTCCCATCAAGCACTGTGGTTAAGGACACAAGCTTGCAAGTCATCCTGCCTGGGTTTCAATCCCATCGTCTGTACTTACTTGCTCTGTGACCTTAAGCAAGTTACTTAACCTTTCTGTGCTGTAGTTTCCTCATCTGAAAAGCGAGAATTATAATAATACGCTGAGGTAAAAAATAAATAATACATGAACTGTGCCATCAATAGCTTCTAGTATATAACAAGCACTCAGACAATATTGCATGTATTTTTACATTTTATTTCTATCGATTTATTTCAAGAGGAAGCCACCTTACCTCAAAGCTTTATTACCACTGAAAAAACAAGCAGCAATTGTGTTTCAAAGTTCCCCAAATAACCACTTGAATCAAATTGTTTGCGGATCCACGATGGGATATTTGTATCTCAAAAGAACGTGATATATTTGCATTTTTGAGCATATAATTTGTGCTAAACCCTGGAGTGGTAGTGAAGAAACCGCATTTACTCAGCATTAATTAATGCAGTTTTTGAAGTCTGCTGCGTGTGAGTCTAGTCGCAACAGATGGGGACTTGAATGAGATACGGTTGCTGCCCTCAAGGGCCTTACAGCCCAGCAGAGAACTTGTGAACAACAGCCGGAGTATAGCATCCTCGGTGTCCAGCTGTGGGAGGATGGAGCAGGGACCAAGAGCACACATGGGCGGTGGGGGAGGGGCGACGGTGTTGGGGGCTTCCTAGAGCTAAAGGTTGGGGAGAAGAGACGTCAGTAAGCAAACGGGGTGCAGGAGCGGTATGTGCAACAGCAGAGCGTCCCCTCACAGGTCGGCAGAGCTTCCAGTGTCTCCAGGTGGCTGGAGAAAAGGAGGGCTGTGGGTGGCGGGGAGGCGGAGCTCGAGAGGCAGAGGGCCCTGGGCTGCTAGGGACTTGGTGAGCAAAGCTGAGGGGACTGAATTGTATTTATTTATTTATTTATTTATTTATTTTTAAAGATACTTAGATTATGTAAATGTTACACAAAAAATATAGGGATTCCCATACGCCCCACCTCCCGCACCTCCTACATAAACATCCTTCATTAGTGTGGCACATTAATTGCAATTGATAAACATATCCTGGGGCTTTGCCATTAAGCATGGACCATAGTTCACGTTGTAGACCACACACTCTGTCCCTTCTATTCAAACCTATACTTGGTGCTGGAGTTTGTAGGTGTATGTCCAGAGACTTGAGTCTTTGGGCTGTCCATGTGCCAGCTGTGCCCAGAATCTCGGAGGAGCTGCAACTCCTACTCTACAGCACAATGGACTCATCCAGGACACCTGGCAAGGAGATGATGATGAACAACAGCCATCCCAGGGAACAGAGAGAGTCTGCAGCTGCAGGCAGGTTAATCCCATCCATCTTCCCCATGGGATATAAGTCCCCTCTCAATTGGAGGAGGAATGGACTTCACCATCCCAGACTCCTCAGGACTGGGGAATGAACTATGGACTAGAGTGGACTTACTGGTATTCTACTATAGACATATTGTGATTCAAGCAATGGAAGAAATTACAACATTGATGTGGAGCCAATGGCCACTGGAGCACACGGGGCAGGGAGGGGGAAAAGCAATTTTAATACGAGGGCTTTTTCGGGACCTGGGAATTGTCCTGAGTGACATTGCAACGACAATATAGGCCATTTTATATCATCACATAACATGCAAAACTGAATTGTATTTAACTTGAAAGTGAAGGGGAATCCTTGAGGGAGTTTTAAGCATGATAAGATTTATATCCTACAAGACTCCTTTCAAAGCGGTGTGGAAAACAGACTCAAGTGGAGTAAAGACAGGGGGCTGGTTGGAAGGACGTTGAGTCTATCTGCGTGGGAAATGGTGAGGGCCTGGGCGAAGAGTCAGGCTGCTGGGAAGGGCAGCAGCAGAGGGCTTCCAGACAGAGCAGAGAGAAGAACGCAGGGGACTGGATGATGACAGAAGAGAGCTTAGAATCACTGTGTCAGCGCGAACCAGGCAGGTTTCTTAACTTCTTTGAGCCTTGGTTTCCTCACCTGAGAAACTGGGCTAACAGCCACTTTACAGGGATGCTATCTGGCTAAATGTTTTAGCTCAGGTCCTGGGGACGTAGCAGGCACTCAATAAGTAGTAATTAAAAATATCATTTTGAGGGCAAAATAGTTTATTCCATTGGTTATCATTCACCGAGATCAGGAATTTAGCAGGAGGAACAGGTCTAGAGGAAAGATTTTGAGTTCACTTTTGGTCACACTGAATTTAAGGTATGTGTGGAGCAACCAGGCTGAAAAACAAACAAACAAAATTGGATAAAAGGCTGACCACCTGGGAATTGGGAATCAGATGAAGCCAGAGGTACAGGAGTATGATGTACTATAAGAAAATTTTTATTAAGAATTGTGAATTCATAAGCTTTCTAATCAATAGTTACTGCTGTTTTAGCCTAGAATTGTGAATGATTAACTTGTCCTTTGGAATGTTATAACCCCTGCTATGCAGGCAACCTCATCATCTATTACCCAAAAACAAATGTTTAAAAGGAGCAAGTCACCAGACATGACATTTACACATCTTGTTTGTATCCCCTGTAAAACTAAAAGCTAAAGCCTTTTTATGTCCCTGTTCAGTGAACCATAAATAGAATAGAACAAAGACCCCTTGAGACACCGCATCTCTCCTGTGGAGGGTTGGCCACCCCCTGCCGGATGGATTCGGTTACTTTTGAGGAGGTCATTCCTCACGGGTTGCAAGACTCATTGGAGTTCTGAGGTTTGGAACCCCTTAAAAGGGATGGTCCCCAAGCTGCCAGTCGGAGCCTCACCTGGGAAGGGACGTCCTGCCCGGGACTGTTTTTCCAAATGGGACTCTGATCAGCTGCAAAGAAGCAACCCAGCCATGTGAGAGTTCAGATGTTGAGTTTTCCCCCGATTTTGTGAGTGGTTGTATATACTTTCATTCTTTCCAATGTCTTTAATCAATTACCCTTCTTTTCTGTGATTGCTCAATTGTTATAATCATTTGATATAACCTGAAACTCATCTGATTGAATAAAACTGCCGCTGCATAGCATTTAGAGTTTCTGCCTCTTCCTTAGCAGAACAGAGTGAGAAGAGGATCAGGGCACTGGAATAGCCCCTGGAAGGTTCCAACACTGGAAGAAAGGGGTACAAATCAATGCCAAGGAACAAGGAGAGAAAGGAGGGGGAGAGTCAAGAGAACATGGTGGCAATAAGTTCGAGAACAGAAAGAGGAGTGCGATCAATGAACACATTACATGTATGTTTTCAAATGCCGCAGCACGATCAAGGAAGCAAAAGGCAGCAAATGGAATTTTTTGGTAATACCGAGGTACTGTCTTCACGGGAGTGGTGTGCCAGATGCCACTTTGTCACAAGCTAAAGAGACAAGGGTATGAGGAAGTGGACATGATGGTGAGGAAGGGAGTAGAGACCTATGGGAGGTTTTCTTGTTTGTTCTGCATAGAGAAGGGATACTCAGAGTCACTGCACGCAGGAAGTTCATACAGCGGGGACCGAGGTAGAGGCGTAGAAAAGCTGACAATGCGCAGTAAGAGGGGCCATAACAAAAGTACGTGCAAAGTGTAACCCAAGGGCTCAGGGACACCTTCACAAGGGAGGTGTATGGGACCTGGGGACTGGGGGATAAATACACGTTTTCTGGGAAGGATGTGGCTGGAAGGGAAGGCCAATCAAAGCCTACATTCAACAGGCACAGGCAAAGAGGCAGGGAGGAGAAAGCAGGTTTCTGGATGGCAAGTATTCAACAAGGGAGACACGTATGAAGGATGGAGGAAAGGAGGAGCTGAGGCCTGCGGGGGGCCAGACTGTCCAGGGCCCAGGCAAGATGCTTGAGCTTCACGGAAGTCACTGAGGGATTTGAAGCAGCAGAGATAAATGACCGGGTTTTTGCATTAGACAGGAAATTCTCATACGGAAGACAAACTGCCATCAGAGGCCAAGTGCCTGAACTAGGAGAGCGGGGCTAGGGAGGAGAAGAGAGGGCGCCCACAGAATCCTGTCCTAGCCAAATGGACGCCTGGAGAGCCTGTGGGCCTTTAAGTGAGGTGCCATGTGGGAAAGAACCAGTGAGCGGGGGCAGGGGTGTGGGACGGGTCAAGAACATGAGCTGTTTTGGACATGTTACAGTAGATCCAGAGGAGGACGCTCCTGGAGCAGGAGATGAGTCTGGCTGAAGAGACAATTTGGAAACCGTCAGCACAAAAGCCATGGCAGAAGCTGTTAAGAGTTGATGGTTTTCCCAGGGTTAATAAACAGCATGAGATGGGGGGACTGACCCCAAGAAACACTAAAAGAAGAATCAAGAAGCAGCAGAAAGCTAAGCTGTTTTAGAGGCCGCAAGGGACGGAATTTAAATAAAGGAGTGATCAACAGAATAAAATTCATAAAAGATGTCTGCTCCAGCGAGTGCTGAACATCTACTGGGCTTCCAGGGCTGCCAAGGTGGAGTGAGCCAACTATAGCCTGTCTCTCCCAATAATTACAACTAAAAACTCTAGACAGAATACAAGAAGCAACTCCCTAAGGACTTTGGAAAGTAAATAAGAGCAGGAGATTGAAGACTGAATCAAAACTTGAAGAAGGACCCATAAAGGGGATGAGTTTCTGATTTTCCTTTTCTTCCTTTGAGTACTAAATTTGAGCTAGGGCCAGTGGGGTGGGAGTGGGGGGATGCAGAACTGCAGGAGAAGTCCTCTATATTTAGTCAAAGGTTGAGAAAAAGGGGGCCCGGCATGCTAGAAACTGGGTTTTATTTTTTCCTCTCTCTTTCTGTCCCTGTCCAGCCTAGGCTGGGAAGCTTCCCTGGAGCTGGCCTGGCAGATGGGCAGGGCAGACACGGAGATCCCCAGGAGGCGGAGGCCCATCTCTCTGGTCAAAGGAGCCAGGAAGAATGGCTTCCATGGGCTGGAGATTGGGGGAGATCTCCTATATGTATATATATATATTTTTTATTTATTAAAAAATATATATATATTTTAATAAATCAATTTCATTGATACATATTAATAAAGTTTACAATTCATCCAAAGTGTACAATCAATGGTATCTGGTATAATCACATAGTTGTGCATTCATCACTTCAATCATTATTAGAGCATTTTCATTATTTCAATAATAATAATAATAATAATAATAATAATAATAATAAAACAGACAAATAAGCAAATAAGAAAATTCTTCAGCTCTCAATCTCTCTGTTTCCCCTGCTGTACAAAGCTGCTAATTCTGGCTATTCTTGCACAATTATTTATTTATTTATTAAGCAGTTTTATTGAGATATATTCATATACCATATGATCTATCTAAAGTGTATAATCAATGGCTTTTAGTATAATCACAATGTCGTGTATTAATCATCACAAAAAATTTTAGAATTATTTCATTACTCCAAAAAGAAAAACTCCACACCCCTTAGCATGCCAAATACAGTTGCTCCAGGAAATAGGGAACAAAAAAAAAAAAAATGGGGCAAACAGAAATGGCAGGCCTAATGCCAATCGTATTAATAATTATGGTAAATGTAAACGGTCAGAATAAACCACATGAAAAAAAGAGATTGGTAGATTGGATAAGAAAACAAGACCCAATTACATATTGCCTAGCAAGAAAACCACTTTACATATAATGCTATAGATAGGTTAAAAGTTAAAGGATGGAAAAAGAAAATACTAATCAAAAGAAAATTGAAATGGCTTATCAATATCAGACAAAGAAGACTTCAGAACAAGAAAATTTTCCAGGGATAAAGAGGGATATTACATAAGTATAAAAAGGTCAGTTCACCAAGAACACGTAAGAATCCTAAATGTATATGTACCTACAAATAAAGCTCCAAAATACATGAAGCAAAAACTGAAAGAACTAGATGAATCCACAATTATAACTGAAGACTTCAACATTCCTCTCTTAGTCATTGATAGAACAAGTAGACAGAAAATTAGCGTGGCTATAGAAGACCTTAGCAATACTATCAGCCAACTTACCTAATGGATATTTATATAACACTCTATCCAACAACAGCATGATACACATAATTTTCAAATGCACACAGAATATATAATTTAAAAGAAGTAAAATCATACAAAATCTGTTTTCTGAACACAATGGAATTAAACTAGTAATCAATAACAGAAAGACATTTGGAAAATCCCCAAATATTTGGAAATGAAAAAATGCAATTCTAAATAACCCATGGGTCAAAGAGGAAGTCTGAAAGGATATTAGAAAATATTTTGAACTGAATGAAAATAGAAAATATCAAAATTTGTGGAATGTAGTCCTTACAAGGAAATTCATAGCATTTAATGCTTATATTAGAAAAGAAGGAAGGTCTCAAAGCAATAATTTAAATTTCTACTTTAAGAAATTACAAAAAGAAAAGCAAATAAAAACCTAAAGCAAGCAGAAGAAATAGTAAAGAGCAAAAACAATGAAATTGAAAACAGGAAACAATATAAAGAAATTAATGAAATCAAATGATCAATAAAGTTGATAATTCCTCCGCCACACTGGCCAAGAAAAAAAGAGAGATAACGCAAATGAACAATATCAGCAATAGGAGAGCGGACATCACTACAGACCCTATGAACTTTAACAGGACAATAAGGTAATATTACCATTGTATAATCTCCATGCTATCCATGTATAATCTCCTTGTTGTCAAAGCCAATGGATACTTCTGGCTTTCATAACAAGGAGATAATACTTACCTTAGTGAGAACAGTTTCAGTAGCATGAACCAGAATTGGCCATAATGGGCAATGGCCAGAATGTGTAGAAGCAGAGAGTGCAGACAACTCTTTCAGTAAGTTTGTGGTAAAGGATGAAGGGTGGTAAGGTAGTAATTACAGGTTAGAGGGGCAATTTTGTAGGAGGAGCTGTGCCCATTTTTTTTAGGCAATGAGGAAACATCAGTGGAGAGAGGAGAAGGAGAGAGAACCAAAGGTCTGATGTCCTGGATGGAATGGGAGGAGATGGGACCAAAACCAAAGTTGGATGGTTTATTTTGCACAGGACGCATACTAGTCCTCTGAACCAGGTAGGAAAACAAGAAGGACAAGCAGGAGCATAGGTTAGCATTGTAAACTAAGTCAGATTCATCCTTTAAGAGTTTCCTAGTTCTTTACTAAACAGAAAGATGGGTAAAGAACTAAGATTCTACAAGAGAACATTGTCATTAAGTTTATTTAAGTCCTGTGAATTGCAGAAAAGCTGAAAAAGACCATGAGGCAGGTTAGCCAGGGAAATGAGGAGAAGACGAGCCACAGCACGGCCGGCAGACAGCATGGCTGCAAGACCTCACTGGGACCTTCAGTGTAATCTTGAGGCCCCGGTTTCTGTTTCCGGGACCTCCCCTTGGTCCCAGATATTCCAAACAGGCCTCACCACTGGTCCCCACCATTGGTGGGGTAACCAATAATAGCTGGGGCCCCTCCCCTTAATATTAGCAATGGAAGGGGTAATCAACAGTTTAATAAAAGTGACCACAGAAGCCAGATTACTCTCTCTGCCTGGAGGAGCCTGTACCAAACCTTGGTGTGCATTTCCATCTTTCTCTTCCATTTCTCAGCAAGTTCTGTTCTTTCCCCCCATTTCCTAATAAATTCTTTTTACTGGCCTAACTATATTGGCATGTACCTAAAGTTCTTTTTTTGTAACATAGCCAAGAACCTAGAGGAATCCAACACTTCCCCATCTTCAACCAGACTTGTGATATTCCAGTGCAGAGGGTCCGCAAATATTTTCTGTAAAGGGCCACATAGTAAATATTTTAGGCTTTGAGAGCCAAGAGGCAAAATATAAGGAGAAGAAAACATCTGCCCCACCCGGCCTTGACTGCCTGGGATGGGCTGTCTGGGGTTGCCATCCGTCCACTATGGACATACTTGGGACAAAAGCTGCCGGGCCTGAAGGGAGAGTTCTGGTGGACTGGGGCCCGTTGGGGGATGTGGGGTCACCACTGTCAGTTTTACTCTATCCCAGTAGCCCCTAGACCCAGGAGCGCCCCTTCTTGCCCTGGGAAGCCCAGCTGTCTTGTTTTGGGCAGCTGGCCAGAGGCAGGTGACTCACTGAGTTGCCCACCCCCAGACCGGAAGTCTCGACCCACTGCCTGACAACTGCCAACGGTCGCCAACGTGTAGGTGGCCATGAGTGTGGGCCCTAGGCAGCGGCGAAGCGCAGCTGTCCACCAGGGAGGCAGGTGCAGGAGCAAGGGGCAAGAGACAGGGAGGGGCCACCCAGCTCAGTCTGAGCGGCCCACAGCATCAGCCTGCTCCATCAGTGCCCAGGCTGAAGGCAAACAGGTGGTAGCTGGCTTTGGCCTGCAGGCTGCAGTTTGCTGACCCCTGCCTCTAAAAAAATCTCAAAGACGTGCTTTAAGAAAAACAAGGCTTCATATATGGAATACCACGTTCCCTCTTACACCATCATGTTATTTTAAGCAAGGCTATTAAAAACACTACATGTCAACCCCCTCTTCCCTGACATTCACTATCAGTAGTAAAGGTAAATACTGATTTTACTTCTTTCACGTCTGGAAAGAGAGAGCTTTAAAACACAGACTGGCTAAACTGTGTTACATTTCTGAAAATTCATAATTCTTCCTACATAGCAGATGAGATATGACTTATCAACACATATTAAAACTAAAAGCGGAGAAGATGGAATAAGAAGAAGGATTCAAGGTGCCATGTTGTCCCCAGCACGTGGAACCTACCAGCGCATGGGACCTACCCTGAAAAATCATTTCATCTTTTTCAGTCACATAGGCGTTGGCTCCCCAGACCACCAATTTGTTGATGTAAGATGGATATTTCGCAGCTGCAATGAGAGCGGTGATCCCACCGTCACTCCAGCCCAGCAGGGAGATCTGCTTGAACTTCAGTGCCTGTGAGAAATGCAACAAAATGTGCAGCACACGTTACTGCTCCTCTCTGCCAGAAGAGCCTGATAGTCAATAATGAGTAGAATCAATATGGGTGTAGGGTTTGCAGTATCAACTGATAATTAAGAAAAATCCTGGAATTGGGCATTTGATGACATAATGTTTTCTCTCAATAAGTTTTGGTATAAATTTAATTGTCATAAAAATCTGATTACATAGCATTGTTTTGAACTATGAAGGAGCTACAATCTTCTGGTTGGAGAAAATCTTAAATAACAGAATCAGCGGAGGAGTAGAGCTTTATGTACTTGACATGACCAACACAGTCTGTGTGTGTGTGTGTGTGTGTGTGTGCATGCAAGGACTTTGAGAGCAATTTGGAAGGATGCAAATATGTTTTATGTAGATTAGAGAGGCAAACTTGAGAACTGCTATGTGAAATAAAGTAGTTGCAGCTGTTAAATTCACTGATTGCAACTGTAGGAAGAATTGGCTAGAGACAGGTTGGAAAGGAATGGTATCATGGGGCGGTTTATGTTAGTCATAGGGTCAATCAACCAGGGCTGAAAAATGTGTTTGGCAGGGAGGATGAACAAATATTAACTCTAGGAGGTGCTGCCTTGAAGTAAAAATAGAATGAATGTGAAAATTAAAGTTAAGGAATTAACAAATAACAGGCCAGTCCAAGATATCAGCTGATGAGACTTAATTGGCATAAACTACAATGGATGATAACTTGACACTACCTTGTAAAAACAAGCTTTTGAATCTTCTGTAACCCAGCTAGTCACTTCCCAAATATATATGAGACTCTCGCACATGTGTACCAGGAGAGATATCCAGGATGGTCAGAACAGTATTATTTGTAATTGAAAAGCGGGGTACCACTAAAACATCTGTGGACAAGAATGTTCACTTCACTGCTGTTTATAATCACAACCACCACAACAAAACACTTAAAAATAAAACATTTATCTACCAGTAGGAGACAGGTGAGATAAGATGTAGTACATCCATGCCATAGAATACTATACACCCATTGTAAGACTGGTGTAAATTAACATAGTGACATGGAAGTAGCTCCTTGAAAAGTTGTTCAAAAAAAGAGATTGAGGGGCAACCAGCAAGATGGTGGCAGAGTAAAGAGCCCCGAGAATCAGCTCCGGCTACGGGGCAGTTGGTGATCAACCACAGCTATCTAGAGCACTTATATGGGGGCTGCAGGAGACCAGAAGTGCATCCCGCAACATCCTTGAAAGAGTGGAAGGAGGAGACCACCCATCTGCAGAGAAGATTCGTGAGTAGAGCACTCTTCGCCACGGATGCGGGTGCCCATCCTCAGCTGGAGGCACAAGCTGCCTCGGGAGCTGTTCCATGGTTGGAATTGGAAGCTCCACTTCCCCAAATAGGGGAGGAAGAGGCAGTTGGGCACCAACTTCAGCTACTGATTAGTAAATTAGGCGGGATAAAGTGTTAACCTTCAGCTAAAGTCTGAACCTGTCCAAGTCAGAAAGACGCTGGTGGCCACCATCTTAACTCTGCACCCAACATGAGGGGAAGCGGGGCTGACTGAAAATCACAGTGCTGGGGGGACCGCCTTTTTCCATCCAGTTCAGACTGCAGCTCTAGCCTAAGCCCCAGGCCCACCTCGGGCAGGGGAGCTGCGCCAGCCTCTCTGGGAAATTACAGGCCACGCCGCGGAGGCCGGTGATCATCCTACTTTGGCGGCACAAGCCACCCCAGGAGCTATTCTGTGGCAGGAATTGGAAGCTCCATTTCCCAAAAACAGGGGAGGAAGAGACAGTTGGCCACTGATTTCAGCTACTGATTAGTAAATTCGACGGGCTAAAGTTTAACCCTAAGAACAGCTAAAGTTTGAGCCTGTCCAAGTCAGAAGGAGGCCGGTAGCCACCATTTTGGCTTCACCCCCAGCATGAGGGGAAGCCGGGCTGACTGAAAATCACAGTGACGGTAGAGACCGGTTTCTTTCACCCAGATTGGCCTGCAGCCCTAGCATAGGCTTCAGCCCACCTCTAGCAGGGAGGAAGCCGGCGGCCCTGCACCAGCCTATCCAGGTAACTGCAGGTATACTTAGCTGGCACAGACTGAATAATCAGAAGTCTACCTGGGCAACTGCGGTCATCCTGGACCTGCACTGCATAGATTGCTGCCCACAGCTGCAGCTCTATCCCTGCCCCAGGCAGGGGAGAAAGGGGCCTGAAGCTTCATCAGTCTCTCTGGGCAACTACAGTCTAGGCCTGCATGAGTTGGATTATTTCACACAGCTGTGGCTCTGTCCCTACCCCTGGCAAAGGATAAAGTTGAGAGAAGCTTCACTGGTCCTTGGGGGTAACAAGGGTAGCCTGAGCCTCCACAGCTTATAGCACCAACTACACAATCAGCAAGGGAGAAAGGGTAAGAAAGCCCTAAACTAAAGAGAAAAACTGCACCCAGAATAAATACTCTAGGAAGCCAGATGCCAAGACACCAACAAAAAATTACAATCCACACCAAGAAACAGGAAGATATGGCCCACTTAAAGGAACATGACAAGCCTTCAGATGACATAAAGGAGTTGAGACAACTAATCATAGATATTCAAACAAATCTCCTTAATAAATTCAATGTAATGGCTAAAGAGATTAAGGATCTTAAGAAGACATTGGATGAGCACAAAGAAGAATTTGAAAGCATACATAGAAAAATAACAGATCTTAAGGGAATGAAAGGTGCAATAAATGAAATTAAAAATACACTGGAATCATATAATAGCACAGTTGAGGAGGCAGAAAAAAGGACTGGTGAGTTTGAAGAAATGGTCTCTGAAAGTGAACATACAAAAGAACAGATGAAGAAAAGACTGGAAAAACTTGAACAAGGTCTCAGGGAACTAAAGGACAGCAAGAGACATGCAAACATACGTGTCATGGGTGTCCCAGGAGAAGAGAAGGGAAAAGGGGCAGAAGGAATATTTGAAAAATTAATGGTAGAAAATTTCCCAACCCTATTGAAGGACATGGATATCCATGTCTAAGAAGCATGGCGTACTCCCATCTGAAAAAAATTTGAATAGACCAACTCCAAGACACATACTAATCAGAATGTCAAATGCCAAAGACAAAGAGAATTTTGAGAGCAGCAAGAGAAAAGCAATGCATAACATATAAGAGATACCCAATAAGATGAAGTGCCAATCTCTCATCAGAAACCATGGAGGCAAGAAGACAGTGGTATGCTATATTTAAGATACTGCAAGAGAAAAACTTCCAGCCAAGAATCTTATATCCAGCAAGACTGTCTTTCAAAAATGAGGGCGAGTTTAGAATATTCACAGATAACCAGAAACTGTGACAGTTTGTAACCAAGAGACCTGCTTTCCAAGAAAAACTAAAGGGTGTGCTACAGCCTGAAAACAAAAGACAGGAGAGAAAGGCCTGGAAGAGTGTGTAGAAGTGAAGGTTATATTAATAAAAGTAACTAAAAGTGTCAAAAGACTGGTGAAAATAAAATATGACAGATAAAACCCAAATATTCAGGAATAAACTTAACAAACGATGTAAAGCACTCGTATTCAGAAAACTACAACTCATTGTTAAAAGAAAAAAAAAAGACCTAAATAATTGGAAAAACATTCCATGCTCGTGGATTGGAAGACTAAATATCATTAAGATGTCACTTCTACTCAAATTGATATACAGATTCAATGCAATCCTGATAAAAATTTCACCAGCATTTTTAAAATAAATGGAAAACATGATTATCAAATTTATTTGGAAGGGTAAGGGGTCCTGAATAGCCAGAAAGATCTTAAAAAGGAAAAGCAAAGTTGGAAGTCTCTCATTTCTGGACTTTAAGTCATATTACCTAGCTACAGTGATAAAAACAGCATGGTATTGGCATAAAGACAGACACTTAGACCAATGGAACCGAACTGATGGTTAAAAAACAGACCCTCACATCTATGGTCAAGTGATTTTTGATGAGCCTGTCAAACCCACCCAGCTCGGGCAGAACAATCCATTCAACAAATGGTACTGAGAAAATTGGATATCCATAGCAAAAGAAGGAAAGAGGACCCCTAACTCACACTCTATACAAAAATTAACTCAAAATGAATCAAAAACCTAAATATGAAAGCAAGAACCATAAAGCTTCTAGAAGAAAATGTAGGAAAATATCTTCAAGACCTGGTGGTAGGTGGTGGATTCTTAAAGGAGATAACAGAGGACTGAGATGGGACTACTGATATTTAATATATGCAGAAGTTTTAATTAGCTTTACTGTAAAAGTGTGGAAATGTACAGAATTGATGGTAACACATTATAGTGAGTAACAGCTGGTTTATAAATGAGGATGTGGCTGCACATGGCAGTCCAGGGATGTAAATGCCAATTGACAGAAAGCTAGAGAATAATCTAGGGACTGAATAGCACAGTAAATCCAGAGGTGGATGAGAACAGTTGTTGGTGGTACAGATGCAAGTGTCCTTTGTGAGCTAGAGCAGATGTACATCAGTATTGCAGGGTGGTGGGAATGTGGAGAAGCATGGGAAAAATACAACTGGAGTTACCTATGGAGTGTGGTTAACAGTAATAATGTATATTCTTGCATCTATGCCAAAGATGTACTGTGTTGATAATGGATGATTATGGAAAATGTGTGTCAAATGTATGCTGTGGAACTAGTAATAATTGGATGACATTATCTCATAATTTGTAACAAATGTTCCACCACGGTGTGGTGTGTTGATAGAGGGGTGTTATTTGGGAATTCTTGCACATGTGCATGCATGATTGTTTTCTAAGTTTACAACTTTTGTCATAAAAATATATTTAAAAAATAATAATAGGGTGGGTTGGGGGAAAAATACACCAAATATAAGATAAGGACTATAATTAGTAGTAAGATTTTGACAATATTCTTTCATAATTTGTAACAAATGTCTCACAACGCAAGGTGTTGGTGGAGGGTTGATGTATGGGACCCCCGTACGATGTTATGATTGTTTGCTTTGTAAGTTCACAACTTTTACTATACATTTATTGTTTATGTATGTTCATGTATAAATGATATAAAAAATAACAATAGGGTGGGTTGGGGGAAAATACTTTGATTAGTAGTAATATTTTGAAGATGCTCTTTAATCATTAGTTAGAAATGTTTCACAACAATGCAAGGTATTGATGGTAGAGTGAAGTATGAGAGCCCTGTATGATGTTATGAATGTTTGTTTTGTAAGTTCACAATTATTACTGTACATTTATTGTTTTTGTATGTTCATGTATGAGTGATATTTCAATAAATTAAAAAAAAAAAGAGATTGGGAAAACATTATGTATATGGTAAGATGTCGTCTATGCAAAACTGTGAATTTATAAATTTTATGTGTACTGGCCTGAAAGGCCGTGCCTCCAAGTCTTAGTAATGGTATCTCTAGAAAGCAGGATTGCTGGAAATTTCCCCTTTTTTCTTTCTATCGATTGGAACTTTTTGAATCTTCTAGAGGAAGCACATGGTATTACCCTTTTTGTAAAACACAAGATTGAACAGAATAAGTGAAGACAGGCCATCCAGCCTTCCCTAAGACCCACCTTCATCAAATCAACTGCATCTTTTGCATCCCTTTCAAAAAAGTCCACGGGAAAGTCTCGGCTGGGGGGCCTGGAGTGGCCGTACCCTCGAGGATCCCAGGCCACCACCGTGAAGAGCTTCTTATTCAGGTTCTTCATCTGTGGCCCAAAATCAGTCTCACCACTTCCTACAGATAGAGCCATGGTTACCCTAAGATGAAGGCTTTTGTTGTTTCGAACACATGTAGAAACACAAGCAAAAACACTCTTCCAAGGAAGTAACCCGTTTCTCCTCAAAGCCAGCCCTCAGAGGGTGATCAGTCCAGGAGCCATGGCGAGAGCTGAACCCCTGTCCTGGGAGAATGCTGGTGGGTCTCCTAGCTCCCCCCCCAGCGGCTCCCTTAAGGAGGAGAGCGTGCCTGAGCCTCTATTTGGTCCCATATTATTTCAACACTTTTATTTTTTGAGGTACCGGGGGTGGGGATTGAACCGGGCCCTCCCATGTGGGAAGCTGGCACTCGACCACGGAGCCAGGTCCACTCCCTCAACACTTTTGATACTTCTTTATTTTAGTCTCTCCCCTTTGCTTTGGGTGAATGAATGCGACCGTATAGACTTAAAGATTTCATATACTTCTGAGTAATTTTTGTTTTCTTTTTTTCCTTCTGTTTTTCAAGTGACTTACAAATGAGAGCTATCTGAGAAATATCTGCAGGCAAACTTCTAAGATTCGGTCCAAGTTATTCAAAGTAGAATTCCAAAATTCTGGATATTTTGAATAGGCAAATGTGACAAGCCCTGCAGATTTTATTTTCTGGCTATAATTAGCAACCCAATAACTTGGCTAAAACACTCCAATCGGAGAGGGAAGAAGTTAAATGAGTTTGCCGCATTAAAACAATACAAATGAGTAGAGCCATACTCTTGTGCTGGTGACGGCCGCAGGTGGCAGTCCCCACCCCCACTTGGTCACAGCCACGGCTGCCTCTGGCCTGTGCTGGCAAACCTGCTCTACTCTACACTCCTTGCAGCCTGGAAGGCCAGCACCTCACAGACCTCAGGCTAGGAGCGAGTAAGAATCGTGTTTGTAAGTTTTTTTTAAATTTTTTTTTTTTTTTGAGGTACCTGGGCCAGGGATTGAACCTGGGACCTCGTATGTGGGAAGCTGGCACTCAACCAGTGAGCCACATCTGTTCCCCTAAGTTGCTTTTTTCGTTTGTTTGCTGTTGCTTGTTTTTTTGTTTGTTTTTTAGGAGGCATCAGGAACTGAACCCGGGACCTCCCATGTGGGAAACAGGCACTCAACCACTTGAGCCACATCCGCTCCCCAAGAAATGTGTTTTTAAACGTAAGCTTAATTTCTGAGAACTCATAGCTTAGGCCACAAACGAATACTTAAACACCTCACCTGACAAACTGGCTATTTCAGCAAATGTCTTTCGAGGTGGTACAGGATAATCTAACATTACCAAGGTTTGTCATCTTTGTAAGAAAGAACTTTCCCGAGATGGGGTTAAGTCCTGTGGGGAAAACCAGGCCAAAACCAAATCCGTGAGTGTCCTGCCCACATCTACTGCTGTCACGCGGAGCTTCTCGTGGCCTCTGAGCTGGAGGGACTTCCACGCGGCTGTTATCCTGCCCCATATATTTGAGCTGCTCTGAAGGAGGGGTAAGGGGCGAGATGTGGGAGAAAGGGAACAGCCTAGCTTAAGACCAACTTCAGACAAGACATTGCTTTCTGGCACACCAGGGATGCTAAAACCATGCACCAGTATATGAAAGCTGAGAAAGAAACACAAATATCAACACCAGTGGCCTGCTAGGAGGACTGGGTGCTGGGGAACAGGGGCTGGGAGAGGGAATCTCACTGTTAATATATATTTTTAAAATTTTGAATCATGTTAAGGTTTTACATAAACAAAAATTAAGCAGTTAAAATGTTTTTTTAATGCCTGGCTAATGAAATAATGGAAATCTAAGCTAATAAATTGTTCACTGGTTTTACAGATAACTAACTTTAGCTCTACATCAGCCACTGGAGTAAATGCTCTGCTTCATTATATTATAATAGCTTAAGGGAAAAATGGTACTAAGTACTAACCAGGAAAAAATGCCTCAATAGCTAGAATGGCACCATTCTAAAATAAAATCAGTTAAGTGGCACCATCAACTAATTGAAAAAATTCAGCACTTTATTTTTAGGAGGAAAAAAGCAAATCATAAGAAAATAAGAATATACTGAGATCAGTGAATCAGATAAAAATAAAACAATACTAAAACCCTTAAATGCATATTTGGAATGTCCTGGGATCACTGGGAATTCCTTCCTTGAGCCTTCTCCATAGAAACTACTGCCCTGTAACATGAGGTTGCAATCAGCTGACTTCTCTAGGCCCCACACTCGAGAGGGTGATATACGAATCTAAATTGGATTTTTAAGAAGGGTTTAAACTCAGGCTTATTCCTACCTCTTACTTTAATCTAACAGACAAGCAACCACAACCAGGGTGACCAATTCCTTGGTTTCAGCACTGAAGTCCTGTGTCCTGGAAAAGCCAGGCCCACCGGGATGGCTGGTCACCACCCCCAGCCATCTGCCGTCTCCCATCCCTGCATCCCACCTCCAACTCCCTGGCCCACCATTCCTCTCCCCAAACTGTTGGCAACTGTGGTTTCTCCGCACTCACATGGGGGAAAATGGCTTCTTAGAGGAAATAAAAACGCACATCGTCGAAGGTCATCTACTTTTCTAAATCACTTAAATTTCACAGTAATAAATGTTATTTAAACTGTTTCAGCCAAGCACTGGAATAGTCATTCTTTGGCATTATGTGCTGTGACTGTGTCATAGACTGTAGGGCATGCAGAAGATTCCATGAAAAAACCTGCAGACCTAACATTCCAGGAAGCAGCAGGACCGGGTGGTCTCCCTCTCCAGTCCGCTGATAATGCAGGCACACGCCATTCACGTCCACTTTACCCGAAGTTACTGAGGTGCTGGAAGGGAGAGAGGAAAACAAACAAACATCCCCAAAGTAAAATCATTTAGTAGAACAAAGTTCATATGACAACGCAAGCACCCTGCTCAGGCTTCTTATTATTTTGGCTTTGTATCTCAAGTTTCCATCCTAAAAAAAAAAAAAAAACACACAGCATGAGCTTGTATCTTCCTCCCCGGGCTTGCAAACCTGGAGTGCCCTACAAAAGCACTGAGATGCTCATTGCAATCAATGGCGAGACAGGTATGGGGACACACCAGGTGAGCTGGCACCTGACCTCGGCACCGTCAGTCTGAGCTTCAGTGGGTCTACAAGAGCTGCTCAGACCTTCGACTGCCAGGCTGATGTTCCCAAGGGTCAAGGTGGCCCCAGAGATCGAGAGGGACGGCCCTGAAGCCAGGGGGCCCTTTGGCATAGGCTTCCTGTGTTTTCTGGCCAGCCAAGCATACTGATAGGGCCACACTGGTTTTTAAGATGTTGAACTCTTTCAGGGTGGTTTGTTAAATAGCCACGTTCCTAAGCCCCGTGTTCAGAGCCCTCCCCGCTGGCCCGAGAAACTCCCATGATCCGACATTTAACTGGGCCACGTTTGCCACCGTCCGTCCTGACCGGGGTGTGTGCCTGGCCTAGTGGATGCTCCTCAGCTGCCCTTCTGGAAGCTCTCCACATCTATAGGGTATACTGGGCTCCAACAGCCTCCCTGTGAATTTACCAGGACAGGTGATAGAGTGAAGCACAGAAGGGACAGTACACATGTTAGGGCAGGGACTAAAAGGGGGTGCTCGCATCCCCTCTGCTAATGGACTTGATGAACGCACATCAATCACTGCCTCTTGCTTTTACAGACTCCCTACCCCCTACCTCTGCCCCATGTCAACATGATTACTGAAACGTGAGCACTTTTGTAAAAATGAAATCCTGTTTTCTCTTTGGGCTTTGTCTTGTTCGACAATTTCAAACAAGAATGCAATTTCATTTAAGAATGCTTAAATGATGTGCAATTTCTGGAATCCGGAATTGGTTGGAAATAAGGCCTGTATGACTGTTTGCTCATCTACAGAAATGCTATGAAAGGAGGAAGAAGGCCACTGAGCATGATGCTTGTCATGGTGCCACTGCCAATTTACTTTTTTTTTTTTTTTCTTTCATAATTGAGATTTTATCGGTTGTTTTGAAGATCAGCACAGACGTTATGAACAATTTGTACACAATTCTTAATGTACATACCGAAAACCTAAAAAGCCATGTAGTTGTTCTAAAGTTATTCCAGTGACTTTCCAGCTTAAAATTTGGAGGCAAGTTTTCCTTAAGAGGATATCAAGTACCAATATCTTCAAATGTTGATAAACTGTTACATCTTTAAGTCCCACTAATTCACAATTTAATACCATCCACGTTACATACTCACATTTCCAATCTTTTACAGCACATAACAAAGTTATTAGAAAAACTGGACAACCACGACCAAGGATGTTGTAGAGTTCTGACAGGGAGAGCCAAGATCAGGGAAGTGGTTTTAAGAAACATGTCCACTAAAAAACATGGGAATAGGAGTAATTTAAAATGCTCAACACATATTAAATGCATGATTGTGATTCCAAATCACTATTTAGTATGTGTTGTATTATAGGGTATAAAAACTGCCAGCCCCCAGTGGAATGTTAAGTTGACACCCAAGACAGTCAAAGCCTCCCATAATTTAATATCCCACTATTTTCTGGTTGTACCAAAAAATAAACAACCAGCAAATGATTTCCCCTCTTTAAAAAAAAAGAATTTACACTTTAAAAAAATGGGATGAGGTGGGATTCCAATCGCCTTCTTAAAAATGTTTCTTCTAAAGCTACTACAAAACTTGCATTTACAAAATAGCTGATAAAAATATTCCTCTGGATTGTACAAGAAGGGAGAAACAGGGACCACTGATAAGACATGCTATATGGTATTAACCAGACTTGGCTTCTTTCTCTCCTGCTTCATCAGAGGTTGGACTATCCTCATTTTTAGTTTCTCCATTTTCCGCAGGTAAATCTTCTTTAGTTTCTTGGTTAGCCACTTCAGCTTGTTTTCCCTTTGCTCCCCTTTTTCCTTTTGGTTGCACTTTTTCGTCTGAAGCTTTATCCTTTCCCGCTGCCTTTTTTGGCTTCGCTTCCACTTTCACAGGAGCGGGTTTAGCGGATAGCCTTGCCGACCACCTCTTGGGCTCCTCCTTCCCCGCCGCTTCGGCCGAGCTGACCTTCCTCTTGGGCATCTTGGCGGTGCTGCGGGACGCGACGCGCCGAGAGCCTTCTCGAAGCCGAGCTGCTGGCCGTTACCGCTCCTCCCGCCGCCCGAGCTGCTGGGACCCCAATTTACTTATGAGTGTCCTACACCTCAGAGTAATTTATTTTTATGATTAAGATGGCTTCAGGGTCAAGATAAAAGCAAGTAAATCCCCTCTACTGACAAGGATTTCAGCAAACATTTGTTCATTGGCGCATTTGCTTTGCTCACAATCCAGTAGGAAAGAAGACACAAATGTGCTTTGCAAACCATCAGGGGAGGATAATTTACTACAGGGGAAAAAAAAAAAAAAAAAAAAAAAAAAAAAACGAGCTTGAGGCATGCAGTTGAAACAAAAGCTCTTATTAGTACTTTCGGTATTTAGCAAATAAAATGAGGCAACTCCCTAAACAGAAATGACTAGCGTTTCCACACCACATAAGTAATAATGCATTGTAATACTGCCATTTCTCTTTATTACACCTTGTGCCCGAGACATTTTTTAGAGGGCTCCTTTCCTTGCAGTGTCAAGGAGGAGCATGTCAAAGTCATTTTGCACTGGGAAGATGACACGCATGAGATCAACATCTTTCTACATGTCCATAAGCCTCTCTGTATCCATGACTGGTGCTGACTCTTGCTCTGTGCATTTCTCCAAGGCCCAAGGGCCACCCAGCCCGAGCACCTGCTTACAGTTCTTCTAGGGTTAGGCTTCCTTTCCTTCAACTTCCATCAGCATTCCTAAATCTCTTTTGCAAAAAGTCTCTAACTTCCCTCTGCACTGTGCTGTGTCTCTGTTTTGATTCCCACTCCAAAGTTCTTTTTCTCTAATTATTGCCGTCCAATACTTTTTTGATTGCCTAGGAAGAATATAGAAAGAAAACCACGTAGCCAAGAATTTTGCCCGATAGGAATTCAATGTCGGGAAAGGTTTACCAAGGCAAAAAATTTGAAGGTGACTTTAGAGGAGGGAGAGATCATATCAGGGTGGGGAAGAGGTAACTGGAGATCAAAGAGAAAGGAGCATTTGGGATGAAATTCCAAAGACGGGTAAAATTCTGAAAAAAGAATGTGGTGGGGAGGGCATTTCCAGAAGAAGAAAACAGCATTATCAAAGGTCCAGAAACAAAGGACATACGAGGTTACAAGCTAGCATTAGCCTTCAGCCTGGCAGGACTGTGGGGCAAAGAGGAAGCTAAGACTGGAGCCGAGAGAGGAAGGGCTTTGCAGTTGGGCTATAAGTTTTCTTCAAATGTCCCTAACGCTTTGTCATCGACATCCTGTATGTTGATTGCACCAAGGGTACATGCCATTATCCCAGCAGCCTGTCACGTAGGGATCATGGAGGCTGCCAAAACCTTTCATGAATCTCCAAGCTGGGGAAACAGAACAGAGAACTGTTTATGCACAAAAGCAAAGCAATTACAAATATAAGGAAAAGGTTTAAAGATAACAGTGATCGATCGAGTGCTGATTTATTTCCACACACAAATATGAGACCACTGAAGCACGTGAGGCACTTTTTCTCCGGCTTGTCAAGGTGCCTTGTGGATGATGGCTGATATCGTGGATAGACAATGTCATGTGTAGATTGAAAGAAGACCATGCTGTAAACCTTGGCTTGTTACTTGGGCCACACTCAAGGCATCACATTTCCCAAACTCTCAGGTAAGAAAAACAATAGAACTTCAGCAACTTTAAAGAACAAAAATGAGTCCCTTTCCCTTGGGCTGCCAATGTGTCTTTCTACCACCTTCTCCCCTCCTAATGATCTCTCCTCTAATCCAGGTGTTCAGCAGAGATCTAAACATATATGTACCTTGGACAGTCCTTGGGGAGTGTGATTCAGTAACTCTGGGGGGGCAGAGCCCCGGTATCTGCTTTTAAAAACACCCAAACCAAAACTCTACTGTACTATTCATTCATTCATATATTTCCTGAGCACCCACTTTGTAATGGGTGCTCAAGATCAGCTCTCATGTAGTTGGGAGTCTAGCAGGAAAGGTGAATAATTAAATCTGCCACCAGCATCTACCATGCAGTGTGAGAAGTATTGTGAAAAAGAAACTGGGGGATGAAGAAAACCCTGGCGGTATAGGAGGTAGACATCAAGTTCCCCAACACCTGCAAGTCTTGCAAGTCTGCCCACTCAAGCCCGCGATTACTAGGGCACTTCCTGCCCTTCTGCTAAATCCGTGGAGCTCAAACTTAGACTTGAATCATCTGGCAGACTTTTACATTTCCAGATGCCCAGGTTGCATAGCAGAATCTCTGTGGTGGAATCCAGGCATCTTGAATTTTTAAAATTCCCCGGGAGCTTCCAACAGGCAACCAAGGTTGAGAATGGCTGTACTGAGTTCATTTCTTGGAGAGGAAAAAAAGGATTTTTTTTTTTTGTCTGTGGGAAGGCCTGCCCAGATATTCAAGAGTGGGTCAGACCTCTATTTGTCCTTGACTCCCATTTTTGGGGGAGGCCGGACAGGCAATGCTAATCAGTTCCTGACTGAGGGGGCTGAGCTGCTCCTCTCAAAGGGGAGGGTTTACTGTGGGATGTGGCAAGATATAAGAGCTTGGGGCAAAAATTAAACTAAAAGTAACATGTTGTTATTTAGTGACATGAAAAAAAGAGATTACGATAACCTGAGAGAAACAAGATCAGACGTCCATTTATCTCAATCTACATTTTTCTCTAGGAGATGCATACCATACTTATCCTAATTTTACAGTTGAGGAACTGAAGATTTAGAATTCAGGCAAGTGTCTCCTCCTCCCAATGCTACAAGCCAAGATTAGCATCTGAGTGATTCGAGTATGGGACACCAGGGCCACAGGTCTTAAACACTTTGCAGAAAGATAAAAAATGGGGGCTACTTAATAAGACACATCCTCACTCTGAAAATTTTACATGTTATCTGTATCCTGATATGTTCAATTGTTTCTTTTGTGTATTTATTTTCTCTAAAGTAACCATTAACCACAATGAATCATTAGCTACCTTCAGGAGTGGCTCAGAAGGGCCGATGAAGCCCTTTGAACTTGAGTCCAGACTCTTTCTAACCCCATGGTGTCACGGAGGTCCCAGCAGAGTTGAGGCACTGTGGACACACACAACTATGATTGCCTTATGAGGGTGGGGGCCAGTGCCAAGGGAACGACGGGCTTCGATTCTCTGGCACGTCATCCCAAGGTTGAACTCTAAACAGTTTCTCCAGGCAGGTTGTTATTCATGGTTCTTAGTTTCTGCAAACTATAAATATTGTAATTGAACATAAAGTACACTTTCGGGTAGAAAAGGCTATTTTGGCCTGACCCAGAAACAATCACATATTACAAATCAGAAATGGGTCAGAGTTCCACACAAGTTTTTGGAACACAACTGCAGGCTGTTCTGAAGCAGTTTTTACAGGAGTGCAGCCATGTGTCAGGATTAACCAATACCACTGGCTGTTTTCCTGGATTACATGTCATGGCACCTTGCAACTGCATTTACAAAATGGCAGCTCAAAATCCAGAGAGACCTGTTTTTCAGAGATATTTCAGGAAGAAGAATCCGGAGGGCAGCTAAGTGGATGGGGCCTTCTTTCATCCATTAAACCAAGAAATTGGACGAAATGCTCCATTTTCCTCTGTTGATTTATAGAGCTGGAGCCATTGACATATTTTTCCACCCTGTATCAAAATAGTCCTGAAAATCATTCTAAATTAAAAATAATTTTCAAAGAACCTAAATCTGATCTGAAACCCAATCACAGTATGAAACTTAAAAGGCAGGTCAGATTTTTCTTCCTTTCTCCTTCTCCCAAAATAGTTTTCTAATCAGAAGTTTCCACATTAGACCAAGGAAAACGTTAAACGCATTTGATTTTTCTTTCCAATCATCAATGGAACCCACCCCAGGAAAAACTACTTGCATACATGTACGTGTGTTGCCATGAAGATATATGTGTGTGCACATATGTTTGTACGGAACAAAGTAAACAGAGCTTCATGCTACTCCACATTTTCTGCCCAGTATCTCTGGGGAACAAAGATGCCCATTTTCAAGACAAGGGTCAGAGATTAATCCAGATTTGGTTTGTGTGTGTGTGTGTGTGTGTGTTGTTGTTGTTTTATCTCAAAGGGGGGTTGGGGTCAGAAGAGAAAAAGGCAGGTTTTTGGGCGTCTCCATAGACCTACAATATGAGAACCTCTGGCAGGGAAGACCGAGAATCACCACCGGCTCCCAAGGGTGATTCTTCTGCACAGGGGAGTTTGAGATCAGAAAATAAGGCTCGGGGGACTTCAGACTCGGGACTTAAGCCTCATCAATACTCCATTTTCGTGCTTATTTTTAATTTAAAAGGCAAGAGGGACTATTGTCCTTACGCCCCATAAGGTGTGGAGAGACAGGGCAGAGCAATGGCTTCGGGATTCGAATCTCCCTCTGCCGCGAGCTGTGTGACTAGGAGCAAATCACCGTACCTCTCTGGGTCTCTCGTCTGCATGACGAAGGGGCTGGACCCGAAGACCGCCAAAATGCCCTAAATCTCCCGAGGCACAGAATGCAAGTGGCCAGCGCCAGAGGGGACGGCCGAGTGCTGGACTGTTCCAAGCTCCACCCGCGCCCGGCCACCGCAGAGGGTCGGGCTTCCGGATCCCAAAGGCAGAGGGGGTGGTGGGCCCCCGCACCCGCCGCCTTTCCAACCTCTCGGCGGCCTCGCGCCCCTCCCGCCCGCCCCAAAGCGGGCGCCATTACCTGTAGGCGGCGGCGGGCTGGGCCCGGGGCACACGCACCTGGGGCTTCGAGGGCTTCAGCGCCGACAGGATGACCCGCAGCCGCAGCGCGGCCCGCACGCCCAGCCCCTCCATGGTGCGCACCGCCGGGAGTGCGCATGCGCCGGCGTCGTGGCCGCGGGACATTAACGCGCGCGACCCCGCCCGCGCCGCCGGGATCTTCCCCAGGCCAGATGGAAGCGCTCGCGGCGGTGCGGGGCCTTCCCGCTGGCCGGTGCCCTGGCGCCGCTCCGCGGCCCGGGTGGCGCTGTCCGTGTCAGCTACGGCCCCGCCCCGCACCTGTACGCAGGTGAGGGCTGAACCAGGGCATCCAGGTTAATGATGGTGCAAGGTAACGCATTTGCTCTTAGGGGCGATGTGATTTTAGCGCGCACAGATTATGTTCCTGTACATTTCTCTCCCCCCACTTTGATGACGTTCTTGTTACAAATTACACACTTTTACATTGAGTCCATTGATTTACCATTTTAAGCATTTGCCTTTTTAAAAAAACTTTTTAAAAATATATTTTTTCTTTTTAAGAGATACTTAGATTATATAAAATGCTACATAAAAAAAATATAAGGGATTCCCATATGCCCCACCTCCCACTCTTCCCCACATTAACAACTTCTTTCATTAGTATGGTACATTCATTGCAATTGATGAACACATTTTGGGGCATTGCTGCTAAACATGGATTATAGTTTACGTTGTAGTTTACACTCTCCCACTCAATTCTGTAGGTTATGGCAGGATATCTAATGGCCTGTATTGAGTGTGATGGAGTTGGACTCAGATGTGACTTCTCTACACATGCCTCTTCTGTCCCTTTTCTGTCCAGCTGGTGCTGGAGCTGGTAGGTGTACATCCAAGACACTTGAATCTCTGGGCTGTCCATATGCCAGCTGCGCCCTGAGCCTCACAGAGTTGCAACACCTACTCTCCAGTTCATTGGACTCATCCAGGACAACTAACAAGGAGGTGAGGATGGACAACCACCATACCAGGGAACCAAGAGAATATGCATTTGCCTTTTTAGATCCTGTAGGACAGGGGTTCTTAACCAGGGGTCCATGAGCTTGAATTGAAATTAAAAAAATATATATATTCTTGTGGGGACGTGTTGGTTATTAAATAATACACAGTATAATGTGCACTTAATAAGGGGTCTGTGGTTTTCACCCGACTGGCAAAGGGGTCCATGAAACAAAAAAGGTTAAGAACCCCTGCTGTAGGAGGTTTAAAAAAAAAAAAAGTGGACTTCAGTAGCACTGGCATTTATATTTACCAATGTCATTACTTTTCCTGGAGCTCTCTTTCATCTATGGTCTAGTGTCCTTTCAACCTGAAGAACTCTGTTTAGCTTTCTTGTAGGGCCAGTCCAATGGTGACAAACTCACCTTTTATTTCTCTGAGAATGTCTTCATCTCTCCGTCATTTCTGAAAGACAGTTTTGCCAGCTATAAAATTCTTTGGCTTTTTGTTTGTTTGAGCACTTACGCTATCCTACTGCCTTCTTGCCTCCATGGTTTCTGATGAGAAATTGGCACTTAATCTGAGACAAACGTCTTTCATTAAATTGGGGACGTTTTCAGCCATTATTTCTTCAATTATTCTCTCTGCCCCTTTCTCTCTTCTCCTCCTGGGACTCCCACAATGTGTATATTTGAATGCTTGATGGGCTCCCTCAAGTCCGTGAGACCTCCATTCACTTTTCTTCTTTTTTGTTGTTGTTTTCTTCTGCTCTTCAGACTGAATGGTTTCAATGACCTTATCTTCAAGTTCACATTCTTCTGCCAACTCTTATCAGCTGTTGAACATATTGGAGGGAAATTTTAATTTCTGTTACAGTGTCTTCAGTTCTGTTTGGTTCCTTTTCAAGCTTTCTATCTCTTCTTTGATATTCTCTTTGTGTTCATCTTTTGTTTCCCTGATTTTCTGTAGTTCTTTGAGCATATTTGGACTATTTCTTAAGTCTTTGTCTGGTATGTCCCAGGTCTGGTCCTCTTCACTGGCGGTTTCTAATGCTTTATCCTATTTCTTTCCATGAGCCATCATTTCCTGTTTCTTTTTATGTTTTGTAATCTTTTGTTGGAACCTGGGCCTTTTGGTATTTTAATATCTGGAATTTAGACACTTTCTTAAGCTTCTATCTAGCTAGTGTTATGAATGCCAGGAGCTTAAAAAAGAAGACACTTTTCCCATTCTTTGCTGAACAGCCTGTGCAATTGTTCTTCTTCAGAGCTTACTCAAACAAAGAGTTTAGAAAACAGCCCAAGCAAAACTTATGTTCTGTCCTCTTTTCTTCTCCTGGACCTGGGCAGGTGGCCCATTTACAAAGATCCAAATGTCCCCTTTCCCCAGGAAACTGCACTTCCTGAAGGCCCAGTTGCCACACTGTATGTTTCACAGCCAGAAATTCTGTCTCAGGCAGCTGCAAGTTTGATTTTTCCTTATTTTTAATTTGCCTTCTTCCTTTGGCACTTGCCCTGTTACTGCAACCCTTGAACTGTTTTCTGGAGCTTAGAGACATGTTTTTGCCAGTTCTTGCTGGTTGTTCAAAGTTTCCATGGGGGGGGATGGAGCCCTGCAAAGTTTCACACTGCCATCTTGGTCAATTAGCCAGGGGGTGATGCAATTTAAAAACAATTTTTCTTGAGATTATGTAACTCATACTTTATAAAGGTTGTGAGCATATGAAATTTAAGGCTCAGTGGAGAAAAAACTAACCCTTTCATTCTGGCTCCCATTCTGCCTTAACTGGAAATAACTGGCAGATTCACCACTACTGTTGGAAACTTACTTGATTTATTTGAGATGACAACAGCTTCCTTGCATATCACATTATTTCTCCTCCAAGAGAATCTTCTAGTATAGGAGTCCTGTATCCACAGTGCTTTTTAAGTGTTCCAGCCATGGAAGGTTCTATTACTTGCAGTGTCCTCAGGCCCACTGAGGTGTCTCGAGTTAAAAAGGTAGATATGGCCTAAATATGGAATATGCAAGAATGTTTATATTCTACTTTTAATGTAAATCTACCACATCAATGTCTTGCATAGAAGGAGAGAAATGTTTAATGTCAGCTAAATGACTAAGAAATCTTTGGTGGGGTCAACATTTTTTTTTCTCTATTAGAGAAGTTTACAGAATAATCAAACACAAACATTTCCTTATTTCTTAGCTGAACAATCATGCACATTTCCTAATTTCTTACATGAAATGTTGATCAGGATTTCTTGTCAGAGATGGTTAAAAATAGTTGCCTGCACAATTTCAACACCAGTTGCATTATTTGTCTTAGTTTGCTGAAGGCTGCCAATGCAAAATACCAGAAAGGGGCTGGTTTTTATAATGGGAATTTATAGGTTAATATCTTACAGTTCTGAGGCTGTGGAAATGACCAAATCAAGGCATCAATAGAGATGCTGTCTCATCAAAGGTTGGCTGCTGGCGATCCAGGATGCCTGCCACATGGCAAGGCAAAACATCTGCCTTCTCCTCCAGGCTCACTTTCTGAGCTTAGCTGTGGGTGATCAGGCATATGGCTCATCTCTCCCCTCTCCTCGTGTTCAGCATTGGCTGCTCTGCTGATTCCAGCTTCCAGCCTCTCTCAGCCTCAGGGTTTCTCTTTCTGCAGCTGCAGGCAATCCTGGAGTCCTTTCTCACATGGCATGGTAAAATGGCAGCCTTTCCTCTCCCTTCTCCTCTGTTTATATAGGACTCCAGTAAAGGATTAAGACCCACCCTGGGTCCTGCAATCTAATCAAAGGCCCTCAACTGAAGTGAGCTAATCAAAAGGTCTCTTCACTGAATCTAATCAAAGGCCCCATCTGCAATGGGTTTGCTTTAAGAACAGGATTTTCTGGGGTCCACAAAACTCAAAACCAGGACACTTATATTAAACAAAAATGGTAGCACTGTGAGTTTTTAGGTTATTGGTGTCACAATTTATTATCTTTAAGTACACAGCACTATTTTTGTGCAGTTTGAAAATGGCTACCATTTTTGTGCCAGGCACCTTAAAATCATTCTTATTTTAATCTTCACATCAACTCATGTACTATTGTCCTCCCCACTTATAGATAAGAAAACCATGGCTAAGAAAGATTAGGAAACATATCCTAAGTCCCATGGCTAGAGAGTGGTAGAGGGGAAATTAAACCTGCTGGATTTCAGAACCTTGTACTTGGATTATTACATATTTTGTAATTCATCGTGGTAGCAGTTGCCCTTCAGTGTTTTGCTTCTAAAATCTTGAACATTTAAATTCCTATTTTTATTTACACTATTATCATAGTTAGATTTTCTTTATGAACACACTTTAAAATGCACAGCAAAATACCATTTCAAACATTGTGTGAGGAAGAGCTCCTTTTCATACTCCTGCTACCTTCTTCTGGGCATTATGGAGCCAAAGCAAAGACTGTGATCATTGCCACAAGCGGGAAAAATCTACGGAGCAAGCCTGTGAGAACCGGAAGTGGGTCTTCTTTATTATTAATAACCTCAGAGTTTGAATATCTTTATTTGGAAGCGTGTATGGATTAGCTTCTTTCTCATTTTCTGGTCTGTGTTGTCTGGCTTAATTGGTTTCTGCCCAAGAATATTCTGCCCAATTTTTGATGGTGCTTGAGCCTTATATTGAAGCTCCTCAGTGACAAATTTGGCCCTTTTCAACCTGGTGTTTAGAGAGCAGGGGCGAAGGAAAGGTCTCTGAACTATGCCTGAAAGACACAATGCTGAACTCTGGGGGATGTAAGTTTTCACCCCAAGGACCAAAATGAACCTGTCTGGGAGCTTCTCTTTTTATCATCAGCTTCCTCTCTCCTGCCAGGTGCAATGGAGTGAAAAGGGAAGAATATACGGGAAATGCCAACCTAAGTCATAGAGGCACCGGTGGCAAATCCCAAACTGTTTTATTCATACAAACATGCACATCATTCCATGGCTTATATCTGAAATACATTTTATTTTTAAAAATCCATTAAAAAGACCATTCACTTTTGCTACTTAATATTGGTCATTTAACCTCTTTGAAGTTTAAAGCATTTAGAAAACCATTAGGACAGAGGTACAAGGGATACAGTTATTTAAAAAATATTAAACCCAGGTCCCTCTAGCAAAGTCTGGGATTCTTGGTGTCCAATTTTCATTTTGAACTAATGCTGTGTGGCTGATAAGTAGTGAGGCAGGGTCCTGTGTGGGCTGGAAAAATGAAGTTCATTACTTTACAGCAGTGGTTCGCACCTGGGGCCAATTTTCCCCTTCCAGGGAACCTTTGGCAAAGTTTACAGACATTCTTGTCTTCTTGGTCACAGTGGGTGGAGGGAGAAGAGGTGTGTTACTGCCACCTAGTGGCTGGAGGCCAGAGGTGTTTCTAAACGTCCTATGATACACAGCATGCCTCCCCACCCCTGAAGAATTATCCTGCCCAAAATGTCAACAGTGCTGAGGTTGAGAAGCCCTGCTTTGCAGTCACACTTCAGGGGTGCGCGTGTATGTATGTCTGGGGCTGGAGGGCATTCGGAATCAGAAGTGCCAACAATACCGAGCCCTCCTCTCCCCAAATCATGGGAGGGCTGAGCAGGACTGCAAACCTGCTCGTTTCTCGCAAAGTGCTAGCGGTGATGCTTTGATGGCCTGGTTGGCGTCAACCTTCCAGTTTCTTCACTCTTCACGTTAGCAGGGTGAGTGCTAGAGGCCCAATTTCCAGACTCTGAAGCTGTTTATTTTTTTTTTCAAATCAGGAAAAAATGAAGATATTTCTATAGTACAATAGGGTAAACGGAGGAAGCTGCTCAACAGTGATCAGCCCTGAAGCTCTATTCATACCGAGGGGTGATGAGCTCAATAGTGCCTGCTCCCTGATCCCTCTTCAGGGCATACAGGTTGTTGAGAAAATGCATAAAGTATCAGCATTCTAGGAAAGAACTTTAAAAATAAGTAATCAAGAATTTTGGTAGTTGTCAACATTAGTAGCAGTTCCCTGGAACAACTGCCTGAGAACTTCCGATACTCCCCCCACCCCTGCCTCTATTTCTTTTTCCTCCTTCGTACTCCTAAAATCCCTTCAGTTAGTTTATGGAGTTAGAGATTTGCATATAGTTCTTAAAACGGGCACTGCACTTGATACTGAAGTTAATGGACACTGTATTTGTGGAATGAACTGTGCTTGTGGTTTGAAAAAAACTATTTGGAGAAAACTAGAATTTACTGTATTTTAGCCATGGCAGGAGCTTATATGAAGAAGGGAGCACAAAATTTTAGAAGTCGATTTATTTTGTGTTCTCTTTTTCTCTCACTCAAACGAAACCCCAGGAAACCGAGTAAATAATTGAAGGCCATGTTACGAAGGAAAACGATCTTCCTCAAATATCTTCTCTCCATTCCAAAACCTCTTTCTTGATAGGTTCTGGGGCACTGACAGGTCTTCCTGCTTGGACTTTCCTGAAGGTGGCTTGTTTGCAGCAAAACTTTCCCCCCCATTTTCCAGCTCTGAAATGCAGGAAATGGTTTTTATGCAGGCAAGACAACACCTCTCAGTGAGGAAAGAATTCTGGACTCCCGGAGGCAGGACATCTTCCAGTGAGTGATCACTAAGTGAGGCGTTTACTTCCTGCTGCTCAAGCCCTTCTAGGGCTAGTTCTGGCTGACGTACACCAAAGAGTTCAGGAGGTCTATTCTGGAGCACTGGTAGAGTGCACGGGCCAGCTTTCCCACCGTAGCCCCTTTATTGCCTTCCCTCATCAGCCACTTTTGGAGCATCTGGTAAACCTTTTCTTTTAGCCCATCTCGTTCATAGTCATGGTCAATTTCATCAATCTGAGGTTCGGTGAAGCCCAGTTTACGGGCACATTTTTTCCATTGCTTTCCCAGATTTTCCCTGACTGGGTCCAGGTGTTTATCAGTCAGACTAGCGGTATTATCTGCCAAAGGGAAAAGAGAAGACTGCATCAAGATATGCCCATTCTAACTTCCTGAATTGCTGAAAAACCCAAGTAAAGCGAAGCCAGGAGACAGTGAGGAAGATAACTTCTTACTTAAATAGTTGTTTAACTCATGGGATGTGATACTTTTCACACCTGCTAGCCCATATGGGGCCTTTCTGTGAATTAAAATAGGGCATCCCTTTCCCAGCAGATGCCCCCCTGAGCCACAGCTGATGGCCTTGTGAACAAAACTCCTACTTGGCAACTAGGTTGGGTGTTCTATATAATCTTAGCCAGCGGCCTCATCTATATTAAACCTTTCTGGATGTAAAGGGAAAAAACACCATTTTTGTTCCTTCTGAGCATTTTCCACTTACATCTAGCCAGAGTCAAGGCCACCAACTCCTGATCCCCCCTCACTCAACAGTTCACTTTCCCCTTACATAATCAAGGAAATTGTGACCATCAAGTGTAAACTTTTTCAATCCCAATGCCTTCCCTTCTCTTTCAAGGGATGAGGTACCCATTGTTTTTGGAGCCTCCCCCGCCCCAGCCCCACAACTGCTGTCTCTTCCTCTTGTAGCCATAACCTCCCTCTTTCTACCGGCCCCTTCCCCTTAGCCCTTCATTTAAAAAATTAGTAAAAAGGAACAAATGAAAGTATAACACAAACACCACAAACAAACCATATTCCGTGATCCTACCTCAGCAAGCTGATTAGAAGGGAAAAGACATCTCAATTTTTTTTCTCAACTCTCATTCTTTCCTCAGCCCAGCACTGTGGGGTTTTGTCCCCACCACCATCAGTGGTCCAAGAACCTCCCGAGGGATTTGCCAAGTTTTGTCCACTCCTCTCTAGGAGAGAGACCCTGGGTTTCATCAGATTCTCAACAGTGCCCTTGTTTCCCCAAAAGTTAGAAACCCCTGCTCTAGGTTTTTGAAATGCTAGCCTTCAAATGGGCTTGTCCAAGAGTTGCAAACTATGACCCGGGAGCCAAATCTTGCCTGCTGCCCTGTTTCTGTAAGTAAAGTTTTATTGGAACAGTCACATCCAATCTTTTACACACTGTCTTTGCCTACTTGTGCAATACAATGCCAGAGTTGAGTCATTACAACACAGACCTCAGGGTCCACAAAGCATAAAATATTTGTCCGGCCCTTTATATAAAATGTTTGCCAATTCCTGCGGTCATCAGAAAGCTGGGCTCTTACAGGAGCTATTTCTCCAGGTCTGAGTAGTACTATTGATGATGATGATGATAACTTAACACTTTTATAGATCTTACTATATGTGCCAGGCAGTGTTCTAAGCTCTTTACACATATTGACTCGTTTACTTTTCACAACAAATCTAGGAATTCGATTATTATTCCCATAAGGTAAGTTAAGGAAATTACAAAAGAATTAAATGGGAATTACAGATTACAGAAGAAGCATGGGTCAACTTTCAGGGGGGATTTTCTAATCAGAGAAATTTTAGGATTCCAATATATCCCTTTTAAGAAGGATGAAGTTTAAGATCATGAGACCATGGGTCCTTGAAGGGCATCTTACCAAAGACATCTTGGTACTTTGAGGCTGGCTCTGCCTTAAAGTTCATGTATGTGCTTTCCAGGAGAGGTGAATCTATTCCCGACAACTCCATATGGTTGTAGGCTCCAATCTGAACACCTGTGCTATTGTATATGGTGTATTTTATGGACTCGTCTAAAGAGGGAGAAACACACACGTAAGGACATCTAGATTGAAATCAAGAGAAAAAAAAATCACAGCACAGTAAAGGGTCAGGGTTTTACGCCAAATATTTATCCTATGTTAAGTTAAATGGTTTATCCTATGCCGCCTTTTGAAATTTTCTCTTGTAAAATGTGCCTGCCACCAAGTCAGAAAATAGGGGTGAATGAAGAACACAACAAGGCCAGCCACATTTCCCAGCAGACTCCCCCTGCTCAAACCTCTTTGAACGACAAAATCCAAAACTCTCAGGTCAGTATTCAAGGCCAGCCACAGCTCTTCCCTGGCCTCGCTCTTTGATCTTTCTCGCAAGGTCCTCTCCCTCTCTCCAGTCTAGGTACTTTAGTCATACCAGGTTTGCATTGGTCTGTTCATATCTGACCCCGCTTTTGGGTCAAGCCGTCCCCTCTGCCTGAACTGCCATTCTCCCATATCACTGCTTGAGTTCCTACAAAGTCCCAGCTCTGATCTCCCTCCTCCAACCAGCCTCCCCTGCAGTCCTAGATAAAGCACTGGCTTTGGCCTTTTTATTCCTGTTACTAAAGAACATTTAGCATATCTTTGTATGCGAGAGAAGGTAGGAGAAAGAAGGTCTGAGGAGAATGTAAATGAAATTTAGCTCCAGGCACCTCAGTCAGCACACCTGCCCCTAAAATAGACAGCTCAGCTGGGTCAGACACCATATGCATATTGAGCTGCCTTTTCTCTGGTGAAGCTATGGAAACTATGGACCCTACCAAAAAAACAGAAGAAATGTATGTCGTGCACACACACAAGTATATGCCCATCATGTTACATGGTTCATGAAAACACTGAAACTGGGGTCCTTGGAATCCCAATAAAGAATTCCTGGGCCGTCCAGCTCCAAAGTGTTATTTATTGTTCTTGATCATGACAATGGCGTCAGTAACTGCAGCAACCATTTGCTGAGCTCTTATTCTGTATGTTTCAGGCACAGGGCTATGGTGTTTACATGCCTTATCCCATGTAATCCTCTCTCCCAGCTTAAAAGGAACACCCTGAGACCAAGAGGCTGAGTAGGACAGAGAACATCACTCTGAGCCAGGAGTTTACTCTGCACCTCTCGATACTGAAGCTAGTGGGATTTGCACCAGTGCAAATCAGGCTACTGGAAAACCCAGGAAAATTGTGAAGCACACAAAACAGATGCGATATTAGAAACCTGAGTTTAGCGCCTGCAAGACATAAACTTTTGGATCTAACATTTTTATTTTACAATCGAGGATACTGAACTCTGGAGAGGCCAAATGACTTGCCTGAAGTCAGAGGAAGTGAGTGGCACAAGTTGGACCAGGAGCAAGTAGTTAGGGTACTTCTGCTAAGTACTACTGGATATTGATGCTGGATTTTAAATCACTTCCACTCCGGACTGCTAGTAAACTATCGACTAACTTTTTTTTACTTTGGCCTGATAAAGTCAGGAACCTGCAGAAAAATCTACATCACAAAGGGTAGTCATGGCCTATGGAAGATAAGGAAATAAAAGCATCCAAAACCTATTTCTTATCTTTAGAAAACAGCAAGCAAAAGAATAGAAGCAAAAATCTCCCCCTTCCTCAGAGACTGGGTGTAATGGATGACTGAGCTATTGAGGCCAAGGTGGAAGCTGTCTCCCAGGTATGAGGACAGGTGACCCAGCACCTATGGGCAGCTGCCAACACTCATCCAAAAGGGAGTCCTTAGGAAGTAATAGAAGCATTTTCAATGCTGCTTAGGAATGCAGAAAGAGTCCCTAACTGATTGCTTTTTGTATTTTAAAAGTCATTTTAGAACATCTGCAAAAGAAGCTGTGATGTGAACAAATTTGCTAAAGTTACTTGTCCAGTTGGGAACAGCAGGGAAGCTGCTATGCACATCTATTGAAAGTATATGTCATGACATGGCTAAGTAGGAAAAATGTATATTTTGGTTTTTCTGGGGGACCTAAAGGATCATTTTTAGGGGGTAGATCTTATTTTGTGACTAGAACAGTACCTGGCGTATACTAGACACTCTGAAATATTTGTTGCATGAATGAATGAATCCCTGAAGGAAGCCATTCCTTCCACTTTTGTTTAGTTACTTACATTGCCCTTAAGACAGTGGTTCCCAAAGTATGATCCATGGAACAAAGTGTTCCAAAATACAAATTATATAAAAGCATGTTTCTTTAAAAAACTTTTTCTTTCTGATTATAGATTTCAATGTCCATTTTAAAGGAAACATACAATAAGTGTAGCTATCCTAAAAGGTTATCCCACTTATAAAAGCTCTAAGCTGCATTTTTTGGGAAGGAGAGGTTTAAACAGAAGCTGGAAGTCAAGACCTCCCCCACCCCACCCCACCCCCAGCTGGAGTCAAGCCTCACTGACATATGCTTAAGGATATAACCAGAGCTTGAGGATGACCGATTTTGGATTAAGTATCGTTTACATCTTAAGTAAGTATTTTAAGACTCTTCTCCCCAGTTTGAGAAATAACTTATTTATCTAAATTAAAAAGGGAGGAAGGTCATAGACATATCCCGATAAGAATCTTCCCATTCCCCAGCGGTTGGATCTGATGGGTGTACTGTGTAATTCTGGTTATAGCTTCAGGTTATAGTGAAAGAAGCCTACCAATTGAAAAGATATGTGTGTGACCCAACACTTGTGGGCAATTATGAGGAATCCTTGACCAGAAACTGAAATACACCCAGGCCAAGTGCTCTGATGAAAAGTATGCCATGGAAGCAAGCTGCATCTGCAGCTAAAGACTGAAAAACTTGCCCTTGGTCCCCAACGTATCTTATCATTTACAACAGAGCCAACGGCTGCTTTATTTTCAGACAGATGAAAAATAAAAAAGATAAGCCTGTGAGAAGCAAATGTGGCTCAAGCGATTGGGCTCCCCCTACCACACGGGAGGTCCCAGGTTCAGTTCCCGGTGCCTTCTGGAGAAGACGAGCAAGACAGCAAGCTGGTGCGATGGACAGGCATGGCAAGCTGACGCAACAAGATGACGCAACAAAGAGACACGGGGAGGAAAGATAATGAAAGTCACAACAAACCAGGGAGCAGAGGTGGCGCAAGCAAATGAGGTCCTCTCTCCCACACGGGGAGGACCCGGGTTCGGTTCCTGGTGCCTCCTAGAGAGGAGACAAGCAGACACAGAGAGCACATAATAAATGGACACAGAGAGCTGACAGCGAGCACAAACAATGAGGGGGGGCTGATAAATAAATAATAAATCTTAAAAAGAAAAGATAAGCCTGTGACCATCAAAGGCCTGTTTACCTGTGGGTGGCACGCTGCAGAATGGAATGGTGGGTGTGTTTCCCAGGAGGTTGGTCTCGGGCACTGGAGTTGAGTGCAGGCCAGGCAAATGGCTCGAATTTGGCCTGTACCAAACTCTTGGACCTGCCCTTCCTGGATCTAACGATCTTGCTCCAAAACCAAGCAGACTGTATACGTCATTGTTCCAGTATGGCGTCTGGGGTTGGCTGGTGAGCCCTGCAGGCTGCTGCAATGCATTGCCATGGCTGGCTGCACTGGGATAAGCAAAGCCTTTTACGTCTGGGTTCTGAACCTTCTCAGAAGGTCTCTGTGGTGCAAAAGGGTCATAGGAAACCCGCTGTCTCCTCTCCTCTTCTCTGCTAGAAGCCACCTTCTGCCTGGGCGGCTCTTTTACCTGCCTGTCCATGCGGCTGCCGTAAAGATGGTAGTTGGCTTCCACCTGCAGTTTGCTCTGCAGGCTGGGCTCGTTCTCCTCCTGCTGGCACTCTGAATAGGGAGCAAACCAGGACTCCTCCACGGGACCCATCCCAAGCTCCTGGGAACTGTGCAGTGAGCTGGGCTGTTCTGGGGCTGAGGAGAAATAAATGGGTGTTATGAGCCATTAAAAAGTAAATGACAGTGGGCGGATGTGGCTCAAATGGTTGGGCGTCCATCTGCCATATCGAGGGACCTAGGTTCCATCCCCAGGACCTCCCGGTAAAATAAAAATTTAAAAAATTAAAAAAATAAAAATAAAGTAAATGACAAGCGGAACTACATCATGAGTGATATACCAAAGACCTTGGGAACAAGGAAGAAGGATTTACTAGGTGGTCCTCTTCCTATGAACTATATGGGGACTGAGTCAGAGACCCCTGCCTGGCAGTGAGAGAGCACTAGGGAAATTACAACAAGCCACAGAAAATGGGTGTCATGGGAATGACCCAGGAAGAAAGGGACTTGGGTTTGAGCCTCCTCCTAGTGACTGAGGGTTAGAAAATAAGCACAGGGGCTTTGGGCACGCTCCATGGATTCCCTGATTCTTTAAAAACCCTTTGAGTGCAGTTTCAGTTATTAGCACTCTTTGTGGAAAGGGGTTTGTGCGAACAGCTAATAACCGGCTTCAATATGCTATATTCTGCCTTCCCTTTTGTCACAGTGAAAAGAGTATCCCTGTTGAGTCCCAACCCTCCTTTCTATTTGTACTCCAGATGCTGTCACTTCCGACTTTTGCAAGGGGTTGGCTCCGGCTCTTTTTCCAGAACCGTCACTTTATCCCTGTGAGATATATTACGCCTCTATGTCCAGGCTTCTCTGTGATTTAGTTGATCACGTCGTTACATACGATTTCAGATATGTGTATCTCAACTACCCAATATATTATATATCCCTTTAAGCCAGGTGTTACGTTTTATGGTTTCTTCTCTTTCCCATATCGTCCGGAATAGTATTTCAGAGAGTGGAGTAGATGAAGGAGCAAACCAATACATGAATAAATAGATTTTCAGTCATAGCGGAAGTTACCTGAATTTGATCTGCTTGGAGGTAATGGTACACAATCCGTTTGAAAAGACTGCATTCTCTTCACCAATGGATTTTGTTCTGGATAGTCTTCCTATTAATTAAAAGCATAAATTATCATGAGGGGAATGAATCTTTCAGAAGGTAGAAATTTCACATAGATCTTACAGGTGATAAATATATTTAAACAAAAAACATTTTTTCCTTATAAAAGTTAATAATACTCAACACAGAAAATACGGACAATGTAGGAAACTGTTTTAAACAGACAACCTGCTTAATAGTGTGCCTTTACCCAAAGATGAAATATTAGCATGTGGGTGTTTTCCCTTCAACTTTTTTGTTACCTAATTACATTTGCATTTTGTTTGTCACAGAGTGCCCGCTACATAGGTAGGTGATCAAAAACTATTCAGTGAATAAATATAGGAATGATTTGGGGGAAAATGAAGAGAATATTACACTCATACTTGTAATATTTTGGACGTTGCTTGACATGATAAGCATTTTTATCACTTTAAGTTTATGAAAGTGATTGCTTTCTATAGTTTTGTGGGTATGTGTGTGTGTGTTTTTTCTTTTTGTTTTTTTAGGAGGTACCTAGGATTGAACCCGGGACCTGATGATGCAAAGCAGGTGCTCAACCAGAGCTAACCTGCTCCCTTAATGGTTTTGTATTACAAAATATATTAACATACTAAACAATGTACTAATACACAGAGCAACACTTGAATATCATTCCTTCCAAACCCCCACTCTCTTCCCTTCCCTATGAGTAATTATTGTCCGGAATTTGATGAGCCTCCTTCCCATTCTCTCTCTATGCATTTGCATACATAGTTCTGGAAACATACAAGTAAGTCTTTCTTGAAACAATAAAGGAATCACACTCTTAAGTATTGTTTTGTGACACGGCTTCACTAACGAGTGTTGAAGATCTTTCTAGATCGTTACGTATTAGTCTACTGCATCCTTTTAAATGGCTGTATAGTATTCTGTAGTTTGAATGAATCTAATTTAGGGCATCTACTGATGGACATTTGGGTTGTTTCCAACTTTTCACTCTTACAAACCAAGGTGCAAAGAACTCCTAAAGTTACATCTTTGAGCACATGTGTGAGGATTGATTACTAAGAGAACTACAGCAAATGTTTGATAGATGCTTCAAAATGGCCTTCCAATAAACTTCACCAATTTATACTCTCACCAATACTGCAAGAGATTGCTTGTTTTTCTGCATTTTCACGAATACTTGATATTATTTGTCTTTCAAAAATGGTGTCTACTGGTTGAAAGATTATCCTTGATTCATTTTGCTTTCCTGTGTTGTTAAGGCCTAATGTCTTTTCTGGGTGTATTGGTTGATCATATTTCTCCTTTTAATCGACTACGTTGCATATTATTTTTCCTTTGGAAATATTTTTATTTTTATTTATTTTTATTTGTAGGCATCCATTACATATTCTGGGTATTACTCCTTTGTTAAACACAATGAAAGTATGTTCTCCTCTTCAATATGTTTTACTTTCCATGAGTTCAAGTGCAGTCATCTTTAAAGAGATATACGTGGATCTGATTGGTTTTCGACTCTGTAGTAGACACAATAGTGTACCTGCCCCCTCCCCCCCAAATGCCCTGGAAGCATTTGCTGTCCAGGTGCAAGGAGTTCATTCAGCAAAGAGAATCCAGCTGTCAGCTCCTTCAGTCTGCTCAGCTACTCCAGTCTGCCTTGCCCAGGTGAGTCCCCTTCCAGGAAGCCCACTTCCAATGACTGAGAGAGGCCAGGCTATAGAGGACAAGCCACTTTGTCTCATGTGATATGACCCTGGTGGGCAACTATGGCTCCAAAATTCCCTGCCTGCCAGGTTGCCAAATCTCTTTGTCGGGATGGACTGCAATTTGATTCTTCCTCTGCTCAACCCTCCCTCCTCCTCCTTCGTTGTACCTCAGTCTCCATCTCAGCAACTACACACTGTAGAGAACCCAACCTTGGAAAGACTATTCTTTTCTATCTATATACTTGATAATCCTTGCACTAATGCTACACTGTTTTAATCTCCTTCTTCAGAATTTTCTTAGCTCTCCTTGTACAGTTTTTCTTCCATACCAACTTAAGAATCAGCTTGTTGAGTTCCGTAAACAATTCTGTTGGGATTTTAATTAGGATTGCACTCCATTTATAAATTATATTGGGGAGAAATGAGAGCTTGATTACATCAAGTCTTTCCATCCACACACACATTTCAGCATATACTTAAACTTCTTTTATGCCCTTCAGTTAAGTTCCGCTGTATCTGTCGATCTAGTAGATGGGTAACATTCACTGTGGTTTTAATTTGCATTTTCTGATAACTAGAAAGGCTTGTTTATGCTTCTTGGACATTTGAATATTCTCTTTTGTGAAGTGTCCATTTAAACACTTCATCCATTTTTCAACTGGGTTGCCTACCTTTTTCGTTTTCATTTGTGAGACTTCTCTAGATGGTATGCATTTAAGTCCTTTGTCAGTTACCTGTGTTGCAGTTATCTTCTCTCATACTGTGGTTTCTCTTTTCATACTCCTAGTTTCTTTTGATGATGAATAAAAGTTCTTTAATTAATCAGTTATCTATTGTTTCCATTATAGTTAATGCTCTTGTGTCTTATCTAAGAAACCATTCCCTACACTGAGGACATGAAGAAATTCTCTTATATTTTCCAATTTTGACTTTCACCTTTATCTCAGAAATCAACCTGGATACCCACATAGATACCTATTAGTCTCAGCACCATTTATTGAAAACACTGTCTGCAGTGCCACCTCTGTCATAATCAAGTTCTCATACATGTGTGGGTATGTTTGGAGGCTCTCAATTCCATTCCAATGGGCTCTGTCTACCCTACAACACCACTCTGTCTTAATTCATATAGCTTTGTCTTGTTCTTCTTCAAGGGTATCTTGGCTATAAAACTGCATGGTGCAAAGTGTAAACCATAATGCAAACTACAGACCTTGGTTAGTACCAATATTTGTTCATCAATTGTAACAAATGTACTACACTAACATAAGATGTTATTAATAGGGGAAAATGGGGGGGGGGGGGGGAGAAGGGGTATATGGGAATCCCCTATACATTCTATGTAAATTTTCTGTAATCTAAAACTTCTTTAAAAATAAAGTTTATTATGTTAATAAAAAAGGATAAAAGAGTATCTTTGGTTATCCTTGATTCTTATGAATTTCATATGAATTTCAGAATGAGTTTGTCAAATTCCATTGCCCCATTCACATGACAAAAACTAAATCTGTGTGTGTGTATGTGCATATATATATATATACACACATACGTGCATCGAAACTTTAGTATTTAAGTAAAAAGTTCTACAGATCAATGATTCAATTTTAGAAGAACTGACGTCTTTACAATATTGTGACTTCCAAACCGCAAAGTAAACGGTAGATTTCTTTATTTACTTAGATCTTGCTTTATGTCTATCAATAAAGTCTTATATTTTCCCCCCAAAAGAGTTATTGTATATCTTTTTTTAGATTTATTCTGAGTAATTTATTTTATGCTATTGTAAATGGCATCTTCTAAAACTTTCGATTTTCTAACTACTTTTGCTGAATACATAGAGATATAATTGACTTTTTGTATAATGATTTTATAACCAGCTACATTGGTTAGTTTTTGTGATCCTCCAATAGGTATTTTCTATGTCGTTAATTTGTGTTCTTTTCCTTATTATTTACTTCTTTCTATTTTTCTCAATGTTTATTTTGCTGTCTTCTTGAGAGGAATGCTCAGCTAATTAATTTTCAGCCTTTCTTCTTTTCTAATATATATATTTTTATACACATTTAAGACTATATTACTAAGTACTCCTTTGCAAAGCGCATTCTTCAAGTTTTCAGATGCAGTGTTTTGTTAGACTCAGTTCAAAATATATTAATTCTATTGTGGTTTATTTTTGGATTCAAGGGGTATATTTTTTAAACTTTTAAGCACACAGAAATTTTCTAATTATCTTTTTGTTATTAATTTCTAGCATAATTGTAACCTCTTCAGAGAACATTCTTTGTATGATTAAAGTCCTTTTAAATTGGTTGAGACTTATTTTGTTTCCTAGTATATGGTCAATTTTTTAAAAATGATCTGGTGTTCTGGGAAATCCATTAAAGGTAGGTATTCTGCAGCTTTAGGTGCAATGTTTTAGATATTTCCATTAGTCCAAATATGTTAATCATGTTCTTCAAATCTACTATATCCTTACTGATTTTTTGTCTATTCTATTGTTTAAAGATACATTTGTATTAAAATCATCAACCATGATTGTGGATTTGTCTATTTCTCCTTGGAGTTCTGTCAATTTTTGCTTTGCTTTTATATTTTGAAGCTATATTACTAAAGGCATATATGTTATTTAATGTTATTATCTTCCTGGTGAATTGAACAACCTTTTATCATTATGAAGTAATCTTGATTGTAATACAAGGCTTTTATGCCCTAATGTCTATTTTGCCTGTCATCTCTCTGATTATTTTCTTGGTTTACATTGCATACTTCTCTTTCATAGTGTAAGTTTCCCTCAAAGTCTAGCAGTTCTTGGTTGTCTGTTTTGGTTTTGTTCTGGAGTTTAAAATCTGTTTATCTGTTTTATTTACCTTAGATTTCCTTTCATAAATCTGAGGGTATGTTTCTGGAAGAGTTATGGCAGTAGCTTGTTTCCTGAGTATGTATGTGGGGGAGATCTCCTGGGGTTAGCTGGTACCTGGGCTTTTCCATACCTCTGACCCCAGTGCTATCTGCTGCTTAGTACAAGGGAAGTAGGGGAAGAAGCAAACTTTTCTAGCTGGAATAAATGTGATTCTCCCTGATCAATGTCCAAGGTGGCTGTGCTGTTTCTTCTATACATTGACCCAAGACTTGCTCCTTCTGCCTCAGCATTATATTGTGGGTTAATACTTTTTCTGTTATATCTCAGCAGATGTAAATCTGTTGGCTTTCTATCTTCCAAGAATTCCTCAAATGACTGACCCACCTATTCCATTCTTTTCCTGAGATGGTGTGCTTTTATTTTCATATTGCTAAACATATTTTCTCTCATTTCATGAGTTTTGATGGGGGAATGGGTCCAGTATGCCAACTTGATGATTTTGCACAAAAACATTAATTTTGTTTTATTTGTTTACCATGCTAGCTTACCCCAAAACTCATTAACAAATTACACTGTTTTGGTTTTCATGGTTAATAATACCTATGTTTTGCTATATTAATATTTTGGGCATCTGCTATATTACCTACCTTTAAACTCTTCACATCCTCTTCTACATTTTCTTGTAATTGTTTTAAATAAAAAGGCTTAAATGTGTCTTCAATGCCTATATGAAAAAAAGAGTACTTTAAATTTCTTAAGCACTTTATAAAATAAAGTACTTATTTATCTTTGATTCACTCAACTCAAATATGTGGGTAAAGCAGTAAAATAAAAATTTAAGCTCCAAATTGCAAACTCCGATAACAAAACTAACCAGACTAATAGCTAGGCATAGAGAACAAGGGACTTATCCAGGATAACACTGGAAGCCAGGGGCTCCTCCTTAATAGCGACCTCATAGTTTCTCTGGCTGCAGCCCAAAGCCAACCGGCTCAGCATTACCTGATGTGAGTTCATCTTCGAGTGAACGAGGAAGGGTAGGTGAGGTTCTTGTTTCTGTCCCTCTGGCATCAGAGTCACCACAGGATGGGGTAGGTAGATTCAGTGTAAAGTGTTAGTTATTAGCATGAAAAGAAAAAGGTCTCTTCCGGGAAGATGCATAGACATACTTTCTCTTATTCTTCCCACTTAAAAGTAACCCTAGAGCTCTGGAGACACCCAGGTCCTATGGTCAGGGCGGATAGCTCTGGAGTTTGGGGCCTAGCCAGTGGGCCCTACTTTGGAGTTTGTGCTCCTAAGAGTAACAGAGTTGGACTCAGTTATGGCTTCCCTACACATGGCTCGTCTGTCCCTTCTATTTGAACCTATACTTGGTGCTAGAGTTGGTAAGTATATGTCGAAGAGACTGGAATCTTTGGGCTGTCCATGTGCCAGCTGGGCCCTGAGCCTCAGTGGAGTTGCAACACCTACTCTCCAGTTCATTGGACTCACCCAGGTCAACTAACAAGGAGGTGAGAATTGACAACCACCATACCAAGGAAACGAGAAAGCCTACAACCGCAAGCAAGAGTTCCATCCATCGGCTGTATGGGTTCGAAGACCCCTTTCAATTAGAGGTGGAGTGGACATCACCATCCCAGAATCCTTAGGATTGGGGAATGAACTATGGACTAAAGAGGACTTACTGGTATTCTACTATAGACTTATTGTGATTCTAGCAATGGAAGAAATTACAACATTGATATGGAGGCAGTGGCCACTGGAGGCTCTGGGGGCAGGGAGAGGGAAAAAGAGATGTAATATGGGGCAATTTTGCCTCGTATATACCAGACTTGGAGCCGAAGAAGTTGGCAACTCAGAGATGCCAACAGGCACAAAGTCCCACCTAAAGTGTGCTCTCTGTAGACTAGACAAAGCACTCGGCAAGGGCAGCCTACCAAGACAGAAAACCTTTAGACAGTAACTACTCTACTCGAACCAAACACCACAGTAGAAACTGTGGCTCCACCCCCACCCCACCAGCAAAGACCAAGTGGGGAGATGGACTTCCAACCTCACAGCCCAAGGTGCCCCTTGCTGGGCTGATTTAGAGAAGGCCAACTAGGCAGCCAGGACTTTCCTCCCTACCAGCTGGTAACCAGCCCCTCCACTCCCGCAGCATCAGTGGTGACCAGCAGAGTAGCCTGAAATTCCAAACCCACCTAGCAGTACTGAGGTGCCCCTTTCCCATCCCACCAGGGAGGTGTCAGACAAGGCCTAGCCGACAACTTTCGCTGTCGTCTGGTGGTGATGAGGCCACCCCCATCGCGGGGTCTGTGGAGACCACATGGATTCCACTGCAACTCCCACCCCTGACCCGAGGAGCCCCACCTCCTGTGTCTATGGGGGGTGAATGGGAAACCTGGACTTCTGCCTCCACCTGGCACTAACAAGATGGCAAGCTGTTCCCCTGCTGGAGTGATGTCAGAGGGGCCAGCCAACACAAATAGCTTAAATAAGATCCAGAGTCTTATTTAAGACTCTGAAATAAAATGTAAAAACAAGGAGAGAATGGTTAAACAGACTGTGGTCCATGAATGGCAAATCGGCCATATAAAGGAGAGACCTATTGATAACATGCAATAACCTGGATGGATCCCCTTAGAATTATGCTGAGTGGGAAAAAAAACAATCCCCAAAGGTTATATACTGTATGATTTCATTTATCTAACATTCCTGAAATGACAAACTTGTAGAAATGGAGAACAGATTTGTGGTTGCCAGAAATTAAGGAGGGCGGAGGGTGGGAGCGAAGCAGGTGTGGCTAGAAAAGACAGATGTTCACATTCTGTAACTTGACTGCGTCAGCATCGCTGTCCTGGTTGTGATATCGTCCAACATTTTTCTTTCTCACCTGATTTTCTTCTTCCCTCTGCCCACTTCTCAAGGTAATGGCAGAAATTTTTGGCGAGATTTTTTGTGACAGTTTTGCAAGATGTCACCATTGGGGGAAAGTGGGAAAAGGGTATATGGAATCTCTCTGTATTATTTCTCACAATGGCAGGTGACCCGACAATTATCTCAGAATAAAACCTTTCATTAAAAAAAGTGAAAAAGACAGGAGAGAAGAGAAGAAACCAAGCCAGGAGCCAATTAAGGCTGACTGCAACTAAACTGAACTACCCACCTAGTTCTCTGAAGGTGGTAGGTGGTAGTAGTACTTTAATTGTTTCCCCAGAGCAGAAATATGGGGGCAAAATGCTTTGTAGGCTCCTTGGTGCTCTCCTATCATTTTTTCTTTCTCACCTGATTTTCTTCTTTCCTCTGCCCGCTTCTCAAGGTAATGTACGGGAATGGGGACGAGGCATAAGGATATGGCAAACATCTCTGTCCCTTTACTTCTCCCTCTACTACAGATTCAGTCTAAATGACAATAAATACTACAAAGAGGCCAACTAAGCAAGGGGAGGGAAAAGAAATAAAAGAAACTAAGAAAACCAGAGAGCCTCATACACCTTCATATTTCAGGTGGCATGGCAGCTCGATGTTTGAAATTGAGAAAATCAGTTTGGAACCATTAGTGAAGTAGATCTCGGTGTTCGGAAAACCCAAACCAAGTTCCCAACAACATCTTGCTAGAAAATCCACCGGGTAGGATGAATCCTACACAGACGTGATCCTACACAGCCGTCAGGGGAGCACTCACCGGTAAATGTCGGCCGAACATCGGGGTCTGTGTCCCAGCACTGCTTCATGAGGCTGATGATCTCCCGTGGGCAGTGTTCTATGATGTCGTCCACATTTGGCCTGTTCCCACATCTAATGCACACTATCAACTGCTGCTCATTGATAGCATCTAGAAGGCAAAGAGGGGCTTGAGCTGTAACTCTCAGGCCGTGCTCCTCTCTCGGGCAAGGAGGTGACAGACCCTGGGCAAGGCTGCTAATCTGGCTCTGCCTAGGGTGTGCTTTTCATAGATTAGGGGCAGGTTGAACCTGTGACAAGGAGCTGACATCTTCCTTTGCAGAGATGATCAAACCACATTTTAATTTCTGCAGGTGAAAGACAGACCTGACAACAAAGCTGTCCCTGAAAGAACAAATGGAATGTGTGTGGGTAAGGCCAAGTACAAGACAAACACAGTCCAGCCCAGCCTTGAAGGAGCTCAGTGCAAAGAGAGCGACTGGAGGCACAGAGTGATAACTGCTACAAAAGAAGGCCAAGGGCCTCTGTTAACACAACGGAAAGGTCAGAGAGGATTGTGCTGAGTCCAGAAAAAAAAGTGGGGGTTATCCAGGTAAAGAATGGGAAGGAGAACTCAACGGGGAAGATTTCAGGTTAGGGGAAGAGGTTATGAACAGACTGGATGTTAGAGAAAGCGTTGATGCATTCCAGAAATTAGAAGGAGCTCAGTACAATTGGGCACACTGACAAAGGCAGAAGTGGTAAGGAGGGATAAGGCCAGAGAGAGAAACAAAGTCCAGCTTAAAAAGGGCCCGGCATTCCATCCTGACGCCCAGGGCAGTCTCTGAAGGATTTTAAACAGGTGATGGAGAGGGTTGTATTTGCCATTTAGGGCCATCACTGGGACTGAAGTGTGAATGTTGAGCTGGATAAGGATAAAAATGAGATCGAAGAGGAGCCTCCAAGAGAAATAAGGAGTATGAACTAAATAGAGGACAGTGGGGTTAGGGAGAAGTGGATGGATTCAAGGTACCTCTTGAAAATTTATATATATATAAATAAAAATACATAAAACATATAACATATATAAAAATATATAACAATATATAAGTAAATATATATATATATATATATCCTGAAGTCAAAGGTTTTCATGTCTGGTTGGATGTGGGAGATGAAAAGCACGGTTGAGTCTTGGGTGACTCTGAAGTTTCTGGCTGGGCAACTAGGTAGGTGGATGGTGATGCCATTTTCTGAACCACTGAAGAGGAGAAAAGCTGGCTGGGATACAAGAAGAGCATTTAGACCATGGACAGATTTGGGGGTATGATGCTTTGTAGTTACCCCAATACAGGTAATGGATCTGACATACAGGCAACTGGGTACTCAGGGCAGGGCTAGAGAGAGAGATTTGAGAAGTAGCAGCAAAGAGAGGCTCATGAAACCAAGAATGGGTAGGAAAAGGTCCATTCATTTAGGCACTTAAACCAAAGAAAACTTATTTAGGTATCTGCTTTCCTGCATGAACCAGATATCACTTATCTTTATATTCCTAATGTCAACTAAAGTGCCCATAGGAGACACTGAAAAATTAATTACTGAATGAAGAAGTAAGAGAATGAATGAAAGTATGAAGCGTATGCCTGCTAGTATGAAGGGGTGAGTGCCCATAAGCAGAAGCGAGCAAGCAAGCTTTTCTGTCCAGGGAGAATTCCGGAATTTTATGCTCAAGGCTCCCTTTGGTCCCGTGACCCCTGACTCCTAACCTGGGGTTCCTCATTCACCCCAGCCAGAGCCTACTGTGTCCCAGGTATTGCGTGTTAAGGTACCGGGGAAACAGCAGTGCATAAATTAGGTCTTAGCCCTCAGGGAGCATACAGTCTACAGGGTGAGACAGATGTTAAACGAATTATGAATCTTAACTGATTTCACTGAAGGTCAGTATTCCACGTAACAACTTTTGATTAGTACCCAAGTCCCACTTCTCTCCAAATGTCTTACTTTCGTATGGCTCCTTATTAGCAAAAATTGTCCAAAGTACGATGGCAAAGCTGTACACGTCTGACTTCTCTGTGGGCTTTGCGTTGACATCATTCAGATGCTCGGGGGCAAGGTAGCAAAGCGTGCCGGCGTTTCTCTGAGAGTTAATAGTCATTTTCCTCTGCTCATTATGCTCCTCTTTAGTCAGTTTACTCCACGTCTTAAAGGAAGCAACACCAAGATCAGCTATCTGCCAAAGAGATCAAACCCATGGCATTGTTCTGTTAAGGATAGCAGGCAAGTCAGACTTGGGCTTATCCAACAGATGTGAGGTAAAGCGCATTTTCCAGAAATCGTTGCCCGAGGCAAGGTCTGAAAACAGCTACTTCTGTTTTAAAAGAAAGATGACTGCCAGTCACAGACTCATAGAAACTTTGGGTTTCTCAGCCATCTAGAAAATTCTCCCCAATGCTCCACCCCAAGAAATCCATGTGAAATTCTGGTATCTGGATTCTTATGCAATAGAGGCAGAGAATGTGCTAGGGTGAGAGAAGGGAAAAGAAAAAAAATATTTCTGAAATTATCAATAACAACAACAAAACATGTTTATTCTAATTCTCTATTTACCCTGTCTATTAAACTAGTTCTGGGGATGGGGGAAAAGGTATTTTCTTCTCAGCTGACTTCCTATTTGTGTAGTGGATGGAGACTAAGTAGCCCAACTTCTATTTTCCCACATGGTATCCAGAGGCCCAGAGAGGTGAGTTTCCAAGGATTCCAAAGACACACTGGGGATAACAACTGTGGTGTTACTTTTTTGAGTTGGAGCATGAACCTAAGAGAAGATGGGGTAGGAAGGAAGAGAAAAACAGGATTTAAAAATAAAAAAAGGCAGAGAGAGACAGATCAAGGTCATTTGAGGTGATTCAACAAAACAAGAGAACGATACAGGTCAGAAGAAACCAAAGGTAACAGTTCCAATTCTGCTACTAGGAATCCAAGTAAGCATTTGGGGATAAATTGTAGCATGGGATCATCTTAAAATCCACAGCAGGGCTACTCAATCTTTATTTTGCCCAGAACAAAAGGGATTAAAAGTTATGTAAAGGAAGAACCTTCCTTTAAAGAGTCTTTTAAAGAGAAAGTCTCTCCAAATCTAGATCGATGATTAAGAGCAGAATCTTCTGGTACAGTGGGCCATCTGGGTAAGCAGTTTCTGAGTTCTTCCTCTGAAACCTGCTTCCCCTGAGTGTTTTCAAAAGTAAATTGAAACAGAAAGTACAGTTGGAAGGAAATGAACAAATACAAAATTTTAACACAGCCAAATTTCAAAGCAGAAGTTTTTGATGCCAAAAGAGCCAACTCACTGCTGATCTGGCTCTCGGGCCATCTTTAGATTCTAAGGATGTTTCTGCACACAATCTCATGGTCCCCCTCACTTTTGGAGGGGTGGGGGTGGCTCTCAGACAGTTCCACGGATTTCCCACTGAAGCAGCTATTTAAAAATAAATGTCACAATTTTGGAACTAAATGTTACCATACTTAAAAAGAAAAAAAAAAACAAAAAAAAAACCTTGAATGTTTCCATCTCAAAGTCTCTAACATATAGGGGAAAATCCAGGAAAGAATTTTTCTTACCCTATGCAATTCCACTTCTCCCAAAAAGATATGAGTTATGCCCTTACAGGTATCTCCCAACTCCATTAAGTCTGTTTCTTTCTTTTCACCTTGATAGAGCCTTTCGGCATCACCAGTTATAAGCTGAGCTAGGTCTTCCTTTCTCGTGTACCATCTACAAAAATGTATTCACAGTGGAGAATTAAAACAAAAATGACCCCAGCCTTCTGGAGGCACAGAGATCATGGTTTACCTTAATGTGAAAATCTTTATCGACGAGGATATTTTCAGGCTTCAGGTCCTTGTGTATCACACGTTCTCCATGTAAGTAGAGCATTCCTTCGATGGTCTCCAAAATTATCCTTCCTTTCACAGAAAGTGGGATGCTGATCTAAAACAAGGGATAGTGACTCTGTGAAATGGAAAAGTCATCACACAGGCCAAAACACCTGTTTCATTAAAGAGTAGTGGGCTCTGAACCTGAGGGTGTATCTGCCAGCTTCCCTCCAACCACACTCTGCCATACCACCATCACTGGAAGACCAGCCCCCTTCCAAGAAAGATTTAATTTCTGGATCCTAAGGGAATAAATGTTGCACTTTGTCAGCATAAAAATAAAAATCCTATGTCAACCCAGGCAATGTAAAAATGCTGTAAAATTATGGTCCTTCAGAACAAAACTTCTATTATTAGTAGTAGTAAGATTTTATCCTTGGGGGGGAAATACACTAAATGTAAGATATGGGCTATAGTTAGAAGTAATATTTTGATGATGCTCTTTCATAGTCTGTAATGAATGTTTCACAACAAGGCAAGGCAGTGGTGGTGGGGAGATATATGGGAGCCTTGTATGATGATATGCATGTTTGTTTTGTAAATCCACAAATTTTACTATATATTTATTGTTTATGTATGTTCATGAATGAATGATGTACTTCAATAAAATTTTATTTTAAAAGTCTTAAAAAAAGAATTGTGTCCTTAGTACTTAGCATGGTACCCAGGACAGGGGATGCTTATTGAAAGAATGAATAAATAAATATACAAACAAACATTCTCAATGGTATACATCTATGATGTGTTACTATATTTATATTAAATATGTGAACCATGTCATAGAACAGTGCATATAAAATCATGTTAAGAGAAAAAAGAATGCAAAAGAATGTGCCCATACTGGTCACAACCACATAAAATTAATCTATGAGATAACATGATGTCAAAACTACACTGAGGGAGCAGATGTGGCTCAAGTAGTTGGGCGCTTGCCTCCCACTTGGAAGATACCGGGTTTGGTTCCTGGTGCCTCCTAAAGAAGATGAGCTGATGCGACAAGCTTACAAATGAGGAGACACAACGAGCAGGGAGTGGATGTAGCTCAAGCGGTTGGGCACCCACCTCCCACATGGGAGGTCTCAGGTTCGGTTCTCAGTGCCTCCTAAAGAAGACGAGCAGACACAGTAAGCATATAACGAGCGCAAACAGCAAGTGGAAACAACAAGCAGATAGACGAGGGAACTATCTCACTGGCAGGGGCGGGGGTGGAATAAATAAATCTTTAAAAAAAAAACAATACTGAGGGAAGTGATTGTAACTCAAGCAGTTGAGCACCTGCTTCCCACATGAGAGGTCCTGGGTTCAGTTTCGGGTGCCTCCTAAAAACAAAACAAAAAAAAAAACCAAGCAAACAAATGAAAAAACCAACTCAGGTGAGCTGATGTGACTCAGTGGTTGAGTGCTGGCTTCCCATATATGAGGTCCCAGGTTCATTTCTCAGCCCTGTGTACCTCAAATAAACCAAAGACAAAAACAAACAAACAAACAAACAAAAAACGATACTGATTTGGTATCAGATATTTCAGGTCTTTGCCGAGTCTCAGCTCACCCTTATTTGCCATTGTATTCCAGTTAAACAGGCATCCGTGTTATTAGACAATTGTAGTTTTTAGTTTAGCGGTTAAATATTAATTTTGTTCAACATGGAAAAGATCAGGCTGTTTCCTAAAAATTTATGTGTATGTTGCTTGTTGGTAAACAGGAAAAAAAATTTTCAATGATGCAAGTTAGTTTCCCAAGTCAACCCCTCAAACTATATTTAACTCAAAATGTAACTGAAGTACAGAATTAATAGCCTGGTCACCACTGTCTAAAAAGTAGCAGGAGATTTTCCCCCCTTCTTCCTTAGTATATGATTGAACTTGGGGAAGAATTCTGAGCCAGTGAAGCCGATCACCCTTCCACCCATTTTCTTCCTGATCCCCAACTGTTGGGTGCCCCTTATGTTTGCCTCGTCCTGCAGAATGCTTCATGTCCCAAACGACTCGTCTTCCAATCAAAATGCCTACTTCAGGCGGCTGATCTGATCTAACTAGCTTCAGGGAGGTGAACAGTCATTTCTCGTCATTCCCTCCATGTACTCTATGCTCTGTCATTTTCAGTTCTCCAAATTGGCTCCTACAGCCATGCCCATTCTCTCTGCCTAGAACACTTCTTCCTATTCTCAGTTTCAAAACTTCTACTTGTCCTTCAAATTCAGCTCAAGCCACCCTCCTCCAGGAAGCCTTTTGTATCTCTGCCAAGCTGAGGTGGTTGCCTCTCCCGAGCTCCCACAGAGCTCCCACGCACCTGATGATACCAGAGTATCATCCATACCATACCCTTCTTTTCCTTATCTGCCTCCCTTACTTGTCTATGTCTTATCTGCTATTGATTCCAAAACACTGGCATGAGGCCTGGCTCTTAAGAGTTGCATAAACTCCAAAAAAGGTTTTAAAACTATTTTGTTTGGTTTGGTCAACAATTTTTATTTTCCTGTTTCAACTTTTATCCAGTCCTGTTGCCAATACTGTTCTACATTTAACCTAAAATAAATGGAATTGAAGTATAATCATTAAGATCCCATCTTCTCTTAATAGTCATTTACAGTGTGCAGGTTTTAATCAACCAGTTGCTATTTAATTGTTGGCCAGTATGCACAGACCCTACTTTAGATCAAGTGCTTCATGAAGACATGGCTTGTGGTAAGCTCCAAAGAAAAAGGAAACATGTTCTTAATCTTAATCCATTCCTGTGGGTGTGAAGGCACCATAAAGGGGACTCCTGAAGGTGTTATTTTTAGTTAAGGTATGAATGAGGTTGGGTCTTAACCCACTACTGGAGGAGGCTTTATGCAGAGAAAGCCACATGGAGCAGAAGTAGCAGGGAGTCAGTGGAACCCAGAGATGGAACCAGAAGAGTTGGAGGTGAAAGAGAAAGGAGAGGCCATCTCCTCATGATGGGAAGGCCAAGGAACCCAAGGCTTGCCCACCAGCCAGAAAGCCACCAAGCCCAAGAGGAAGGAAGCCTTCTAGCCTCTGAGATGGTGAGCCAGTAAGTTCCTATTATTAAGCCACCCCATGGTGTGATTTTCGTTATAGCTGCCAGGAAACTAAGACAGCTCTGAATTGTGCAGCCGAGAGTGGCTGGCGGGTATTGTCAAAAGCCAGCTACAATGTGGAGACACAGAGGAGACTTTCCAAGTGAGCCACTGTGATGGTTTAAAGCTGGATGGAGCCCAGAAAAGTATTTTCTTAAAGTTAATCCATTCCTGTGGGTGTGGACCCATTGTAAGGAGGATCTTTTGGTGATCTTAGGATGTGACCCACCTCATTCAAGGTGGGGTCTTAATCCCATTACTGGAGTCCTCGATAAGAGAATTCAGATGAAGAGAGAGAAAGCCATGGAAGCAAGAAGCTGAAAGCAATGAAACCGGGAGGAGAAGGAGAGCCCCAGCAGATGCCACCATGTGCTTCGCCATGTGGCAGTGAAGTCCAGGATCGCCAGTCTTCAGGGAAAAGGCATTGCCCGATGATGCCTTGATTTGGCCATTTTTCTCAGCTTCAAAACTGTCAGCTTGTAAGCTAATAAGCAAACTAGAACAGTGATGTACAGAACTATCTCAAGGAATTGAGAGGAGAGAGAGAGAACCCCTCACCCAGGGCAGCGAAAGTCAAAGAAGACAGAACAAGAGGCTGACTTTGGACAATCCCAAATGCCTAGCAACTCACGGAGGGAGCCTTTTATACCAGCAAGCCACAAGAGGACCCCACGGTGGCGACCGCAACGGACAAGCAGCAGCAGGTCACCGTGGCCTTCAGCTCCTACCTCAGCCTTCAGCACCTGCATCAGGTTCCCCTTCTCCATGTACTCCATCACGAGGGAGTAGACCCCATCCTCCATGATGAAGCCCAGCAGCTTCACCACCCGTCTGTGTCTCAGTCTGTGCATCATCTTCCCCTCCTCAAGGAGGGACTCATTGTACCTGAGGGAAAGGGAAGAGCTAGATTAGGACGCAGATGCCTCCATCGTGTCACACCCGCTCGGACAATTACTTGTGTATTTCTTCAGTTTGACGCTGGATGGAAGATAATGTTCTTTAAAAAAAAAAAAAAACATAAATTTTATTTTTAGAGACATTTTAGATTACAGAAAAGTTTCATCAAAAGTAGAAGGGTGTGGCAGTTTGAGAGTATTTATGAATCCCCAAAAGAGAAAGATTTTGTTTGTAAACTAATCGGTTTCTCTGGGTGTGGTACCCTTTGATTGTATTAAATTCAGCTGAGGAGCCTTTGATTAGATAACCTGTTAAGATGAGCTTTTTGATTCGACTATGTCCATGGGCATGACTCAGGTTGAGTTCCCGCCCCCTTGCTGGGTCTGATATAAACAGACACTCACTTAAGAAGACACACGGAAGAAAGATCTCTTTCCTTCTGATCCTGCCATATGACAGAAAGGAGAAGGCTCAAACAGCTAAAGTCCCAGAGAGAAATGGACGATTTTGCCTGATAGCTTAGAGCTGACCTTGGGAAGAGAGCCGAGACTGATATAGGAAGCCCTGAGAGACAAGTCCTGTGCCACCTGCAGCTGAAACTGGGAAGCAGCAGTGCCTCAAGAGAAAGAGGAAGCCCAGGGGTGAAGGCAGGGACCAGCCAGAGATCAGCGACCATGTTGCTTCACCACGTGGCAATTGACTTTGGTGAGAAAGCAACCTTGAGTTGGACCTCTTACAGCCTTGTAACTGTATGCTTTTGCCCCAAATAAATACCCTTTTTAAAGGCCAACAGATTTCTGGTATTTTGCATCAGCAGCCCTTTGGCAGACTAATTCAAAGGGATTCCCACATTATTCTCACCCACCCACTATTCTTCACAGCTTACAGTAATGAGGTATGTTTGTTACAACTGACGAACCAGACTGCAGTACTGCTACTAATCAAGGTCTATAGTTTATGATTCACACTTTGCACTGTACAGTTTTATAGGCTTTGACAAATGTATCTCATGTATCCATCATCCAGCAACACACAAAACAATTCAAATGTCCTAAAAATGCCCATGTTCCACCTATTCATCCCTCCCCCTCCCCTCTGAATCTATGGTAACCACTATCTTTATATCAATGTTACAAGTTCTTCTGAAACCACACAATAATACCTACAATAAAAATAAATGTACATTGATCTTGGTTCATGGTCCCTCTCCCCCCTTATGTTTGTTCATTATTCAGGAAAATTATGTCCTTAAAGTTAATTCATTCCTGTGGGTGTAAACTTATTGTAGGTGGGAACTTTTGATGATGGTACTTCAGTCGGTGCATGGCCCAGGGTAGGTCTTAATCCTGTTACTGTTGCCCTTTATAAGAGAATGAAATTCAGAATAAGAGAGAAAAAAGCCAGAGAAGCCAGAAGCTGAAAGCAACAAGATCTGGAAGAGAAGGGTGTGGCAGTTCGAAATTATTTTACGAATCCCAAAAAGAGAAAGATTTTGTTTGTGGACTGGTCAACTCCTGTGGGTGTGAGACCTTTTTCAACTGAACTACCTCAAGAAGGGATGACTCAGGTTGAGTGTCCACCCTCTTGCTCGGTCTGAAAAAAAAAACCAGAAACACACCAGAAAAGAGAGCTCTATATTTGATGCTGCCATGTGACAGACAGGCAAGAAGCTCAAAAAGCTGAGGCCCTGGGGAGAGATAAGCCATTTGCTTGGCAGTTTGTAGCTGAAATCGGGAAGAAAGAGAAACAGCCTGAGAGAAGAGGCCTGTTGAGATAAAAGCCCCAGGCCTGGCTCCAGGAGACGGTACAACCTGGAGGGGAAGGCAGAGGCCAGGCAGAGATCACCCGCCATCTTGCTTCAACACATGGCAGCTGACTTGGGTGAGAAAGCACCTCTTATGGTGCCTTAGTTGGACCTTTCACAGCCCTGGAACTGTAAGCTTTTGCCCCAGATAAATACCTTATCTAATAGCCAACACATTTCTGGTACTTTGCATGGGCAGCCCTTTGGCAAACTAAAACAAAGGGGAGACCAGTAGACACCACCATATGCCTTGCCATGTGACAGAGGAGTCCAGTATGGACGGCAGCTGGCCTTTAGGGGAAAAGCATTGCCTGATGATGCTGTGATATGGACATTTTTTTCAGCCTCAGAAATGAAAGCTTGCAAGTTTGGCAGTTTGATAGTTATGAATTCTAAAAATAGATATTGGATTATGCTTGTAAATTGGTCTGTTCATCTGGGCATGATTAAGTTACAATTAGGGCATTGACTGGGCCACATCAATAGGGCGTTGAGCTTGGTGGGTGGGGTCTCAAAGATAAAAGACATGGCAAAGGACAGAGTTGGAGGTTTTTGAGTTGGAGTTCTGATGTTGGAGTCTTGAGCTGAAGCCCTGGGAAAAAGAGATGAGCTGTTCGCCTGACAGTTCACAGCTAGCCTTGTGGAGCAAGGCAAAGCCTAGAGAGCCTCATAGTCTACAGCTGACCTTGTGGAGGAACCAGAGGAGCTAAGCCCAGAGAGAAACAGAGCCCAGGAAGTGGGGAACCCAAGAAGCCTGAACCCTGGCGAACGTCAGCAGCTGTCTTGCTCGAACACATGGCAAAAGACTTTGGTGAAGGAAGAAACTTATGCTTTATGGCCTGGTAACTGTAAGCTTCTACCCCCAAGTAAATACCCTTTATAAAAGACCAACCAATTTCTGGTATTTTGCATCAGCGTGTCTTTGGCTGACTAGTACACAAGGTAATAAATGCCCATTGTAAAAGCCAACCCATTTCTGGTATATTGCATTTTGGCAGCCTAGCAGACTAAAACAGCATTGATCTCTTCCAGGGACGGGCTACCAGCTTTAAGAGGCAGAGCAGTTTCTTGTTCATCTTTGTTTTCTTGCTTCACAGTGACTGTCCATGGGTGTTCAATAAATGTTAAATCAATAAAGAAATGAATGAAAAGTACATGAATAGCAGCAACATAGTCTGGAGAAAGGTTGTATGGGAGAGTATAACAATTAAAAACTGCAGTCACTCTCCTAACCACTTTGACGAGAAGAGAAACCAATTGCTTTAAAAGAGAGGTCCTTTGAACCTCTAATGAATGATCCACTTTTATTTTCATAGTAGGGCCTGTCCTGACCAAAAACTGTGAAGCAAGGAAGTAAGCCCATCTCCACGGATCCCTCGCCACCCCCATTTTCTTTGCTTTGCCTCCCACATCGCCCTTCACCTCTTTCCCTTTCTCTATTTCCTTCCACCTATTAGCTATAGGATAAGAATGACAGCCAATTTGCAAGGTCATTAGCACACCTGGCGAAAAGTCTACGTCCTGAATCTGCCTCGTTCAAAATCCCTTTAAAGGGGGACAGATGTGGCTCAAATGGTTGGGCATCCGTCTCCCATATGGAGGGACCCAGGTTCGATCCCTGGGACCTCCCAGTTGAAAAAAAAAAAAAGCCCTTTAAAGCCTGAAAGTTCTAAAGCTGCTCTGCTCCCGCGCCTCCGCAGTCCCCGCTCTGGAGGGCTGGCCCTGGCGGGTCCCCACTCACTCTGTGCGCTTGGGTCCCGTGTACACGTTCTTCAGGATCACAAGGCCATGGCTTCGGTGAAAGCACAAGGACACCTTCCCGAAGCCCCCGCTGTCGAGGTGCTGCTTCTCCAGGAAGTCGGCAGATTTCATCTTGATGTCATCCAGCGACATGTCTGCTTGCATTCTTGATGCTCAGAGATTCCCCCACACCCAGCACTTTTTCTCCTCTCAGGGCAGTGTCCTGTAAAGAAAACAGAGAGGACATCGTGGTCAGGATTAGCGTCATTCATGAACTTAGGTGATGTTCCACCAGGTTGCTTTTTGAGGTTAGATTAATTTCTAGGAAACACAGAAGACCATAACTTTTATTCCTAAGAGGGAAGAACATTTCTAAAATTTGCCTCCTGCTACAATACACATATATAAGTTGACACGATATTACAAGCATCACAAAAATGCAGAGCTGGGCTCACTGGGAAGCAAAAGAAATCCAGGGATGATGTGGTGATTTGAAGCTATATGGACCCCATAATATCATGTTATTAGAGAGAGTCCATTCCTGTGGGTGTGGACCTATTGTAGGTGAGACCTTCTGACTGGGTTACATCAGTAAGGTGTGACTCAGGGTGGGTCTTAATCCTCTTACTGGTGTCCTATATAAATGCGATGAATATGAAGAGAGAAAGCCACAGGAGCAGAGAGAAAGCCACTGAAGCCAGAAGCTGAAAGCAAGGAAACCCAGAAGAGAAGGGAGAGTCCAGCAGATGCCGCCATGTGCCTTGCCAAGTGACAAAGGAGTCCAGGATCACCAGCAGCTGGTCTCCGGGTAGAAAGCATAACCTGATGATGCCTTGGTTTGGACATTTTCATGGTCTCAGAACTGTAAGCTTATAAATAAGCTAATAAATCCCCATTGTAAAAGCCAATCCATTTCTGGTCTATTGCATTTCAGCAGCCTAGCAGACTAAGAGATTTAAAACAGGGCACTGGAAGGGGGCAGTAAACCCAAAAGGCTTTAGGGCACACCCTGTGGGGGCACTGCCAAATTCACCACCCAAAGGCCGAGTTTGGAAGCCCAGATGCGGACAGCAACTGAGGTTTGGAACATGCAAGAAAAAGGGGGTGGGAACTAAGACACCCTTCACCCCCTTAATGTAGCACTCCTCAAGGAGCTACCCCCTCAAAGAAAGATGGACCAGACAAAAGCAGCCCCCTAGCAAAGGAACTTGTTTGTGCGAATATTCTCGCTGCCCTGATTTTGTGATAATCAGGGTAGGCTAAACAATTGCTATATTAGAAACCATGCATATGTCCCCAGACCTAGTTTTTCCTCCCTAGGTCTGGCTTTTAGAATGCTGGTGATAAACTAAGCCTGATTTATTATATGACCATCCTGTATGGGAAAAAGACTGTAACTCTGGGTATCTTTGGTCAACCTTAAGAGATATAACAGGGGGACAGATGTGGCTCGGGTGGTTGGGCATCCATCTCCCATATGGAGGGACCTAGGTTCGATCCCTAGGACTTCCCGATAAAGATAAAAAAAAGGAAAATATAGAAGGTGCATGGGCCACCAGGCCCCGTGAGCCACGCAGCGAGATGATGGCATAACAGGAGAGTGACATAAGGGAGAGCCAAGGTGAGGCGCACCGAAAAACCAGGAATTAAGGTGGCGCAGGTGGTAGGACGCCTCCCTCCCACATCAGAGGTTCTGAGGATCGAATCCCAGTGAAGACAGGAGGAGAAGGATGAAAAGAGAGGGCAGGAAACAGACACAGAGAGTTGCCCAGCGAATGGACACAGAAACAGCAAAAATGGGGGCGGGGAGGGAATGGATAAAAGTAAATACATAAATATATTCTTTTTAAAAATGTATAGGGGAGGAAGGTACAGGCTATAGTTAGTAGTAATACTTTGACGATGCTCCTTCATGATTTGTTAGCATATGTTTCACAGCAACGCAGGGTGTTTGTGGGGGGTGATATGTGGGAGCCCTGTATGATGTTATGCGTGTTTGTTTTGTAAGTTCACAATGTTTACTGAACACTTATAGTTTATGTATGTTCATGTTTGAATGATAGACTTCAATAAATTGTTTAAAAAAAAAAAAAGAACTTGTTTCTCTTGTACTGGGTATGGGGAATAAAACAACAGCCTCCAGGCCAATCTGTAGCTGTGGGGCTATCTGCAAACAGGCTCAGGATTTGAGTTTACACTCCTCTGATGACTGGAACCCCTGAGCTAAGAAGTTTTATGTAGAAAGCCGCCACAGGCAGGGGGCACCCCCGAGTTAAAAGGCTAAAGCAAACACAAAAACACCTTCAAACCAGGACAGGCAGGGTTCTCACCAATAAAGCCTGAATGCACACGAGCTCCTTTTCCAAAATTACGAAACAGAAAAGAGAAAATTCACCCTGAGCCAGACGCAGCAGACACAACCAACAACAGGAAATGAAACCACTCAACAGCCTTATAAAATAAAAGGGTTTAAAGTGATACCAAAGCAAAGAAGGAATTTGAAGAATACATAGGGAATACTGCCAAATTTGAAAAGAATCATATGTCAAAAAGGAAGAGGACTTGGAGAATTTATCCATCGGTATGGTGAACTATGCAACATCCAATCTCCTTCTCCTCCTTTCCTTCTTCTGGATGCTACTGACGGTCTTCCTGGAACACAGCACTGCCAATAGGAATAAGTACCTCAGGAAAAGGCAATCTGTGGGCAGGAGCCGGCTTGGGGGAGGCTGCCCAAAGGCCAAGAAGATAGGGGAAGGGGTGAGGCAGCGCTGGGGGCGGGTGGGGAAGTTAGAAGAGAGTAGAAAGAGCTCCGGCTTGTCCTTGTGAGTCTCAATCCTGCTTCTGTAATTTTTAGCCCCGAGGTCTTGGGGAACCTACTTTAACCTCAATTTGCTCAACTGCAGATGGAAATAACAGCGCCCACCTCTCAGCACCTTTTAAGGATTATATGGCGCTCTGGCTCCCAGCCTCTACTGCCCATTCTTGTGAGAATGAGAGTGAGACTGCATAAAAAAGGAGAACGCTTGCTTTAGGCCTCCTTGTTCCTCTACAGGAGCCTGCGGTCTCCCCTTCTTGCAAGAGACCTACCCCATTTAGGGCACATTCTCCTTCTAAGCTCTGGCCTGGCTAGATGCTGCCCAGCACAACGTCCTTACCTCAGGAAGCCACTCCTGAGCCCCCATCGGACATTGTCATAGTGCCCTGTTGTTGTTCCCCCCCTCCAGAAGCCGCTGGGGCCAATGTGATTAGCTGCTTATCCCTAATTGGCCGCAGGCTGAGTATTTGTGTTCTGCTGTCTCCAAAGCCTAGGAAAAGACCTGACACATGGTAGGTGAGCATTAAGTGGATAAAGTTTTCTAAAAAGGAAATATTTATTCAAAAAATGACGGCTGTATTGCAAATATTCTCACTGTCCTGATTTTGAGATAATCAGGGTAGGCTAAATATTCGCTATATTAGAAACCACGCATGTGTCCCCAGACCTAGTTTGGCTCCCTAGGTCTGGCTTTTAGAATGCTGGTGATAAACTAAGCCTGATTTATTACATGACCATCCTGTATGAGAAAAGACTAACTTTGGGTATCTTTGGTCAACCTTAAGAGATATAGCAGAGGGACGGATGGGGCTCGGGTGGCTGGGCGTCCGTCTTTCATATGGAGGGACCTGGGTTCGATCCCCGGGACCTCCCGGTAAAAATTTAAAAATATATATAGAAGGTGCACAGGCCGCCAGGCCCTATGCATGGGTGCACCACCAGGCCCTGTGCATAGGTGCGTCATCAGGCCCCGCGAGCCATGCAGCAAGAGGATGACATACAGGAGAGTGACACAAGGGAGAGTCAAGATGAGAGGCACTGAAAAACCAGGAATTAAGGTGGCGCAGGCAGTAGGATGCCTCTCTCCCACATCAGAGATCCCAAGGATCGAATCCCAGTGAAGACAGGAGGGGAAGGAGGAGAAGAGAGGGCAGGAAATGGAAACAGAGAGTTGCCCAGCGAATGGACACAGAAACGGCAAAAATGGGGATGGGGAGGGAGGTAAAAATGGATAAAAGTAAATAAATAAACAAATCCTTAAAAAAAAATGTATAAGGGAGGACAATACGGACTATAGTTAGTAGTAATACTTTGATGATGCTCTTTCATGATTTGTTAGCAAATGTTTCATAACAATGCGGGATGTTTGTGTGGGGGGTGATGTATGGGAGCCTTGTATGATGTTATGCATGTTTGTTTTATAAGTTCACGATGTTTACTGAACACTTATAGTTTATGTATGTTCATGTATGAATGATATACTTCAATAAAATGTTAAAATAAATAAATAAAGGCTGTAGCGATAACACCAAGTTGGAGGCATGAGATGCTCCTGGGTTCCATCTCCCCACTAAACTTATAACAACAAGCAAACCCAGGCAGAGTCATCTTTCTCAAGTTCTGGAAAGCATTTAAAGGGTAGCAGTAACTGGGTAAGCACTAAAAAAAGGCAGCTTAAAAAATGACATGGGAAAAATACACCTAATGCAAACTATAGACTATAGTTAACAGTAATATTTTAAGATTCTTTTATCACTTGTAACAAAAGAACCACACCAATACTAAGTGTCAACAAAAGGGGCATCTTAGGGGTACGGGGTTTTTCTTTTTGGAGTAATGAAAATGTCCCAAAATTGATTGTGGTGAAGAATACACAACTCTCTGACTATACTGAGAACCACTGATTACACTTTGGATGGACTGTACGGTGTGTGAATATATCTCAATAAAACTGATAAAAATAAATAAAATAAAATAAAATAAGGCAAAAAAAAAAAAAAAAAAAAAAAGATAGGAAGCCTCACTAAAATGGTAAAGTGAAATGCTTCAGTGCTCTGTCTCCTCTGCAGAATCTTTGAACATCCAGCAAGAACTGGCAGAAATGTCTTTTTCAAAGCTCCAGAAAACAGTTAAAAGACTGCAGTAACAGGCAAGTGCCAAATAAAGAAAAAGACTACTTAAAAGTAGTAGGATCTTGTGGCCCCCTGACTGGCAGCTTCCCCACCCCTCACCAGCTCAGTTGAGGAAGCACTCAAGTGGCTGACTGACGCAAGAGATTGCTGGCTGCCGGATATACAGTATAGTGCTGGGACTTTGAGAAAACTATTTCCTAGGGAAGAGGGGACATCTCCACATAAACAGGGGAATTTCCAGGGCCACATGTATATGCCCAGGATATGACACATGCATAAAAAGAATCGGGGGGGTCCCTATACATTGGCCTCAAGCTATTCTCTTAACTCATAAGCCTGAAGGAGAGTACTCGAGTTACTCTCATAGGGAAATCTGCAAAGTCTGGGAAAACTGTTTCCATTTTTCCTGTCTCTCTTTCTCTTTCTAGGAGTTTTCCTAGAATGCTCCTGGCATTCTAGGAAAACTCGGTCACAACACTAGCTGGATACAAGCTATAGGAACAGACACCTCAGAGTCTAAATTACAGTAATAACACATTAAAATATCAAAATGTCCAGGTTTCAAAAAAGATTACAAAAAACAAACAAACAAACAAACAAACACCCACAAAGAAACAGAGAGCGATGGCCCAGGCAAAGGAGGAGATTAAAGCATCAAGAAACATCAATAAGGATGACCAGAACTGGGACATTACCAGGCAAAGACTGTTAAAAAATTGGTCCTAGACATGCTCAAAGAGAAAACATGGACAAAACATGGACAAAAAACTAAAGAAATTCAGGAAAAATGATAGATGAACACAAAGAGAATTGATAAAGAGGAGGAAATTGTGAAAAGGAACCCCACAGAGCTGAAGTCCACAGTAAACAAATTAAAAATTCCTTAGAGGGAGTCGACAGCAGATTAGAGCTGGCAGAAGAAAGAATCAGTAAATCCGAAGTTAAGATGATTGAAATCATTTAGTCTGAGGAACAGAAGGAAGAAATTATAAAGAAAAATTAACAGAACCTGAGAGACTCTATTCAAAGAAATAATGGCTGAAATTTTCACGAGCTTAACACAAGACATTAATATATGCATCCAAGAAGTGCAACCAACACCAAAGAGAATAAATTCAGAGATCCACACCGAGGTACCTTATAATCAAGCTGTTAATGCCAAAGACAAAGAGAGAATCCTGAAAGTTGTGAGAGAGAAGCAATGCATAATGTACAAGGGATACACAAGAAGATTAAGGGCCAATTTCTCATCAGAAACCATGGAGGGATGGCATATTTAAACTGCAGGAGGAAAAACATACCAACAAAGAATTCTATATCTGGCAAAATTTTGTTTCTAAAATGAGCGGAAGATTAAGACATTCCCAGACAAACAAAAAACTGAGTGAGTTCAACACCATTAGACTGAGCCTATAGGAAATGCTGAAGGGAGTTTTTTTCAGGTTGAAGGGAAAGGGTATCAGGTGTTTTTGTTTCCTAGGATGCTTAAGCAAATAACATGAAATAGGTTGGCTTAAACAATGGGAATTTATTAGCTTATGGGTTTTTTGTTTGTTTGTTTTGTTTTTGTTATTCTTTTTTTTTTTACCCGGGCCGCGGCCGTGAGAGCGCCGAATCCTAACCACTAGACAACCAGGGAAGCTTATGTTTTAAGGCAGGGTAAATGTCCAAATCAAGGCATTTTCAAGGTGATACTTTCTCCCCAAGACTGTGGAAATCTGGGGCTGGCTGCTGGTGACCCTTGGTTCTCAGTTTGTCACATGGCAAGGCACATAGTGGCATCTCCTGGTTTCTTCCTTCTCATTCAGGTTTGTTGATTTCAGCTTCTTTTTTTTTTTTTTTTTAAAGATTTTATTTTTATTTATTCATTTATCCCCCCCTTGCTGCTTGTGCTCGCTGGGTCGGCTAACCACGCTGTGCGGGTGGGCTTGCCTTCACCAGGAGGCCCCGGGAACCGAACCCGGGGCCTCCCATATGATAAACGGGAGCCCTACTGATTGAGCCACAGCCGCTTCCCTGATTTCAGCTTCTTACTTCCTGTGGCTTTCTCTCTGTGTGTCTGAATTTCAAGCTCTTATAAAGGACTCCAGAAGTAGAATTAAGACCCATCCTGACTGAGGTGGTTCACACCTCCACTAAAGTAACCTTTACAATGGGCTCACACCCACAGGAATTGACTAACTTTAAGAACATGTTTTTCTGGGGTACAGACAGCTTCAAACCACCACAATAGGCAATAGATTAAAGCCACATGACAAAATAAAGGTCTCCAGTAATGGTATCTACATAAGTAAATATCAGTGCTATTATATTTTTGGCTTGTAACTCCCCTTTTTTCTTCTTACAGAGTACAAAATGAAAATGCATAAAAAGTAACGATAAATCTAAGGTTTTGGGCAGCCAACGTAAAAAGATGTAATTTTTGACAACATAAAGGTCAGGGGTCAGAAGGACATAGGAACATAATTAGTGAATTATTGCAGGTGGGACCTTTTGATTAGATTACTTTAGTTAAGGGCCTTTTTAGTAGATTACTTCAGTAGGGCTTGACCCAGGGTGGGTTTTAATCCTCTTACTGGAGTCCTTTATAAATGGGATGAATATGGAGAGAGAATCAGAGGGAAACCCCCAGACACTGGAAGCCAGAAGCTGAAATCAATGGAATACAGAAGTACAGAGGAAAACGCCCAAAAGCTGAGAAAAGAAGCCATGGAAACCAGGAAGCTGAAAGTGAGGAGAACCCTAGGAGAAAGGAGATGCCACCATGTGCCTTCCCATTTGACAGAGGAGTCCAGGATCACTGGCAGCTGCTCATCGGGGAGAAAGAGTTATCTGATGCCTTGATGTGGACATTTTTGCCAGCCTCGGGACTGTAAGCTTAGGAGTTAATAAATTCCCATTGTAAAAGCCAACCCGTTTCTGGTATATTACCTTGGCAGCCTTTAGCAAACCAAGACAAATACCAAATGACAAAATGGCAGAAGTAAGTCCTGCACTATCAGTAATTCCTTTGAATGTAACTGGATTAAATTCTCCAGTCAAAAGGCAGAGATTAGCAGAATGGATTTTAAAAAAAGCATGACCCAACCATATACCATTTATAAGAGGCCACCTTAAAGTCAAAGACACATGTAGATTACAAGTGAAAGTGTGTAAAAATATTTCCTGCAAACAGTAATCAAAACAGAGTGGGCATGGCTAAACTAGTATCAGATAAAATAAGCTTTAAGTCAAAAACCATTAAAAGGGACAAAGAATGACATTGTACACTGATACAAGGGGCAATTCATCAAGAAGACAGAGCAATCAAACACATATATGCACCTAACAACAGGCCCCAAAATATGTGAGGCAAACATTGGCAGCTTTGAAGGGAGAAATTCATCAATAGTAGGAGACTTCAATGTACCACTTCCAAAAGTGGATAGACCATCAATAAGGAAATAGATGACTTGAACAATATTATTAGCCAACTAGCTCTAACAGACATATGTAGAACACTTTATCCAACAACATCAAAATACATCATTTTCTCAAGCACACACAGATCATTCCCTAAGACAGGCCATATGTGAGGTCACATAACAAGTCTCAATAAATTTAAAATGATTTAAAATGACTGAACTAATACAAAGTATATTCTTCAACCATAATGGAGTGAAGCTAGAAATCAATAACAGAGAGAGAACTAGAAAATGCACACAGTTATGTAGAAATTAAACAATGTACTTTTTAAAAAAGATTTATTTATTCCCTGCCCACCCCCCCACCCCCCGCCTCGTTGTTTGCACTCACTGTCTGTTCTCTGTGCCCATTCGCTGTGTGCTCTCTGTGTCTGCTTGTCTTCTCTTTAGGAGGCACCAGGAACCGAACCTGGTACCTTCCATGTGGGAGAGAAGTGCTCAATCGCTTGAGCCACCTCCGCTCCCTGCTTTATTGTGTCTCTCACTGTGTTTCCTCTTTGTGTCTCCTTGTTGCATCAGCTTGCTGCGCCAGCCCATTGTGCTAGCTCACTGTCTTGCTCGTCTTCTCCAGGAGGCACCAGGAACCAAACTTGGGACCTTCCATGTGGTAGGCAGGAGCTCAATTGCTTGAGCCACATCTGCTTCCCACAATGCACCCTTAAACAAGCAATGGGTCAAAGAAGAAATCATGAGGGAAATTAATAAGTATCTTGATATGAATGAAAAGAAAAACCCAGCATACAAACACCATGGGATGCAGTAGAGGCATTGCTGACATAGCTCTAAATTCTAACATTAAAAAGGAAGAAAGATCTCAATTCAGTAACCTAATTTCATACCTTGGAGAACTAGAAAAAGAAGAGAAAACCAAATCAAAAGCAGTCAGAGGAAGGAAATAATAAAGATAATGGAACTAAAAATAAAAGAACCAACAAAACCAAAACTTGGTTCTTTGAAAAGCTCAATAAAATTGACAAACCTTTAGCTAAAATGACAAAGAAAAGAAGGGAGGGTACACAAATTACAAACATCAGAAATGAAATGGGGACATTACTATTGAAGCCATGGAAAGGATTATAAGAGGATATTATGAACAACTGTACACCAACAAATTAGATAACCTACATTAAATGGACAAAGTCCTAGAAATACACACATTACCTGAACTGAGTCATGAAGAAATAGAACATCCCAACAGATCAACAGCAAGTAAAGTAACTGAATCAGTAATCAAAAACTTTCCACCAAAGAAAAATCCAGGACAAGATGGCTTCTCTGCTGAATTTTAATGAGCATTCAAAGAAGATTAACAACAATCCATCCCAAACTCTTCCAGAAAAAACTATCACAAGAAAAGAATATTACAGACCAACATCTATTATGAATATAGATGAAAAACCCTCAACAAAATACTAGCAAACTGAAACCAGCAACACATCAAAAGGATTATGTACCATGATCAAGTGGCATTAGTTCTAGGAATGCAACACAGCAAAACCAATTAATGGAATATACATTAATAGAATGAAAGGAGAAAATTACATATCATCTCAATTGATACCGAAAGTCATTTGACAAAATCTAGCACCCCTTCTTGATTATGTTTCTGATTGTATTGGTCAGCCAAAGGGGTGCAGATGCAAAGTACCAGAAATCTGTTGGCATTTATAAAGGTTATTTATTTGGGGTAGACGCTTACAGTCACAATGCGATAAAGAGTCCAATTCAAGGTACCATAAGAGGTACTTTCTCACCCAAAGTCTGTTGCCACGTGTTGGAGCAAGATGGCCGCCAGTCTCTGTGAGGGTTCAGCCTTCTTCTTCCTCCTAAGGATCTGTGGTCCCAGCTCCTTCCTATCTCAGCTGCAGGCTGGCATAAGGCTTTGTTTCTCTCCCCGGGGCTCAATTCTTTTCGGACTCAGCTGCTTTGTCCTCTCCACATGGTCAACTGTAGACTGTCAGGCTCTCTCTCTTCCCAGGGCCTCTGCTGTGTCTATGGAGCCATCTCTATTCCTCTATGTTCTTCTCCTGTGTGTTTACTTCCTGGGGCTCCAGCATCTAAACTCCAACACTCTCCTCTGCCATGCAGTTTTCTCTGTGAGTCCCCACCCACCAAAGGGGCGGGGACTCAATGTCCTACTGACAGGGCCCAATCAAAGCCTTAATCGTAATTTAATCAAGTAAAAGTGAAACCTCTTAAATTAATACAATCTAATATGCCCAGAGGAACACACAAGTTTACAAACATAATCCAATATCTATTTTTGGAATTCATAAATAGTATCAAGCTGCTACACTCTGCACAATAGGAATAGAAGGAAATGTCCTCAACACAATAAAGAGCATATATGAACAACCCACAGCTGACATCAAACTCAATGGTGAAAGATTAAAAGCTTTCCCACTAAGATCAGGAATAAGAAAAGGATGTCCACTGTCATCTCTGACAGTCAACATGACACAACAAGAAGAAATGAAAAGCATCTGTATTAGTCAGCCAAAGGGGTGCTGATGCAAAATACCACATATCAGTTGGTTTTTATAAAGGGTATTTATTTGTGGTAGAAGTCCACAGTTACCAGGCCTTAAATCATAAGTTTCTTCCCTCACCAAAGTCCACTGCCACGTGTTGGAGCAAAGCAGCTGCCAACATTTGCCAGGGTTCAGGCTTCTTGGGTTCCTCTCTTCCCGGGGCTCCGTATCTCTCCAGGCTCAGCTCCCCTGTTTCCTCCACAAGGCCAGCTGTAGACTCTCAGGTGAATGGCTCATCTTTTTTCCCAGGGCCTTCTCTCTTTCCTTACGACCAAGCTCTCTTACTTCCCGGGGCTCCAGCTTGAGACTTCCAACATTGGAACTCCAACTCAAAACTACTCCAACTCTGTACTTTGTCATGTCTTTTATCTTTGGGACCCCACCCAGGGGTGGGGCTCAACACCCTACTGACATGGCCCAGTCAATGCCCTAATCATAACTTAATCATGCCCAGATGAACAGATCAGTTTACAAGCATAATCCAATATCTATTTTTGGAATTCATAACTATATCAAACTGCCAAACTGCTACAGCATCCAAATTGGAAAGGAAGAAGTAAAACTATTCCTAATCACAGATGACATGATCCAATATACATAAAATCCTCACAAATCTACAAGAAAGTTATTAGAATCAATAAATTAATTCAGCAAAGTGTTGGGATAAAAGATTCACAGGCAAAAATCAGTAGTGTTTCCATACACCAGCAATGAACAATCCAAAAAGGAAGTCAAGAAAAAAATTCCATTTACAATAGTAACTAAAATAATAAAATATCTAGGAATAAATTTAACCAAGAATATTGTGGTGGTTTAAGGCTGTATGTACCCCAGAAAAACATGTTCTTAAATCTAATCTATTCCATGGGTGTGAACCTATTGAGAGTAGAACCTTTTGATGAGGATCCTTCAAGCTAAGGTGTGGCCCAGCCCAATCAGAATGGGTCTTAATCCTATTACTAGAGTCATTTATAAGCAGAATGAAATTCATTCAGAGAGAGAAAAAGCAACAGGAAGCAAGAAGCTGAATATCTAATGGAACCCGGGAGAGAAGGGAGAGACCTGGAAAGGCTGCCACTTGCCTTGTCATGTAACATGCTAAGGACCAAAGATGGCCCGCAGTCAGCCCCAGAACACCACAGTCTTCAGGAAGAAAGCATTGCCTTGATGATGCCTTGATTTGGACTTTTTTCCCAGCCTGAAATAAATTCCCATTATCTAACCCGGCCCATTTCATGGTATTTGATTGAGCAGCCTAGGAAACTAAAGCAGATCTAAAAGACTTGTACATGGAAAACTGCAAATCATTACTGACAGAAATTAAAGACTTAAATCAATGGAAACATACCCCATGCTCATGGATTGGAAAACAATATCATTAAGATAGTAATACTACCTAAAAGGATCTACAGCATCAACCCAATCCCCATCAAAATTCTAACAAGCCTTCTTTGCAGAAATAGAAAAGCTAATCATCAAATTTATATGGAAAGTCCCAAAGAGCCAAAGCTATCTTGAAAAAGAACAAATTTGACAGACTCACACCTCTTAATTTTAAAACTTACCACAAAGCTACAATAACCAAGAGTGGTACTGGCAGGAGGACAGATAAATAGACCAACGGAACAGAACTGAGAGCATAGAAATAAACCTACACATCTATGGCCAATTGGTTTTTCTTTTTTGTTTTTTTAGGTACCGGGGCTGAGGAATGAACCTGGGACCTCGTATGTGGGAAGCCGGTGCTCAACCACTGAGCCACATCAGCTCCCGAGCTTCCGAGTTGGTTTTTTCATTTGTTTCCTTGTTGTTCTTTTTAAGATTTATTTATTTACTTTTTTTTTTTTTTTTAATTTATTCTCCCCCTCCCCCAGGTGGTTCTCTCGTCTGTTTGCTCATTGTTTGCTCACCTTCTCCAGGAGGCACCAGGTACCAAACCCGGGACCTCCCACGTGAGAGGCAAGTGCCCAATGGCCTGAGCCACATCAGCTCCCTGCAGCCTGCGGTGTCTGCTGGCTTGTAGCATCTGCCAGCTACAGTGGGGGTAGCGTCTAGCTTGCTGCGGCTGGGGTGGCATCTAGCCCGTTGAGGCAGGGGAAGCGTCTGCTTGTCTTCTTTTAGGAGGCAAAGGGACCCAAACCTGGAACCTCCCATGCGATAGGTGGGCGCCCAACTAGTTGAGCCACATCCGCTTCCCCGTTTTTTTTTTTTTTTTTTCGTTTGTTTGTGTTTAGGAGGCACCAGGAACTGAACCCAGGATGTCCCGTGTAGGAAGGAGGTGCTCAACTGCTTGAGCCATATCCACCCCCACATGATTTTTGACAAGGTTACCAAATCTACGCAACGAGGAAAGAATAGTCTCTTCAACAAATGGTGCTGGGAAAACTGGATATCCACATATAAAAGAATTCAAATGGACCCCTTCCTCACAACATATACAGAAATTGACTCAAAATGGATCAATGACCTAAATACAAGAGATAAAACTATAAAACTCTCAGAAGAATACATAGGGAAGTATCTTCAGGTTCTTATATTAAGCAATGGAGTCCTAGATCTTACACCAAAGTCATGAGTTAGAAAAGAAATAAAATGGATTCATTGGGGGAAATAGGAACCTTCCTACATTGTTGGTGGGAATGTAAAATGGTTCAGGATCTGTGGAAAACAGTTTTGTTTAATCAGGAAGTTAAACACAGAATTACCCTATGATCCAGAATCCCACTTCTAGGTATATATCCTCTACAACAGAAAGCAGCGACTCGAACAGATTATTTGTACACCAACATCCATAGCAACATTATTCACAAGAGCCAAAAGGTGGAAGCACCCCAAGTGTCCATCAACAGAAGAATGGATAAACAAAAGGTTGTATATACATACAATGGAATATTATTCAGTCACAAAAAAGAATGAAATTCTGATACAGGCAACATCACGGATAAACCTCGAAGGCATCACGTTTAGTGATATAAGCCACACACAATAGGACAGATAATATAGGATTCCACTTATATGAAATAACTAGAATATGCTAATTCTAGAAAGTGAGTACAGGTTACCAGAAGCATGGGGATAGGGGGAATAGGGAGTTACTGCATAATGGCTGCAGAGTCTCTCTTTGGGGTGATAGATAGGTTTTGGTAGTAGATGGTGATAAAGGCAGCCCAACATTGTGAATGGGATTAATCCCACTGAATTGGATGCTTGGGAGTTGTTGAGATTTTGTCTTTTATATATATATAAAATCACAATTTTAAAAAAGAGAGAAGGGAGACTGAAGAGACCATTAACAAATGCAATCCATGATCCTGGATTGGATCTAATAAGGGAGGAGAAAATGCCCAAGAGGACATTATTGGGACAACAGAAAAAAATAGAATATAGACTGTAAACTTTATACCATTGTTTAATTTACTGAATTTGATCATTGTGCTTAAGTTGGTTACATAAGTGAATATTTTTGTTCTTAGGAAATGTACATGGGAGTATTATCTGTTTGAGGAGTATGATGTAAACAACCTACTCTCAAAGGTTTAGAAAATAGGTAGGTATGTAGATAGATGGATAGACAGATAGACAGATGGAGAGATAGATAGAAAGAATGATATAAGAAATGTGATAAAATGTTGAAAGTTGATAAAAGTGGGTATATTAGTCAGCCAAAGGGGTGCTGATGCAAAATACCAGAAATCTGTTGGTCTTTATAAAGGGTATTTATTTGGGGTAGAAGTTTACAGTTACCAGGCCATAAGCATACGTTTCTTCCTTCACCAAAGTCTGTTGCCACGTGTTAGAGCAAGACAGCTGCCCACATTTGCCAGGGTTCAGGCTTCTTGGGTTCCTCTCTTCCCAGGGCTGCATTTCTCTCTGGGCTTAGCGCCTCTGTTTCCTCCACAAGGTCAGCTGTAGACTATGAGGCTCTCTAGGCACTGCCTCTCTCCACAAGGCCAGCTGTGAACTGTCAGGTGAATGGCTCATCTCTTTTCTCGGGGCCTTTTCTCCTTTCTCATCAGAACCCCAACATCAAAACTGCTACAACTCTGCCCTTTGCCATACCTTTCATATTTGATTCCCCACCCACCAAGGGGTAGGACTCAATGCCCTACTGACATGGCCCAGTTAACACCCTAATCATAATTTAATCATGCCCAGATTAACAGACCAGTTTACAAGCATAATCCAATATCTATTTTTGGAATTCATAACTATATCAAACTGCCAAACTACTACAGTGAGCATCTGATACGTTGGGAGTTTTCTGCATTGTTTTGTGTTATTTTTGCAACTTTCCTCTAAGTATGAAATTATTACAAACTCAAAAGTTAAAAAATAAAGGCTATATCAAATAAATCATAGCATATTCATAAGATGGACTATTACATAGCTTGTCAAAATTGTTTTCAAAGAGTAAGTCTGAAAAATATAATAAATATGTACATTTTTCCATATACAGAGAGAGAAAAAATAAAAACATAAGGGAAAACACCAAAATGTTAACAAGGATTATATCTGGATGGTAGAGTGATTTTCATTTTCTTCTTTGTACTTTCACTACAATTTCCAAATTTTCTACAATAAACATGAATTACATCTATACTAAAAATTATCCTTAAAAAGGGATTCATTCCTTGGTGAAGTATACTTTACTGATTTGAGGAATCAAATCAGAGATGCTGATCAAAATTAATTATGTACATACAGAACAGCAACAACCTGTATAAACAAACACCATGTACAGAGGAGAGCTAGTTCCAGTGGAGAGTATCCATTGATACTCTGAAATACATCTAGCAACTTTTAAAAACAATGTTGTAGGGAAGCGGCTGTGGCTCAATCAGTAGGGCTCCCGTTTACCATATGGGAGGCCCCAGGTTCGGTTCCCGGGGGCTCCTGGTGAAGGCAAGCCCGCCCGCACGGCGTAGTTAGCTGACCCAGCGAGCACAAGCAGCAAGGGGGGGGGGATAAATGAATAAATAAATAAAAATCTTTAAAAAAAAAAAAAACAAAAAAAAAAACGATGTTGTATAAGGAAATCTTCTAAGTCCAAATATGCTCACAGAGTAAAGAAACAGGAATGAATTGCAGTCATGCCCCGAGAATTGCCCATATGGTCCAAGAATTTCAACTTTATGAGGAGTTCTATTTGGTATCTCCACTGGCTATCAACTTGGGCTGCGTCTCCTCAAATCTGCCAAGACAAAGCAGGGTTCCAGTGGGTCCTGCAAGCATAGCGAGCTCAGGGAACAAGGGGAAGCTTCCCGGTGGACCCTCTTGACTTTGTGAAGCTGGCTCTTGAACCCATACATTCTCCTTATACTGCCTTCTGGTTTAGTTCTTTTGCATAGGTTTCCAATTATTTCTTTTGTTTTCACGGCCCCCCTCTTTGCCCCATTAATAATTCACTTTTGTAAAGCACTGTATATCTTAGGAAGGCCTTGTGAATTAATTGAGTGAGAGATTCCCTACAGCCACAAAAACACTGAACAGCAGGCAGGTAGTAAACCTTTTAGGAAGCAATATTACAGAGTAATTAATGATGGCACACCAGCTTGTTATGGCATGTTACTGTAACTCACTTCAACTAATAATGTAATGGTGCATAAATGGCTGTTAATTCAGGCACTCGGGGAAACGATTTTCTTGGAATGAGAAATTCCAAGAAAATTCACAAATTACCTCCTGTGGCAGGACAAGTCTATATACCAAAATATTCATATTTACCTTTCATTGGTAGGTCTATTTTTAACCTAATTAATTCTTTCCCCAGTTTTCAATGGTGACCATATCGAAGAGAATGTGGTAGACAATGTTGATTGCCTTCACAAATGCCACTGCTCGTCTTCTTCCTTGCTAAAAGAACCCTGGTTTTACAGTGCAGATAAACGATCAGGAAGAGGCAATGAGAAAGAAATCGAGCTGAACAAAGCATCATCATGTACATTATCCCATTATGACCCCGGGAAGGTAAGTTTTATTATCCTCATTCTCAATTTACAAATGAGGAAACTGAGGTTTTGTGGTTAAATGATTCATCCAAAGTGGCAGATTCTGGGATTGAATTTATCCCTTCACTCAAACTTGCACTCTCTGCCCACTAATACATGCCATTTCTCTGGACTGCAAACAATAATTTGTCTTTGGAAAAACCCAGATGCAATGACCTAATCTCAGAGTCTTATTCACCTATAGGAAATAAGTATGCCACATGTGGAAGCATGGGGCAAGGATGGAACTAATTCTAAAAACACGTGAAAATATGTGGTTCAAAATCAATATCCTACAGGTTTATCTAGTCAATCATTTTTGCCAGAATATAATAGTTAACCAAAGCCTGGGGAGCTACATACTGTTTTCAAATTCCCAGATCACACTGGCGGTATTAACATGTGATGGGTTAATAAACCCCAAATTGTAGCTCACCCAGTTAGGAAATTTAATATTTAGGGATTTTTTCTTAATATTCATAACCCTGAAAACACAACATATTTCTGGGACTCAATATGGTGCAGTCAGAGGAAAATAAAAGCTAAAGCGAATCATGATAACGATGATTTGCTCCACATTTCATTTTACACAAGCTCGGTCTTCACTTCTTTTTGTACAGAAGCGCTAAGGTCTTCCACATTTCTAAACTGCCCACAATTTCTTCCCTGCTGACAACCTTGCTGGTGGTTACAAAATGCAAATGGAGTATGAAGTTCACTTTCCAGTTCACACCATTCCTTGGTTTCTCTAAGAGTAAATAAGGAAGAACACAACTCTGATTCTACCAAGTGCCAACACTGTATGATTTATGAATACATTTCAACAAATTGACTAAAATCCAGAAAAATATATAGTCCTTAAAGACGGAAGGACTTCTCCCAGCTACATGGATAATAACCGCCTCACGCGTTGTCCCAAATAAACAAGAGTTCTGAGGAAGGTGACGACAAATGACGACTAAAAGAGGGGCAATGAGCAAACCCTGTAGACAAATGATGAGTAAGAGATCGGGCAATGCGTAAACCCCCACTTCTATGGCTTTCTGTCAAATGGGCCGCTACTGTCCCCAACCCTGTCGCGCTTCATAAAAGCAAATGCCCCGACGACCCAAGAGGCCTCCCTAGGTTTGGTAGTCGCCCTTTTGTCGCTATAGCCCCGGACCGCTCCTACCCCATTTGCCAGCTCACGTCGAATACACAGATTCTGGGTGTCGATGCGCATCGCCCCAAGCGTGCAAAACAGGACTCTTTCCCGCCAGCTCATCTGGGTAACCCTACTGGGCCCAGAGAGTGCCCCGCTTTTCCTTAACGATGCTGCAATAAAAACCCATCACTCCTCCCACGACGGCGGCAGCAGCGACCGGGCTGTGCGCCGCTCCCGCCGCACGGTGGCTGGGGGCCTGGGTGTCCAGCCCCCCGCGCCCCCGGACGCGGAAGCTCAAGCCAGGGGCGCGCCGCCCAGCGCAGACGCTCGACGCGCACATTCACTTTCGCTTCCGCGGCCCCGCAGGCTTCCTGAGGCGCCGCTGCCTGCCGGGCTGGGGTCGAGAGACGCAGAGGAAGCCCCGATGAGGGGTCCCCCGAGGGTGGGGGGAGGACAGAGCTCCGGAGCTGGCCGCCCCGCGCCCTGGCCCCGCGCAGCCCCGCGCCCATGTCCGCTCACCGCGCTCGGCCCCGCCGTCCACGGGCGTCCAGCTCCCTCGGCCCCCGCCGTCCACGGCAGTACCCGGGGGGTCCACGGGCGTCCGGCTCCCTCGGCTCTGCCGTCCACGGGAGTCCCCGGCACGCAGCCCCGCCCTTCCCGCCGACGACAGCAGCTGATAAAGCCAGCCGAGGCGCCGCCTCCTGCTCCTCCTCCCGGGGCTCATTCCCGGAAGCCAGGCGCGTCCTGCCTCCCCGCGTGGACCAGAGGGTGCTGGGGCGGCGGCGTGGGCGGGGGATGGCCAAGGAAGTTCGCGAATCCTGAGTTCCCTTCCACCGCCCCTGGACTTTACCTCTGTCCTTCCCAGATCGCCCAGGTTAAAGGGAAGGGCAGCGCCCCAGAACCTCACCAGCGAGCTTCCTGCATATACATCTGGAGAATGGGGGCCGTGAAATCCATTCTGCAGGGGAATAAATGACGTATTTCTCTGCAATCCTGCAAAATGGGGTCTGTAGGGGCTGAAGAAAAAAAAAAAAAAAAAAAAAAAAAAAGAAATACTTGCCTTGCTCTAATATTATATTAAAAAGCAAGTATACAGCAAATGGTATATATGGTAACATTTTTAAAATTTGAAAAAAGCATGGGTCTATACTACACAGTGAGCCCTAAGTTAAACCATGGACTTTAGTTAATAGTACAATTATTAAAATGTGCTATCATTACTTGTAATCTACGTCCCACACCAATGCAAGGTATTGGTGGTAGGGTAGTATGCGGGAGTCCTGTGTTTTATGCATGATTGTTCTGTAACCCCACAACTTCTATGATGAAGTATGAAGTTGCATGCATACCATGATCCCGTATTGTAAAAAGGTATACAGAGGCCACAAAAGAGGCAGAGGCACCTACTTATGTGAAAAACATTTCTGACCACCTACCTGTGCAGAGCAGGCACTGGATACAAGAGTATCTGCTGATCCATACCAGTGATAAAAATATATATATATAATGAATGAAGAGCAAGTTCATTCAGTGAATGTTTACTGAGCACCTGTTCTAGGCATTGAAGATGTAACTGTGACCAAATCTGACTGAAGTCCCACCCTAGTGGGGAAGACACAAAAGAAACAAGATAAAAGTCAACTGAGTTGTGTTTTTGTTTTCGTTTTTAGAGGGAAAAAAAAGGCACCACAGTTGCATAGAAAATGTGTCTGGATATGTGGAGAGTGGGTTATATTTTAGACGGGTGGCCAGGAACAATCTCATTGAGAAGGCGACTTTGAGTAACGAGTTAAAGGCAGTGAGGGAAGGAGCCAGGAAGGTGTCCTGGGGGCAAACACAGTGGCCAGAGACAGCGGAGAGTGCGGGCAAAGGCTCTGAGGTGGGGGCACAGCAAGGAGGTCCCTGTGCAAGGAACAAAGTGGAAAGTAGTGCTAGAAGATGAGGTCAGAGTGGTAGGGTGGGCTGGGGCAGATCACATAGTTTGTCTTCTACTCTAAGTGAATTGGGGGAGTCCCTGGAGGGTTTTGTGCAGAGGAGAAGCATGATTTAAATGGGTACAATTTAAATTGTACTCTGGCTGCTGAGTAGAAAATAGGCTGGGAGGGGCAAGAGCAAAGCAGAAGACAAATTGAGGGGCAGTTGCAATAATAAAGACAGGATGAGGTTGGCTGGGACTATAGTGATAGCAATGGCAGGGGTGAGAAGGTGTTAGATTCTGGATAAAATCTGAAGGCTAACAGGATTTAGTTAATGTACTTAGAGTTGGGAAACAGGATGTGAGAAATGAGGAATATTCAAAGATAACGTCTCGGATTCTGTCCTGAGCAACTTGAAAGACAGAGTTGCCCTATACTGAGATGGGAAAGAGTGAGAGCAGGAGGTTTGGGGAAATCGGGAGCTCCTTTTGAACATATTAATTTGAGACATCTATTAGACATTGTCTCCGTTTGCCAGAGCTGTTGTAACAAATACCACAGACCAGTTGGCTTACATCATGAATTTATTATCTCACAGTTTTGGAGGCTAGGAATCCAACATCAAGGTGTCAACAGGACCATGCTTTCTCTGAAGTCTGTAAGTGCTCTAGGGATGGCTTGTTTGGCAATGGGTAACTCACTCTCTGCCTCTGTCACATGCATCCTTGTCTGTCTCCTCCCGGGTTCAAATTTCCTCTGCTTATAAGTACTCCAGTCGTAATTGGATTAAGGCCCACCCTGATTCAGTTTGGCCTCATCTTAATAAAATCTTCAAATGAGTTCACATGCATAGGACTGGGTGGGTAGGACTTCAGCATGTCTTTGTGGGGCATATGATTCAATCCACAGCAGACGTCCAAGTGAGATGTCAAGTAGGCAGGTGGAAACATGAGTTGGGCATTCAGGAAAGAGGTCCAGGGTGGAAAAATAAATTAGTAAGTCATCAGCATATGGATGGTATCTAAAGCTATGAGGCAAGGTCATCAACGAGGGAAGGTAGGTAGAAAAGAGAAGAGTCTGAAGAACAAGTCTTGTGCTCCTCCAATGTTTAGGGGTTGATGGGATGAAGAAAAGCTACTAGAACGATGGGAGTTGGGGGGTGCCAGGTCAGCATGGATTCACAGAGAGAGAGATTTTGATTGGGATTGCATTGAAGCGATACATCAAGTTGAGAAGAATTGACATCTTTTTTTTTTTTTTTTTTTTTTTTTTTTTTAGATTTTATTTATTTATTCATTTATCCCCCCCCTGCTGCTTGCGCTCGCCGGGTCAGCCAACCACGCCGTGCGGGCAGGCCCGCCCCCACCAGGAGGCCCCGGGAACCGAACCCGGGGCCTCCCACACGGTAAACAGGAGCCCTACTGACTGAGCCACAGCCGCTTCCCTAAGAATTGACATCTTAATAACATCAAATCTTCCTATCCATGAACACAGAATATCTTTTCATTGATTTGGGTCCTCTGGTTTCTTTCTTCAGAATTTTATAGTTTTCCTTGTATAAAGCCAGTATGTATTCTGTTTATTCCTAAGTATTTCAGGGTTGTTTTGTCTGTTTGTTTGGTTGGTTGGTTTTTGTTTTGTTGGTGCTAATGTAAATGGTGCTGTGTTCATCGCTGGAAAGTAATTGACTTTTGTATATTAACATTGTATCCTGTAGCCTTGATATAAAAGCTTATTAATTCCAATAGTTATTTTGTCAGTTAGGATTTTCTATGTAGAAAATTCTATCATCTATGAACAAAGACAGTTTTATTTCTTCCTTCCCAATCTGTATGCCTCTTATTTCCTTTACTTGCCTTATTGCATTAGCTAGTTCTTCCAGTATGATGTTAAATGGGAGTGGTGAAATAGGACATCCTTGTCTTGTACCCAATTTTAGGGGGTAAACATCCAGTTTCTCACCATTAGGTATTATGTTACCTGCAAAGTTTTTTGTAAATGTTCTTTATCAAGTTGAGGAAATTTCCCTTTATTCCTAGTTTGGTGAGGGTTTTTTCCTTCTCTTGGCTGGGTGTTGGGTTTTGTCAAATGCATTTTCTGCATCAATTGATATGATCATATGATTTCCCTTCTCTAGCCTTTGATGTGGTGCATTACATTAATTGATTTCTGAATGTTGAACCAGTCTTGCATAACTGAAATAAATCTCACTTGGCCATAGTATATAATTTGATGTATGCATTGTTGAATTTGATTTGCTAATATTTTATTGAAGACTTTTGCATCTATGCTCATGAGAGATATTGGTCTGTAATTTTCTTTCACAGTAATGTGTCATTGTCTGGCTTTGCTATTAGAATAATGCTGGCCTCATAGAATGAGTTAAGAATTATTTCCTCTGTTTCTGTTTTCTGGAAGAGATTGTAGAGAAATGTTATCATTTCTGTTTTAAATGCTTGGTAGATTTCACCAGTAAAACCACTTGGGCCTGGTACTTTCTGACTTGGAGAGTTATTAATTATTTGATTCATTTTCTTTAATAGATATAGGCCTATTCAGATAATCTAGTTCTCTTGGTCTAAGTCTTGGGAGAGTGTATCTTTCTAGGAATGATCCCTTTCATTTAAGTTATCAAATTTGCAGGCATAGCATTGTCCATAATATTCCTTTATTTTCCTTGTAATAATGTCTATGGGATCAATTGTGGTGGACCCTCTTTCATTTCTGATATTACTAATTTGTGTCTTCTCTTTTTTTTTCTTGATTAGCCTGGCTAGAAGTCTATCAATTTTCTTGATCTTTTCACAGAACCAGACATTGGCTCTGTTGACTTTTTCTATTAATTTCTTGTTTTCAATTTTATTGGTTTCTGCTCTAATTTTTATTGTTTCTTTTCTTTTGCTCACCTTTTGGATGTAATATGCTCTTCTTTCTTGAGTTTTATAAAATGGAAACTTAGATCATTGAGACAAGCTTTCTTCTTTTTAAATACATGCATTCAATGATAAAAATTTTCCACTAAGCACTGTTTTCGCTGCACCCCACAAATTTTAAGTTGGATTTTCATTTTCATTTAGTTCAAAATAATTTTAAATTTCTTTTGAGACTTCTTCTTTGACCCATAGTTATTTATAAGTGTGTAGTTTAATCTCCAAATGTTTTGGGATTTTCTGTTTCTGATTTCTGCTTTGACTTCAGTATGGCCTGAGAGCATACTTTATATGATTTTTATTCTTTTAAATTTGTTTAACTGTGTTTTATGGCACAAGATGTGATCTATCTTGTTGAATATTCCAAGTGAGCATGAGAGGAATATGTATTCTGCTTTTATTGGATAAAGTAGTCCTTAAATGTCAATTTGATCCAGTTGATCAATAGTGCTGTACAGTCCGACTATATCCTTACTGATTTTCTGCCTGCTGATTCTGTCAATTACCGACAGAGGGATGTGGAAATCTCCAGCTATTATAGCGGATCTGTCTATTTCTCCATGCAGTTCTATGGGTTTTTGTCTCATATATTTTGAGGCTCTGTTCTCACATTTAGGATTGTTATGTCTTCTTGGGAAATTGGGTCCATTATCAATATGTAATGCCCCTCTTTATCCCTGATCATTTTCCTTGTTGTGAAATCTGCTTTGTCTGAAATTAATATAGCTACCCCATATTTCCTTATTTTTTTCATTTTGTGTGTGGTAGCATATATATATATATAAAACACAAAATTTTTTCCATTTTAACCATCATTAAATATACACGTTGGTGGTGCTATGATCACCAACATCAATTACCAAGACTTTTTCATGATACTCAGTTTTCTCTTGATTAATGTTAGCATGGTATATCTTTCTCCATCCCTTTACTTTTTTTTTTTTTTTTTTTCACCATGGATCAGATTTTATAGTATGAATACATGAAAATATCACACGTTAATTTTTTTTTAATAACTCCTGATGGCAACGATTTTAAAGCATTTGTATATTTTAGGCTGTGAGTGTTCTCTCCCTAGTTTGTTGCTGGGAAGTCATCACACTAATATTTGTTAGGAATATTCCATATTCTTATGCCTGGAAGAAGAGGCTGTTCCAGGGTGATTCAGAGATGAGGAGCAAAAAAATCTAACTCTTTCTAATATGCTAATTCAATAAGAAATTAGACTCTCCTCAAAGAAATACGGCAGTAACTCTAAGATAAAACATTTTCTATTTGCCCGAAGTAGCGAAAGAGAAAAGTATGAATTGCCCATCAAACAGTGTTATTTCCAATCCCTAATAACATAAGTCATTAGCATACTTCCTGGGGCCCAGAAGAACAGAAAAGATACCCCAGAACCCAGCCCTTCTAATCACACTGGGGGAAAGGTCTGTTATTTCATACACGAAAACATAAGAAAGTGATCCGAAGGAAAATACTATATAGGTCCTAAAACTCTTTAAATGGTTGGATTTGGGCAAAAACATGGCTGAGTCGAGATAAGCCGGAAAAGTGTCCTTTCCAAGGTCACCATGCAGAGCTTGAGAATCTGGTCACAAAAGATGAGATGCAAGCATCTTTACAGAAGCACAGAGTCACCACTGCCCTCCAGGGATGACATCAAAAAGAGACCTTCATGGTTGAGCGCCTGCTTCCCATGTACGAGGTCGTGGGTTCAATCCCCGGCACCTCGTGTGTCCTGGTCGACGAAGAGATGTGCTGTCTTCCTGGTGGAAATCTGGGGTGTTAGAGACAACTTGGCAAGATTTACGAAAACTGTGATCACCTGCTTTCTCCAACTGATTCATTAAAGTCCAAATTGCATCAGCAGCAATCTCAGGATGCAGATCCGTATGGGATGAGAATATATTGATTGGGATTTTATGTATCCAGAGGACAGGGAAGTTGAATTTTCCCAAAAACCTGCTGACCTGATCATGAAGTCTTTGCATTTCAAATGAAGTAAAGCATCATTTATACAGGACAAAGGATAATAACTGTGGAAGAGATAAGATCGGTTTAGAGGGAATTACTGAAAAGGTGAATCAGAATAATGACTTGAACTTCAGACGTCTGGAAAGGCAGAGAGTATGGTTACTAGAGAAAATAAACTTAGTCTTTTCATGCAAGAGAATAGGCTTTCTAACACTGCAGAAGCCTGGCAGAATGGGACTCATGGAGGGAATTCAGCAGCACAGAGAGAGTGCGGGGAAGCCCAGGAACTCGTCTAGGCTGCTGACCGGGTCCTTAAAGGATGAAACTCCCCAGAGCAACGTTGCTGCTCTGGTCTGTCTTCTCTCCCAAGCCACCCAAGGAAGCCACCCGAGCCTTCCCTGGACTGGGTGTCTTCACTTTTTAAAATTATTCTACACCCTTACTTTTTTTTTTAAGATTTTATTTATTTATTTATTTATCTCCCCTCCCCTCATTGTTTTGCACTCGCTGTCTGCTCTCTGTGTCTGCTTGTCTTCTCTTTAGGCGGCACCAGGAACCGATCCTGGGACCTTCTAGAGTGGAGAAAGGTGCTCAATCTCTTGCACCACCTCAGCTCTCTGATCTGCTGCATCTCTCATTGTCTCTCTTCTGTGTCTCTTTTTGTTGCATCATCTTGCTGCGCCAGCTCTCCACATGGGCCAGCACTCCTGCACAGGCCACCACTCCACTTGGGCCCGCTCTCTATGCGGGCCAGCTTGCTTTTCACCAGGAGGCCCCAGGAATCAAACCCTGGACCTCCTGTATGGTGGATGGGAGCCCAATCACTTGAGCCACATCTACTTCCCCATCACTTTACTTTTAATCTGTTTGTGTCTTTATATTTCAAGTGGGTTTCTTGATGACAACATATATTTGGGTCTTGTTTTCCATCTACTATGATAGTCTTTGTTTTGTGTTTTCTTGCTTGTTTCTTTTTCTTTTTTTTTTTTCCTTTATTTTTAAAGAAGTTTTAGATTACATAAAAGTTACCTCGAAAATATAGGGGATTCCCATATACCCCACCCTCTCCCCCTCTCACGCTTTCCCCCATTAAAATATCTTTCAATAGTGTGGTACATTTGTTACAATTGGTGAACAAATATTGAAGCATTGCTCCTAACCATGGTCTCTAGTTTACATTATGGTTTACACTTTGTACCACACAATTTTATAGGTTTTGACAAAATGTATAATGGCTTATATTTGTCATTGTAATATCATGCAGAACAATTTCAATGTCCCCAAAATGCCCTGTTGCACCTATTCTTCCCTCTCCCTTGCCTCAGAATATGGTGATCACTGTCTTTATATCAATGTTACAAGTTCTTCCACTATTAGAATAATAATAAGTCTACTTTAGTCCATAGTTGAATTTCCCCTTTATGTTTGTTCATTCCTCAGTCTTGAGGATTTGGGGATAGTGATACCCACTCTGCTTCTGATTAAGAGGGGCCTTATATACCATGGGACAGATGGATGGAACTGTCTTTGTAGATACTCTCTGTTGTTGGTTTTTTTTTTGCAATAGTTGTTATCCATCACCATCCTTTTGTTAGCTGTCCTGGGTGAGTCCGATAAACTGGAGAGTAGGTATTGGCTGCAACTCTGTTGAGATTCAGGGCTCAACTGGCATATGAACAGACCAAAGATTTCAGTCTTTGGGACACATATTTAATGGGTATAGTGCTAATTATAGGTTCAAATAAAAGGGGCAGGAGAACCATGTGTAGGAAAATTATAAATGAGCCTAACTCTGTTACACTGGGGAGACAGATTATCATATATTCCAAGGTAAGGCCCACTGATGGGGTGCCAATTTCCTGGGTTTGTCTGCCCTGCCTACAGTGTCCAGATGTCTCTAGAGCCGTCAGGAGCACCCCTGCTTTAGGGATTGTTTACTGGGGCAGTAAGTGAGAGCCTCTGAGATGTGCAAAAGTGTAACTTCTCAAATGACTTCCTGACTCACTTTGAAATCTTTTTGCTGTAAAAACTCATTTGTATTTAATATTTCCTCCTTTTTGTCAAAGACTTTTCCCAAATGCATCACTAGCTGGTGCTTGGTAATACTCCCTTGGTGCCAGGGAGGCTCATCCTTAGGAGTCATATCCCATGCTGGGGGGAAGGCAGTGAGCTTTTATGTTGAGTTTGCCTTAGAGTCCACATTTGAGTAACAAGGAGGTTTTCAGAGGGCATCTCTTAGGCAATATATATTACTAGGCTAAGTTTCAATTCTACAAAAATAAGGTTCATAAGTACAAGCATTAATATCAAGGGCCTGGCAATTGGTCTGTCCTCTTTCTCTAGGCACAGTCTATGTACTCTAGAGATTCTTGCCACTCTATTAGAGAATGTAGCAGGACTCCCTAGGATGGAAACTTAATATATTATTGGTTATTGTGTGGATCTCCACCCACTGAAATAACATCCCATAACCACATGAACACATTCACATTCCATAGAGGCATGTCCTGGGTGCATCCTTCCCCACACATCCCTCCCACCACTGACACCCTGCACGAGTCATCCTCTTCTGCCATAGTTGAAACATTTTTGCAATCCAAAACCTTACCCAAAACAAAGCAAAAAAAAAATTGTTTTGCATTGTGCCTTTCATCACTGTATGATCTGTTATCTTGTATGTATATTTACAATTTCATCTGTATGTTCCCCCAGTGACTAATTTTTTTTTCACTGTATTTTCAATGAAGCTTTAGGTTACAGAAAAGTTACATCGAAACTATAGGGGTTTCCCATATACTATACCCCGCACCCTTCTCACATTTTCCCCTATTAATAACATCTTACATGAGTATGGTATATTTGTTAACAATTGAACAAATATCAAAACATTGCTACTAACCATGATCAGTGGTCTACGTTATGGTTTACATTTTGCACTGTACACCTTTATAGGTTCTTACAAAATGTATAATGGCCTGTATCTGTCAATGCAAGATCATGTAGAACAATTCCAATGACCCCAAAATGCCCTATGTTACACCCATTCTTCCCTCCCCCTTCTGTTGGAACCTATGACAACCACTAAGTTTCAGTTTTTCAAGAATAAGGTTCATAGTTACATGCTTTAATATTGAGGGCTTGGCATACTAATCTGTTTTCTTTTATTAGGCACTGCCTATGTACTTGAGAGATTCTTGCCCCTCTATTTGAGAATGTATCAGGACTCCCAAGGATGGGAGTTTAATATTTTCTTTTTTATTGTGTGGTCTCCACCCACTGAGATGACACCTTATATCAGGATTAACATGTTCATATTCTGTAGAAACAAGTCCTAGGTGCATTCTTTCCCACATAGCCCCCCACCACTGACACCCTGCACAGTTACCTTCCCCTGCGGTATTTACCAAAAGACATTCTCACCACTGTAGTTTCAACCACAGACCTACAAATGAACAAAGTTCACCTGTTCCTTCCTCCAGCCTTCCCCCCAATTCCATGGATAATCCAACCCAACCCCTTCCTCCCGCTCACCCTCACATTCTAACACATTATAGCATACTGTAGCTTTGTAGTATGTGGGAAGCTGCCCCTGGCACCGGTATTATTACGGCCATCTTGTGTGCTAACGCCATCCAGCTAAGTTCCTATTTCTCATTCTGTGCTAGTTTTCTACTTCCTTGGGCGGTGGTTTCCCTCCTGGAGTGGTAGTGCCCAATCAGGGGACTCCACATAGTAGGAGGGCTGTCCAATCAGGGGACTCCACATAGTAGGAGGGCTGCCCAATCAGGGGACTCCACATAGTAGAAAGCGCCCAATCAGGAGGCTTCCTCAAACATCATATATACCCACAACTTAACCCCAATAAACGAGACTTGATCAGAGCCCTGTCTTGTCTCCATTCTTCGTGTCCCTTGTCTCCGTCATTCCCACTCCTTCTTTCAGGTATTTGTTTGATCGATCCGCGGGTCGGGTCAGTAGTATGCCTTAAAATCAGTATTCCTCCTATTTCATTTTTCTTTTTCAATATGTATTTCACTATTTGGAACCCCTTGTCCTTACAAAGAAATTTCATAATTGCCTTTTCCAGTTCAGTAAAAAAGTGCTGTTGGAACTTTTACTGGGATTGTGTTAAATCTGTAAATCAACTTGTGTAGGTCAGACATCTTAATGGTGTTTATTTTTCCAATCCATGAACATGGAATATTCTTCCATTTATTTAGGTCTTCTTTGGTTTCCTTTAACAATGTTGTGTAGTTTTCTGTGTACAGTTCCTTTACATCTTTAGTTAAGTTTATTCCTAGATACTTGATTATTTTATTTGCTATTGTAATGGATTTTTTTCTTTATTTCCTCATCAGATTACTCATTATTAGTGTACAGAAATGCTACTGATTTTTGCATGTTGATCTTATATCCCGACACGTTACTGAACTTGTTTATCAGTTCTAGAAGCTTTGTTGGAGATTTTTGGGGGCTTTCTATGTATAGAATCATGTCATCTGCAAATAGTGAAATTTTTACTTCTTCCTTTTCAATTTGAATGTCTTTTATTTCTTTTTCTTGCCTAAGTGCTCAAGCAAGTACTTCTGACACAATGTTAAATAAGAGCAGTGACAGTGGGCATCCTTGTCTGTTTCCAGATTTCACCATTGAATATGATGTTAGTGGTGGGTTTTCCATATATGCCTTTTATCATGTTGAGGAAGTTTCCTTCTCTTCCTCTCTTTCAGAGTGTTTTTGTCAAGAAAGGATGCTGAATCTTGTCAAATGCTTTTTCTATGTCAGTAGAGATGATCATGTGATTTTTTTTTTCTTTCAATCTGTTAATGTGGTGTATTATATTGATCGATTTTCTTATGTAGTACCATCCTTGCATATCAGAAATAAAACCTACTTGATCATGGTGTATAATTCATTTCATGTGTTGTTGAACCCGATTAGCAAATATTTTGTTGATGATTTTTGCATTTAAGTTCATTAGAGAGATTGGTCTGTAGTATTCTTTTCTTGTGGTGTCTTTATGTTGTTTTGATATTAGGATGATGTTGGCATCATAAAAGAGTTAGGTAATGTTCCCTCCCCTTCTATTTTTTTGGAAGAGTTTAAGCAGGATTGGTATTAGTTTTTTTTCTGGAACGATTAGTAGAATTCACCCATGAAGCCATCTGGTCCTGGACTTTTCTTGGTTGGGAGGTTTTTGATGACTAATTCAATCTCACTTCTTGTGATTGGTCTGTTGAGTTCATCAATTTCTTCTTTTGACAATATAAGTCACTTATATATTTTTCTAGAAATTTGTTAATTTCATTTAAGTTATCCATCTTGTTGGCATACAATTTTTCAAAGTATCCTCTTATGATACTCTTTATTTCTGTGGGATCAGTGGTGATATCCCCTCTCTTGCTTTTTATTTTATTTGCATCTTCTCTCTTTTTTTTCTTTGTTAGTCTAGCTAAGGGTTTGTCAATTTTATTAATCTTCTCAAAGAACCAGCTTTTGGTTTTGTTAAATTTTTCCTAGTGTTTTTTTTTTTAATTCTCAATTTCATTTAGTTCTGCTCTAATCATTGTTATTTCCTTCTTCCTGCTTACTTTGGGATTTGTTTGTTGTTCTTTTTATAGTTCCTCTAGGTGTGCAGTTAGGTCTTTGATTTTAGCTCTTTCTTCTTTTTAATATAAACATTTATGACTATAAAGTTCCCTCTCAGCACTGCTTTAGCTGCATCCCATAGGTTTTGATATGTTGTGTTCTCATTTTCATTCATTTCAAGGTAGTTACTGATTTCTTCTGCAATTTCCTCCTTGACCCACTGATTGTTTAAGAGTGTGTTGTTTAACTTCCATATCTTTGCGCCTATTCTGGTTCTCTGCCCTTTATTAATTTCCAGCTTCAATCCATTGTGGAAATTGCAAAAGAAATCAGTATTTAAAGTCTATTTTGTCTGATATTAGTATAGCTACTCCTGCCCTTTTTTGGTTATTGTTTACATGTAAAATCATTTTCCAAATTTTCGTTGTAACCTCCTTGTATCCCTGCATCTAAAATGAGTTTTTAAATCCTTTTAGCTATTCTTACTAATAATCTTTTCTACACTCTCCTCCAACTGTCTCTCTTCTGTTTTGCCCTTTCAACCTGCAGCATTCCCTTCAGTATTTCTAAACTAAGAGACGGGCAGCTCTCTTGTTGACAAACTCTTAATTTCTGTTTGTGAACATTTTTACCAAATATGTGGCTGGCAGGGTTTTGTTTTTTCTTTTTTCTTATTTCTTTATCTTTTTTTTTTCCTTCTGCTTTTAGCACCTTAACTATGTCATTCCACTGCCTTCTTGACTCCATGGTTTCAGATGAGAAATCAGTGCTTACTCTTATCAAGCTTTCCTTATATGTGATGGATCTCTTTTCTCTTGCTGCTTTGAGAATTCTCTTTTTGTATTGTGTATTTGACAATTTGATAAGTATGTGTCTCGGGGTAGACCTGTTAGGATTTATACTGTTTGGAGCACGCTTCATTTCCTGGACATGTACATCCATGTCCCTCAAAAGAGTTGGGAAATTTTCGGTCATTATTTCCTCCAACACACCTTCTGCCCCCTTTCCCTTCTGTTCTCCCTCTGGGAGAAGGTTTGCACATTTCATGTTGTCATTCAATTCCCTGAGTCCCTGCTGAATTATTTTCTTTCTTTTTATCTATCTGTTCTACAATCTTTGCGATTTCAGATATTCTATCTTCAACATACTTATGTGCTTCCAGCATATTTTTAATTTCTTGCATTGTGCCTTTCATCATCATCAGATCTGTTATCTTCTTATGTATGTTGACAATTTCTTCTGTATTTTCCCCCAGCATCTTCTTAATATCCTTTACTTCATCCTTCATTTCATGAAGTTGATTCATAATATTTGTTTGGTCATCCTTGATTAGTTGTTCCACGTTCTGTGTCTCCTCCTGTTTTTTAGTTTGTTCATTAGACTGGGCCATATCTTCCTGTTTCTTAATATGGCTTATAATTTTTGGCTGGTGTCTAGGCATCTGTTTATCTTGATGGGCTTATTCAGTTGGTAAGCTTCTCTTTCTACTCTAGGGCTTTATTTCATTTTGTGTGTGTGTGTGTGTTAAGGGTTCTCTTTGACACTTGGTTCAACTTATTCTATATCCTTATAGTTGTCCATGTTCCCCTGAAAAAATATTAAGACCATAGAAAAGGAAAGAAAGTAGAAGAGAAAAGGAAGAATAAAAAATGATGGAAAAGGAACCATAAAAGAACCAGGAAAAAAAATAAGAATTAAGATGAAAGATAAAAAATAAAAAGGAATAAGAATTACAGGGTGGAATAAATTTTTAAAAGAAACAGGGGAAAAAAAAAAAAAAAAAAAAAACAGAATAAAGTAAAAGCCTGGAAAGATGAGAAGAGAAGAAAGATAATGAAGACCAAACAAGAGAAGTTGGAATGAAAGAAAATCAATGGAAGAGAGAAAAATGGGAGAAAGAAAAGAAAAAACTAAGGATAAAAACAAGGGAAATAAAATAAAGGGGGGAAAAAAAACAGAAAAACCAGGCTTCCCTCTCAGGCCACTAACAACTGTCTCAGGCTGCCAGTGCTCACCAATCAATCACCCTGAAGCCTACTCTCCACAGGTAAGAGAGCCAGGCATAGAGAAAAAATAAAGATTAAAAAGTAAAACAACATTTTTTAAAAATCTCCGTCTAAGTTCCCTGTCATGAGGCTGCTTGTCCTTGTCTTTCAACTCCCTCTCACCCAGGGAGATGGCTAGGTACCCGCTCTCTGGATTCCTTCTCTTTAGGGCTATTTGGGCATCTGGCAGCTCCTGGGCTGCCTCTCCCACTCTCCTGTCCCTCATGCCAATTTGGCTTTTTTTTTTTTTTTTTTTTAGGTACTGGGGATTGAACCCCGGACTTCATATATGTGAATCATCAACAACTGAGCTACATTCATGCCCCTGGTTAGGCTCCTGAAGCCTTGTCATCTGCCTCTCCCCACCCTCTTTTCCCTCAGGCTGCTCCAGCTTCCGATGGTGTTAAGCACCTGTCAGCCCACCCCCTCATAGACCCAGTTCCTCATTCCCCCAGGTAGAGGTGATAGCCTGCCTGATCAGCATCCTCTAACCCCTCTCCCTGGAGCCACTTCAGTGCTGGCTGGCTTCTGTCCTCTCTCTTTTTTTTTTATTCTGGTCTTCCCACCCTATCTCCTCCCTATACTTTGCTTCCTCTAAGTTGGCTGGGTGCCAGTCCCACACCTGTTTGCCCCACAGTTCCCCAGCTCCAGAGCCTGCTCTATACCGGGATGCACCCCTGATTGCCCAGGGGCTTTCCTCACTCTCGGAGCTGCCTGAGCACTGGTCTTCCAGCCAAGTCACTTCCCTGGCTTCCTTCTGCCTGTGAGCTGTCTGTGTGCTGGCTTGAATGCCCTATATCCTAGCGCTTCCCTTTACCCTGGCCAACTGTGTTCCCTCTCCCTCACTGCCGTCTCCATTCCCCCATGGTCCCTCGCCTTCCTTTCTTCCAGGTAAACCTGCCTACTTTCCCACAGTTTCTGGAGGAGGTGTGCAGCCTGCCGTTCCCTAATTCATCATCTTGGATCTCTATCTTTGTCTTTTAGTTGGTGTATTTTGACCATCTCATGTAAAGTGATTATTGGTAAAGGTTTATTAATATATACCATATTTGAAACTGTCTTGTATTCATTGTCCTTGTCCTTACTTCCTCCCTCCCTCCCTCCATCCTTCCCTCCCTTCCTTCCTTCCTCTCTTTTCTTTCCTTCACTGGTTTTAATTGAACATTTTATATGATTTCATTTTCTGTCCTCTCTTAGCATCATCAATTTTAATTCTTTTAAAAATTCTTTTCATAGTGACCCTAGAATTTTCAAAATATGTTTACAGATCATCTAAGTCCACTTTCAAATAACACTATACCACTTCACAGGCAGTGTAAGTACATTATAACAGAGTATTCCCACTTTCTCCTTTGTGTCCCTTGCCACACTGCTGTCATTCATTTCACTTATCCATAAGCTATAATCATCCAATATATTCCTGCATTTTGAACAAACTGTTATCTGCTAGATAACTTTAGAATAAGAAAAATAAGGCTAAGAGGAAGATGACATTGGAGTAACTCAGTCAGGGCGCAGCTCCCTTGAAAAATAGGGGATAAAGTGTAAAGTTTTCTGAGGGAGCTGCTTTGGGGACTATAAATCAGGAGAGTTCCACATGCACCATCCAGGAGGGACTGGAGATAGAGATGAAGAGAGCCAAAGGGAAAACCATGGGTTGCTGCCCCATAGCTGAGAACACTGCCCACCCCCACCCCCAGAGGTGACCAGACTCGTAAAACCTGCAGCTGAGCAGCCAACAGAGAGGGGGAAGAATGTAGTCTTCCTTGGGGAGTTGGAGAGTTTGGCTGGGGCCTGAGTGTGATTTCTCTGAGTGTGATTTATCTTTCCATAATTCAGGTTTGAAAACTAGTTCAGAAGGGCTAGTTAGTGGAAATTGAAGGTTTCATCTCCATGGAAAGGTTTGTCAAAGAGCACCATAAGCTGGCTATTAGGGAAAGTGAAGAAGACAAGGCTTGTCTCTCCTCCCTTTTCTAGGCACCACAAATCTGGTCTCTCTCTCTCTCTCTCTCTCTCTATATATATATATATATATATATATCGATATATTGAAGGAACTGAAAGAGAAAAACTGCCAGCCAAGAATTCTCTATCTGGCAAAACTATCCTTCTGAAACGAAGGTGAGTTTAAAGTCTTCACATACAAAAACTGAGAGAATATGTTACCAAGAGACCAGCTCTGCAAGAGATATTAAAGAGTGTGTTATAGCCCCAAAGGAAAAGACAAGGGCAAGAGGCCTGGAGAAGAGTATAGAAATGAAGATTATAAGCAAGAGAAACTGAAAGGGTTAAAAGACAGACAGTAAGATATAACAACAGAAATCCAAGGGATAAAATGGATGAAGTAAGTAATGACTTTATAGTACTCACACGGAATATTAATGGATTAAACTCCTCAATCAAAGTCATAGACTGATAGAATGGATTGAAAAAAAACATGAGCCATCTATTTGTTGTCTACAAGAGACAGTAAATGAAAAGACACAATCAGGATGAAAGTGAAAGACTGGAAAAAGATATTCCATGCCAATAGTATTTTAAAAAGAGTTAGACTAGCAATACTAATATCAGATAAAATAGATTTAAATGCAAAACTGTTATAAGAGATGAAGAAGGTCATTATATATTAATAAAAGGGACAATTCACCAAGAAGAAATAACAATAATAAATATTTATACACCTAACTTAGGTGTCCCAAAATAAATGAGGCACACACTGACAAAACTGAAAGGAGAAATAGATGTCTCTACAACAATAGTTGGAGACTTTAACACACCACTCTCAGCATTAGATTAGATAAGGAAACAGAGCTTGAACGATATGATAAATGAACTAGACCTAACAGACATTTACAGAGCATTACACCCCTAAAAGTCAGGATATACATTCTTCTCAAGTGCTCATGGATCGTTCCCCAGGATAGACAATATGTTGGGATATAAGTCAGATCTCTATAAATTTTAAAAGATTGAAATTATATGAAGCACTTTCTCTGATCATAATGGAATAAAGTTGGAAATTAGAAACAGGTGGAAAAAGGGAAAATTAACAAATATATAGAGATTAAACAACACACTCTTAGATAATCAGTGGTCAAAGAACAAATCACATGAAAAATCAGTTTATACCTCAAGACAAATGAAAATGAGAATACAACATATCAAAACCTATGGGATACAGCAAAGGAAGTGCTGAGAGAGAAAACTTATTGCCTATATTTAAAAAGATTTTTTTCATTATACTTTTCTGTCAAATATTGCAGGGAGTTTTTTCTGCACTTAAATATTTTCCATTATAAATATTTTGTGAACTATAAAAAAGAAAAGAAAAGAAGAAAGAGCTAAAATGAAAGACCTAGCTGCACACCTGGAGGAACTCCATTTATGGTGGGTCCGGAAAACTTCCCAAACAGGTTATTCTTGAACTGAGTTTTGAAGGATGCTGGAGATTTTTCTGAGGGAAGAGTTAGAAGTGGGAGAAATAACGCTACTATGGGCAAAGCACTGCACGACATGAGGGTTGTGTGTGCTGGGTTGGAGGCAGAGTATGTCGCAGCTCAGAGATTGGGAGGGAGCCTTGAAAAGAAAGTAGACTAGAGGGTAGGTAGGGCCATATTACAGGAGATCTTGCTTACCATTCAATTTGGACTTTATTCAGGAAGCAATGAACAACAACGGAAGGTGTTTAAGCTGGAAGGTAACACAGAGCATAATCAGATTTGTATTTTGGAGAGATCTTTCAGTATAGAAAAAGGTTAGAAGTTAGGCAACCAGGTAAGCAATGACTATATCACAATAAAAAATCCCAGGACACCATATGGAATGGCCTCATCATGGTTTCACATTCAAAGAAACAAAACACAACTAGATATTATTAAAAAGTAATTCCAGTCTTTTCTTGTGCTTCCAAAAATGCTAAAGAGAATGCAATAATTCAAAGCACATGGCAACTCATCTTAGAGTTTTTTGCTCTCGTGCTCTCTGCCCTTCTGAAATGTAAGCAACTGAAATGTAGGGCCTCTGCCTGTCTTGCTTGTTCTTGTATCCCTAGCTTTTAGAATAGCATTTGAAGATTAGTAAGTGCTTTATAAGTGACCTTATACAGTGACTCCACTGTAGAGTCTCTCAAATTCCAAACCCAATTACTCCCACCCTTGGCCCCTTGGTCTGTCTCCTCTACCATTTTCCCTTCTTTGCCCCTCAGAAGCCTGGGAACTAGCCTGGCAAAATTTGTACTCAACTTAGAGCTTGGAAGAAAGCTCAAAGGATAAAAATAAAATTCTTTTGTGGAAAATGAGGCTGAGAATATTTACATATTAATAAATTTCTGTCTTGATCATAGTTGGAATATTCCTGCTGAGGTATGACAAGGACCAATACTAAGGTACAAAGGGGACAAAATAGATGTTATGGAATCAACAGGAACATCTCCCTGTGGATTACAAAGCCACAGAGTTACAGCGACCAAAAGATGAACTACTTTGATTTATTCCCCAAATATGCATGTCACCTCAAAAGTTAATAATAATAGAATTAGCAGTTCTTGGGCATATGCCGTGGGCCAGACAAGATACTACACTGAGTGCCTTTGGCATATTAACATGTTTGAAGTCATACATATAACCTCTGTGAGTTCACCATTATTCCCATTTTACAGATGAAAGACTGAGGCACCAAGAGGATAGGTGACTCATTTAATGTTACAGAGTTAATAAATAACAAAACATTGAACTCAAACCCAAGTCTGTACTGCTCCAGAAATCAGAACCATTAAGCTATATTGTGTTTGTCTAAGAGTAGAAATACTGGTTTGTCTTGCAGAGGGTTCTGGGATTATCCTCTGTCCTGGTGTCATAAATTTTTTTTGAACATTAACTAATTCAATCTTTACAACACCCAAAAGAGATAGATACTATTATTATCTCCACTTTACAGATAAGGCAAGTAGAGTATTGAGAAGTTAATTTGCATAAGCTTACACACTACTAAATGGTTATGCTGGGATTTGAACTCTTAGAATATGAATCCAGAGCCCCTGCTTTTTTTTTTTAAAAAAAAGTAAACTTTATTTCAACTTAAAAAAAAAAAAAAATGACAGACAGAAGACAGCTTAAAAAATTATGGATGCATTACTTTAAAAAATTCTGTCTAAGCACATTTATCTCATTTAATCCTAAAATCAAACAGTTTTTTTTTCTCCAGTATTCAGAAAGATACATAAATGAGCACAGATTGGTTAAATAACAGTGGTGTGCAAGATAGTGTGCTTATGAGAAAATCTATCAGTGTGATTGCTTTAGGCAGGTACTTGTGACTAGTACAGAAAACACTGTACTAGTCAACCGATGACTTTTTTTTTTTCTGCACTTACTCTATATAGAAGACTATACTAGACATTGAGAGAATCTTTGATAAAGACAATACAAATTGTTGGCCAAACAGGACTGTTAGATTCTACTAATGCCCAAAGGTTCACATTCTTGGCTGCTCAGCTCTTTTGCGTAGTGGCTGAAAGGGCACATTTGTCTGCAATTGGATTATGATTATATGTCTACAACTTAAAATGTTAAGGGGATCTCATTGGTTCCTTTCCTTAAACCCCCATTGCAAGTCCTTGTTCTGCCTTCAATATGTGGTCATGGTTGGACAATTTCTTATGAAGAAAGAAAAGAAATCTTTCAGGACGAGGTTAATACATTGACCCAGTAACCCACCAGTGACATCTTTCCACGTGGCCCTCTGCTCAAAGCCCATGGGGTGTAAATCAGACATGACCCTGCAGCTCTGCCTGCTTAACTCCTCCACTGTCACATTCTTCCAGGATCTGTTAAAGCCCCGGATTCCTGGTAAGCATGGATGATTAGCACTTTCCTACCTGAATCAAGAGAAGAAACAAATCTTCCCATGGGAAAATAAATTCTTTTTGGTCACAAGAAGAAAACTAGTAGCAAATATTTAAGTGCATCACAGAATTCAAAGCTAAGATACAATAAGATTTTCAGTGCATGAGTATTTTTAAATAGTGATGATTTTATACTGTTTTAAATAGTAATTTACAAGGTTTCCTTTCACATGATATTACCTACATGGAATTGGAAAATACTATGGAACAAATCATGTCCTCTCAAGATGAGACAACCAAATTCTATCAAAAGACTGACAGAATTTGGTTATTCTAGGTGAGTGGCTTCATCTGAATAAAAATAGTTGAAGCTGAGCCCTTGTCCCAAAGGACCGATGGACAGGGCACTGACTTTTGCTCTCAGCCATTAGCACACCCTGACAAATATCAGTCTGATTATGAAAGACTTATGTTTTCTTCTCCTCCAAACTCATAGGAATCTGATACTTTTCCAAAGCAAAAAGAACAGACAACGTAAGATCCATGAAATTCGTCATGTTTGGGTGTGGTAGAGATGGTAGAGCGTTGTGGCAGACACGGGGGTGATGCAAGGTGTGAGTAATGCCCAGATGTCTTACACGTTTTTCTCTCATCTCGTGCCGCTCCCATCACTGCCACAACGCTATTATCTCAGAAGTCTCTGTAAGACTTACAGTGGTCTGGAAGGCAAAACGGCAAACACCCTCTTGTGCCAAATGCTGAAGTTTGAGTCAGAGCAACAAAAATGAACATGATAATTTCATGAATGATACGTTTAGGCCCTAAAGAGAAAGTATGTACTTAATGCTGAAATAATTCATTTCAAGTCATTCTCTCACCCACATTTGAAGGAAAGTGTCTTTAAAAACAAAAACAAACCCTGAAATGCACATTTGGGATTATGATAAGGCAACTGAAAAAAAATAAAACCTCAAGTATCCTGCTTTAACTTGATAACTCCCCAGGAAGATGGGTGTACAGATTTGTACATAGTGTCATTTTTTATGGAAACCCTTTTCAGATACATAAGGAATTACTGTGTACAAATTGGCCAAGCCAATAGATAATGTCTGTGGAGTAAATATTTGACAGGCCATAACTTGAGTCTATTGCTTTGCCTTTATTACATGTAAATTTTGAATTATGTGACCAATGGTTTGGGTTTTATTCTGTATTTGCAGGGTTTGCCATTAATAATAATTAATGTCCCTCTTACGGAAAACTTTTATTTGTACCTCAGCAAATGCACATTTTCCTTTTGTTTGCACCATAGCCTTTTTGGTAAACTTAGAAGATGATTTCCTTTTTCATCACTGGTACTATTAGTGTTTTAAAATTGGAACGTATCTTGCTTTAAATTATTAAGTTTCTCCAAAATGAAGCGCTCTCGTTGAACATTTGTTTCAAATTGTGCCACTGCCAGTCTGGTGCCAGATGTACCGTCCTTTTCAATATTATTTTCTGTAGTGAAATCTACATATCATCTTTCCCGCCTAAAAATGTCTGAATGTTTATACAAATCAATTTTATAACACACAAAAATTTAAATAAAGTTACAACTTAAAATAAGAATAATAAAACGATTGCTTAAAGGAGCCGACTGTCCCCTCCCCACCCAGGTGAGAGACTTGGTCCTGCCACGGTGTGACAAGGAAGGCGTGATCCCTGGGCAGCCACGTGCAAGGTCCTGGACAGCAGCCTCCTCCAGCACGTACCTCTTGGGGGGAGTCAGCAAAGGGCTCTCGTTGACTTTTTTTTTAAGGAAAAAAAAACACAATTTTAATAACTACCACACTGTTATAATACACTTTAAAGGTACAATAAGGTAGCCTTTAACTTTGAAGTGGTCTTAAGAATAACAAATGAGCAGAATTCTCAATTTTTGAAATAGATAAACCGCTGCAGTTATAGGTATACATTTAGGAAAATTGTATAGCTCTTACAAGATCACCAATGTAACTTTATTTTGTACATTTAGTAATTGAACATATAAACAATAATTTAAAAATGAAAAGAAAATACAGTTGAATGAAAAACATACATTTCTCAATTAAATGTACTGGGTCCATATAAATTTTAAGGAAAGAAGCAAAAAAGGAAAACAGTTGGTATTTAAGTACGGCCTACCTAGACCAAAAAAAAAAAAGCTTTAAAAATATCATAGGGAGGCGGCTGTGGCTCAGTCAGTGGGGCTCCCGTTTGCCATATGGGGGGCCCCGGGTTCGGTTCCCGGGGCCTCCTGGTGAGGGCAGGCCCGCCCGCGCGGCGTGGTTGGCTGACCCGGCGAGCGCAAGCAGCAGGGGGGGGATGGATGAATAAATAAATAAAATCTTAAAAAAAAATAAAAAAAAAATAAAAAAAAAAAAATAAAAATATCATAAAACCTCTAGTTTTCTATCACTAATATCCATATGGTTGGAGTATTGTCACCTTGGAAGTCATTTTTTTATGTTTGCATATGTTATACTTTACTGATAATTCACATGATGGCTTTTAAGGCCCTGGTAGACTCATGGCTTTTGAAAACAAGATTGGATAAAAGTTACTGCTACGATTTTTTTGTTGGTCCTCCAATATTCAAGAAAAGGGATAATTCACTATAACATTTTTTCTTACCACTCAAATACCTCAACCTATATTATCCCCCTCCCCGCCGCCCCTTTGCTGCTTGTGCTTGCTGTCTGCTCTCTTGTGTCCATTTGCTGCGCGTTTTTCTGTGTCTACTTGTCTCCCTTTGTTGTGTCATCTTGCTGTGCTAGCTCTCCGTGGGTACAGGCTCTCTGCAGGTGAGAGCTCCTGCCTTCACCAGGAGGCGCCGGGGAATCGAACCCGGGGCCTCCCATATAGTAGATGGGAGCCCAATCACTTGAGCCACATCCACGTCCCTGCAGCTTTTTTAAACATTGGTTATATTATCCAACTTCATTATTGAAAGGTTATTAATAAGACATTATTTTGACAAATTAAATCTTAAACATGACTTTTCAACAGGATTTAAAAGGTGACTATCCCTAGAGTTCCAAGTTAAAATGTCATTTTCAAAATCTTACAAGCGTAATGCTTAAAATATTGTACATAGTTAACCTAATTAAGATCATTAGCTTGAAAATGACAAATTGATAAGCTAAGTAAAGCCTACACTATGTAACATTTGCTTGGAAACTTGATGTGTCCGTTACACATAATAAAAATTCTTCAAGAAAATTACAAATTTTTTTTTATTATAACATGATTTATTTCACCCACCAACTTTTTAAACTTACATTAGATAAATACCAACATGTTTTCATTTTTACACTAAACCACACAGGATTGATGCATTGGCTTAGACTACCATTTGCATTATTAAATTCAATTTTCTCTTTATATAATTTGGTAAAATTTCATTTCTTCTAGATTCCAAAAGTACCTACAAAACCCATGCAATTTTGCCATTTTTAATATACTATGAAATATTATACAAAGTAAAGCATTTCAGTGTCATGCATAACCAAGTAACTGGCAATCCAAAAATTTTTGCACATCAATAAAAAGATATCTAAGAACTTAGGAAAAATATTCTTCTCCCTACTGTACACACATAACCACAATGAATAAAGATTTCTGGAATATTTACTCCATTGTCTCGTTTCCAGTAAGTGTGACAAGCTGTGAAAGTATTTCAGTGTTGGTAAGGAAATCTTGATTGCTGGTGGCAGAAGAATGAACAATTCCTATCCCTGAAATGGAACCTTGTTGAATATTTCCAAGGATAAGTAGTTCCTTCTGCAGTAATCAAAGTCATCATCTCACGCAGCTTCCACAGATGCCAGCACTGTACTGCTAGAGTGAATACCTTTTTTATTCTGATGTGGTTTAATATGTTTGGCAAGGTGGTCACTTCTCATGAAGCATTTTGAACATTCTGGACAATCAAATTTCTTCTCACCTCTATGTGTTCGTCTGTGTCTCTGTACTTCATCGCTTCAAGTAAATCTTTTAACACAGAACATCCAGTTACAAATAAAAGGGTGCTCCCCACAATGCCGACAGATGAGCTCTCAGATGTGAGGTCTTCCCATAGGCTTCACCACATGCTGGTACATGACAAATGTGCTGCTTCTTTTCTCCAAGATTGGTACCTCTCCTACCACCTCCTTTACAGTTGGGACAGATCCAAGCTACCCCTCGAGGTCTTTTTCCTTCATGATATTCTGGTCCCTCCCTCCTCTACCACCTGTACTCTTAAATGTGTTAGCTCATTTGCATTCAAAGTAGAATCACCACTGAGCTGTTACTCTTCAGGGGCAGGATCCTCTCCCTTGAAACTAACATCTGCAGGACTGTCAGCATTCTCTCCTGGTGTCGCTGTACACCAGCAGAATCTGTAGAGTTCCCCGTAACTGTCTGTAGATCTGGCAATTGAGCAGTGCTTAGACTAACTGGAGTTGAAGTTCAAGTCTCCACCTGCTGCAACATGGCCAAATGTGAGTGTCTGAACAGGTGTCAAAGTTATTTTTTGGGCAGCAGTAATCTGTATCTGCAAATTCGCCAAGTTCTGGACCCCTTGTACTTGAAATGTTTGCTAAGTTATCTGTCCAGAAGGGGTCACTGTTTGTGCCTGAATTAGAAAGGTTCCAGGATTCACAGGCATCTGAAGAGTTTGCTAAGCCTGTTGTGATGTATTTTGACCACTGGCTTGCACATCGTGGATAGTCTGTGGTATAATACCATGCACAGTTTGGGCTTGACTGGTTGGCTGCTGAGACTCTTGAAGTTGTAGATGTTGTACGACAGGTTGTACTATAGAAACCTGAGTATTCTGAGCCTGTGTCTTCCTAGATATAATTTCCCCAAAGATCTGAAGAACGCACTTGCCCACTAAAAGTGGTCAAGCTATTTGTGTTTTGTTGGAATATACCTGTACTATCTATGGTACCAGGCCACTGTGACGAAGAGGACGTTGGCACAAATAAATCTGTATCAGTATTCGTTTTGTTAATATCAGGAGAAACCCACTCACCAGTCCTTTCTGAACTGCCTGACCTATCCATAGCTTGTCCTGTGTTTATCAAATGTCCATTGGCATTAACGCCTGCAGTCATTGTCTGAGAACTGCCCGAGAGTCCCAAAGAATCTAGACTGACACCATTGATTGGTACAAAGGTAATGTTTCCCGGCACACCAAGAGGCAGATTGGCAGCTACTTGGGTTTGACCAGGAAAAGATGAACCACGAATTGCAACCCCCTGAACCAGGACTTGACCAGTCCGTGGTATGAGATTCTGGATATTAGCAGGGGGTGTTCCAGACGCAAGTAAGGTCTGATTAAAGCTAGGAATGAATTTGACTGCTTTCTTGATTTATCTGCTGAACCTGCCTGCCATCTGGTGACTGAATCTGTGGTACTACTTGATACTGAACACTGTACCGTTTGATGAATCTGATCCTGGTGCAACTGGAAATATTTGTTGATTCTGCACATGCTGCAGGGGAAGGGCATACTGCCCACTGGTAGTAGCAGCACGTGGAATCTCTACTAGATCACGAACTTCATCTTTTACAGTTGTAGGCGTGGCTGACAAAACCTCCCGTGGGTTTGGTGCTCCTCCTCACTGAGCAGAAGCCAAAGGGGTCCCGGCTGTGGCAGCAGCCTCCTTCTCGCCATCCCGGCCATGGTGGCCCCATGGCTGCAGGTAGTGGCCAGCAGAGCCAGGTGATGGCTGAGTGTCCTGGGCTGCTACTGCTGCCACAGATACTCGCCGCGGCCACCACCGCTGTCCACGCCCAAGGCAGCCATTTCCTCTTGTTTCACAGGCTTTTCATGAAGGTCATAGTGCATTTAGGGCACCTCAGGGGGCGCTCCCTGCCGCCTTACAACTGGTGAGAAGCGAAGGTGGCGGCGGCAGGAGAAGATGCTGGAAGCAGCGGTGGACACTGCCAGGTCAGTCCGGGGATTTTTTTTCTTTTTTCCTATTTTTCTCTCGTTGACTTTTAAAAAAGAGGAGGATAAAGAAAGAAAAAGGGAAACCAAACTCCAAATGCCAAAGAAATCTCAGTGGGATGAAGTTCCTCCACCACTTGGAGGCCACCTCTGGAGCTGCTGCACAAGCTGGACCACCATGCTGTTGGAGAGCCAGGAGCTCATCTCTTCTGCTAGGCAGACAGCCCCTGGTAGTTCTTCTGTGGACCCCATGTTCCCTCCATATGCCTGGCTCTTCTTCAGCTCTGCAAACAGAAGGGAAATAATTGCAGATAAACACTGAGAGAAAGGCCTCTGTGGGATGTCTTCCATGGGTATTTCCTCCTAAATCTCATGGCTGAAGAGCTCCATTCTCAAGAATCTTTGGATCTTCCTCTTAAATTGTGAAGATCCAGTCTCCAGATGCTTGGCCATGGGTCTCCACATCTGAATCTTCTGAGCTGGAATGGTCATGGCTCTGCTCAACCTTCCCTCTCTTGTACCTGTCAGTGAACTCAGTCAAGTCAGATCTTTTCTTTGCATTGCATATTATAAACTTGTACTTCAATAACTCCTTAGCAGTAGCTCTAAACCTTGTGGTCAAACAGACCTCCACAAACTCCCTCGAGGGGTTTGCTATAGTTTCCTTCCAGTGTTGGTGGGTTTTCCTTTGAAATGAGGAATAAAACTTTCATGGGATGCAGCTTGGAGTGAGGTGACTCCCCATTTGCAAGTTCTATAGCTGGTATGCTCAGGGACCAGACCTGTTGATGACCTTGGGCACAATCCAGAAGGGGTGCCCACGAAGGTATTTCTTTTTATCTGGGTATCTGTCAGCTGGCTCACTACGCCAGAATCATCCAGTTTCACTGCTCTGTGTTCAGAGAGCTCTGAATTACCTACCAGCCTAGTCCCTCTCTCTTGGGAGGCACTTTGGTCTGGAGAGAAGAGCCTCACCCCTGGAGGTGGGAATGTCTGCCCCAGCTCCAGTGATGGGACTTCAAAGTCAGCCAGTCCTACTCGTGCGCCCCTACCAAACCTTGCTGTTACTCCAGTTAATCCCATGGGCCTTGTATTAGTCAGCCAAAAGGGTGCTATTGTGAAATGCCAAAAATGGGTTGGTCTTTATAAAGGGTATTTATTTGGGGGTAGAAGTCCACAGATACCAGGCCATAAAGCGTTAAGTTTCTTCTCTCACCAAAGTTCATTGCCACGTGTTGGAGCAAGACAGCTGCTGACCTTTGCCAGGGTTCAGGTTTCTTGGGTTCCTTTCTTCCCAGGGCTGCGTTTCTCTCCGGGCTTAGCTCTTCTGGTTCCTCCACAAGGTCAGCTGTAGACGATCAGATGAATGGCTCACTTTTCTTCTGGGGCCTTTTCTCCAACATCAAAACTGCTTCTCAAAAAACAGCTTCAACTCTGTTCTTGCCATGCCTTTTATATATATATATATATTTTTTTTTTTTTCAAAGATTTTATTTATTCATTTATCCCCCCCTTGCTGCTTGTGCTCGCTGGGTCAGCTAACCACGCCGTGTGGGCGGGCTTGCCTTCACCAGGAGGCCCCGGGAACGGAACCCGGGGCCTCCCATATGGTAAACGGGAGCCCTACTGATTGAGCCACAGCCGCTTCCCATGCCTTTTATATTTGATTCCCTACTCTCCAAGGGGTGGGGCTCAACACCCTACTGATGTGGCCCAGTCAATGCCCTAATCATAACCTAATCATGCCCAGATTAACAGAGCAGTTTACAAGCATGATCCAATTATATTTTTGGAATTCATAATTACATCAAACTGCCTAACTGCAACAGACCTCTAAATACCTTTATTAGCTGGGTTCCCCACTTCCAGTCTAAGTGGGGGTTTCTTAGGTTATTTGCTTCCAAATCTCGGGAGGTGAGAAATTGGGAAGTCTGATCTGCCCACTAGTACTGGTGCTCCTGACCCTATCATTTCAGGGTAATTGTTGCACTTACGCCCTGCATGGCCACATAGACATTTGTCTGCGGGAAGGGTCATGCCCTTGATGATTCCGATCCCTCACTGTCACCAGGGTCCCCACACTCCTTTAGGTCACATTCACTCAGTCATTGCCCCCCAAGCAGAATGCCCTGTCTGGGTGACTGGCATCTAGAGGGCTTTTAAAAATTAAATATCTAGATTCATTTTATCATCATTACTCTTCCGTATAACAAACTATTTCACGCATATGAAAGTAAAAATTATATAAATATAAAATTTAAAGAAGAGCAAAATGAATATTCAATGACCCCCTACCTAGATTAAGAAATAGTATGTTAATAACAGCTTTAATGACCCGTGTGCCCATTCCCAACACATTAATATTCTAAATATTACTTTATAATTTTGCCAAGTGCATTTGTAATCCCCAGATGATTTTGTTTGGCAAGCTTTTATACCTTACCTGAGTGATATTACAATATGACCTGTTTTTTCCCCAACTCAATTATGAATTATGATTATGGAATGTGTACATGTTGATGCATGTAGCTGTATTTAATTTTTAAAAAAAACTGGGTAGTATGACATTTTCAATTTAACATGGTAACATTTCGAAAGTTGTTGAACCAATATACCCTACCCACCAGTACTGTATAAAGTTTTCTTGTTGACCTTCATTCTCACCAACACTTGACAGTAGCTAAATTTAGAATTTTGCTAGTCTGGTGGATGTAAAATGGTATAGTATTGTTCCCTTAATTTGCATTTCTCTTTAACAATAAAGTTGAATATCTTTTCTTACGTTAATTGACCAGGTGTAAGTCCTCATCTATGAAATGCCTTGTATTTGTGTGTGTGTGTGTTGTCCTTTTGTGTCTGGCTTACTTTACTCAATGTAATGTCCTCAAGTTTCCTCCATGTTAATGTGCTTCCCCAATTTATTTCTTCTTACACCAGAATAGTATTCCATTGTGTGTATATACCACATTTAGTTTACCCATTCATCAGTTGACAGACACTTAGGCTGTTTCCATATTTTAGCAGCTGTGAATAATGCTGTTATGAACATCGGTATGCAAATATCAGTTCATGCACTTACTTTCAGTTCTTCAGAATATATTCCTAGTAATGGGATTACCAGACCATATGGCAGTTCTATATTCAGCTTCTAGAGGTACTGCCAAGCTGTCTTCCACAGAGGCTGTACCATTCTACATTCCCATCAACAGTGAAGGAGTGTTCCTGTTTCTTCATATCCTTTTTAGCACTTGTAGTTTTCTGGGTTTTTTTTTTTTTTTTTTTTTTAATAATGGACATTTGATAAGGTGTGAAATGGTATCTCATTTAAGTTTTGATCTGCATTTCCCTAATAACTAGGGATGCTGAACAATTTTTTATGTGCTCTTTGACCATTTGTATTTCTTCTTTGGAGAAATGTCTATTCAAGTTTTTGCCCATTTTTAAATTGGGTTGCTTGTCTTTTTATCATTGGGTTCTATGATCTCTTTATGTAACATAGATATCAAACCCTTACAGGATATATGATTTCCAAATATTTTTTCCCATTGAGTAGGCTGACTTTTTAACTTTCTTAACAAAGTCTTTTGAAGAACTAAAGTGTTTAATTTTGAGGAAGTCCCATTTATCTATTTTTTCTTTCATTGCTTGTGCTTTTGGTGTAAGGTTTAAGAAGCTACCACTTACCACAAGATCTTGAAAATTGTTTTCCTACATTCTCTTCTAGGAGTATTATGGCTGTAGCTTTTATATTTAGGTCCTTGATCGACTTTGAGTTAATTTTTGTATAATGTGCGAGATAGGGGTACTCTTTCTTTGTGGGTTTTTCATAAATGCACTTTACCATGTTGAGAAAGCTTCCTTCTATTCCAGTCTTTTGGAGTGTGTAGTCTGTGAGGACTGGTTCCATGGAAGGCATCTTGGTGCCATTCCCCCTGAGAGTGGGGATTTCCAAGAGGTGGTTGCCAGGCTTGTATGGAACGCTGCTCTTTCTTGTGGACTTACGTCACACAGTTGGCAGTGACCAAAATATCTGCTGAGGATGATGGGTTGGTCCTGAATGTTGATGGAATAGGTAATCAGGAAGTTATCAAAACTGAAAATGGAGATCATCAAGATAGTATCTTCAAAGAGGATATTCCGGAAAATGGGAAAGATGCCACCAAGGAAGTTAAAGTTGAGCAGACTAATGAACCATGTGCCAGCTCTAGTTCTGAATCTGATCTGCAGATGGCATTTAAGAATCAAAGTCTCGACACAGAATCACAATCTGGCTGCAAGCTTCAGGCAGTTAAAGCTGAGCAACTTATTAAGAAAGACACTGCCACCTATTGGCCCCTGAACTGGTGTAGCAAGTTCCGTACTTGCAAAGATCGTATGAAAATGTATGGAGATCCAGATGTCTTGTTCCTGACAAATGAATATGACACAGTTTTGGCTTATGAAAACAAAGGCAGGATTGATCAGGCAACTGATAGGAGAGACCCTTTAATGGATACCCTTAACTGCATGAATAGAGTGCAGCAAGTAGACTACAAATGACTTGAAGACTGAACTTAAAGACTGTCTTAAGAGATTTGCTAATGAAGGAACGGTTGTTAAGAGAGAGGACAGAAGAATTTCAGTCAAAAAAAAGAGAAGAGTGGATGGGATGCAGTATTATTGCAGCTAGAATGGAGTATGAGCCTTCTCTTTCAAGTCAATGAAAATGCCACTTACTGAGGCAGGTTAGTACAGGGTAATAGAGGAGAAGATAATCCACAACATGGCTGACAGACAACATGGCTGGCAAACTGCATGGCCAGCAGACAACATGGCTGCAAGACCTTGCTGGGACCTTGAGTTTAACCTTGAGGTCCCAGGTTCTCTTTCCGGGACCTCCCCTTGGACCCAAATATTCCAAACAGTCCTCACCATTGGTTCCACCATAGGTGGGGTAACCAATAACTGCTGGGGGCCATCTCCTTATCCTTAGCAAGGGGGTGGAATAATTAACAGTTTAAAAGGTAATCACTCTAGGCAGAGCTCTCTCTCTCTCTGCCTAGAGGGGCCTGCACCAAATCTTTGTGAGTATTTCCATCTTTCTCTCCCATTTCTCAGCAAGCTCTGTTCTTTCCCCCATTGCCCAAATAAATTCTTCTTACTGGCCTCACTAAATTGGCATGTTCATAAATTCCTTTATGTATCATAGCCAAGAACCTAGAGGAACCTAACGCTTCTCCATCTTCATTTGGTGAGCCAGCCAGGAGAAATATAAGTGAGTGGTGCTCCCAACCCCCTGCCAGAAACTGGTGAGTTTTAAGGCCTGTCTGTGCCCTCTTTTGGTTTTGCCATTTTAAAGGAGATTAATGGACAGGGTGTTCCTGGATAAGCTCCCAAAGGACATAAACTCAGTCTGCCCAAACTCCTGGCTCCCTCTCTGAAAGTGGCAGGGGCTAGTCCCCATGCTGTGTAGATCCAAAGAGGTTCTGTGTGTCTGGTGAAACTGCCCTTGAGACCTGAATGGGCACAGAGCCTAAGTGGAGCAGGAACTGCAGGGAGTTTATCAAACCCTTTCTAAATTCAGAACGGCTACCACCCGTTGTATTGTTTCCCTAGATCTCTACTTAACTACTTTTAATTAAAGGTGCCTTTGATATCCCCACTGCTACTGTCCTCATTCTGGGTCTGTGAGATGCTTTAGAATGCCTTAGAAACTGAAAATGCATTTGCTAGAGCAAAGCCTAAGCCCCACCCTCAGCAGTGCCCGGAGGCTTTGCTCCTTCTCCACTCTGGAGAGGTCTGGAGATTGTCTGGGGTGGGGAGATGGTCCCTGAGGGTGTTTGTGGGCAAATCACTGGGCACAGTGATTTGTGGGCTTTTTTATGGGCTTTTACTGTCAGGTTTAACTGGGAAAGTCAGCCCCTGGAAGCAGCTGTGGCATGAGCTCACTCATAGCCAGCTCCTAAGATGGCTGCAAAGTAAACAAAAGCATTCAAAAGTCCTTAGCCAGCCCCTTTCCTAGCGGGAAAGCCCAGCTTGGGTGTTTCGGTCTGGGAACCGGACCCAGATGCCCCCAAGTCCTCTAAGAGTCTGGGGACTCCCAGAGACAAAGCTCCTGATCCCCAAAACATGGGACCGTGAGCAGGGTTCCTGATTTCCAGGACGCTGGCTCGGGGAGCAACCCCATTCCATCAGGCCAGCGGTGGGACGTCCCCAACTGACTAACACGTTTTCCTCCCATAGGATAATGGGCGGCTCTTAAACTGGGACAACCTGCCTAGTCTAATCTTTTCCTGCCACACCATGTGGCCACATTATGGCCGAGAATGGGCTCTGTATGGGACCCTGAATTCCAGTTAAACCTGTGTAAGAGAGGAGAGGGCAGACAGATCTGAGGGCAAAAGACCACAACCACTTGGTCGTTTCTCCTTAAAGCAGGAGTTCTTAAGGGGTCTGTGGAACAAAAAAAGGTTGATAACCCCTGCCTTAATGGGATGAGGAAATGCACTCCATTTACTAAACCTCTCCCCTGTAAAATAAGGAACCTCCTCATGTGCCATCAATTACAATTAAAGGGTTCCTGGCTTTCCTAGCTCCCTATTTCCTTGTAATACTCCAATCCTTCCAGCAAAAAAGGCTTGCAAGGTTTTACCCATTTTGGGAGTAACTAATGGGATGCAGCCCCAATTCGTGGCTCGTGGGGGCAGGGGTTATATGGACCCCTTAGCTCTCTACTTAGCAGCTGCCCAGGGATTTCCTGGAGGGTCCTGCACAAAGTTACTGCCGTGGACAGACACTGGGAGCTTTTCATCCAGGTGATTCTAAAGTCAAGTCTTTCCCTAAGTTAAGCTAAGTGTAAAATTCTCTCTTCTGTTCTAATCTGTGCTTGCTTTAACTTTGTTAGTCTGCTCGTGCCTAGAAACTCATAAATCAGGTTTGGGGTTCGCCTGTTAACAAAGTGGATAACGGTCAAAAGTAACCTAAAAAAAATGAGTCTAAATGCCAATACCGTCTTGCAATTCATATTGCTATATAAAGAAATCACAAGTGGAATTAATTCAACTGCAGAAAAAGAAAAATTTAGCAAAGTTGTTGCTAATAAAATTATTCTAGTTGCTTAATGAATGGAAGTGCTCAAGTTGTTTTTAAGTGAAAACTTACTAAAAACTGAAAGAGTTAAAATCATTATATAGATGCCTTTATATTATAAAACAGCAGAAGGATAGTAACTGAAATTATTATAACTGGGTGGATGTAGCCTAGACTTCAGCCATTGTAATGATAATCTTAAACTAAACTTACCTTTGATTACGGTTATTTTTTAACTAACTTCACCTAGCCCTTCAACTTCAGCTATTGTGGTGAGAATTATAAACTGAGTTTGCCTTTGTTTATGGTTACTTCAAGTCTAGCCTCACCACATGCCTTTGCTTATGGTTATTTCATGACAGCTTCTGCCCCCTATAGCTCAGGGGAAAGCAAACTTGAGACATCCCTGTCTCCTGTCCTACTGGTATTAGTGACCCTGCTTTCTCTCATGGCTCCAAGTGTGGACTAAATTGCTGCCTGGTGGAATTCTCGACCCTCAGGGTTGAACGTCCTCTCTTCCAGTCCAGCCCCTGCTGGAGTCCTGTTATCTCCAAGTACTGGGAAGTGAGGGAGACCTCCTGCCTTGAGTGTTGGGGGGTTCCTAAAGGCAGCAATTCATGAGAGAAACCAGTTGCCCTGAGGCTTCCATAGCCTCAGTGAGTATACACAGAATTAGTCTTGCTCATCCAAGGTGTGCTAAAGTCAAAGTGAAAAATAAACAAAGTTCTGAAGCAAAGGAAAATTGTATTAAAGCACTGGGAACATTTTGGTTAAAAGCCAATAATTAATGAAATTCTTGTGCAAAACTGCATGGTCACAGTGCAAATTAGAGTAATTTTTAAAAGCCTTCAAAGAAATCTTTTAAATGTTATCTTACAGTTGAACTTATTTTGTAAAAGAATGAAAGTTTTAAGTAACTTTAGTAAGTTGTGTTTTTGTATCAAATTCTCTATTTGTGTCTGCCTATTTGCTCAGTGTATATCTTCATACATTGGAATGGTAATGTCAAATTAACAAATAAAAATTCTTAAAAGAGCTCTATTCAAATTGTTAAAAATTAAATATGCAGTTATATATGTGATGAATATCCCTAGTGCCTAAATTAGGCTAAACAGGATGGAAAGGTCATATCGAAATCTAAATATAGGAACTATTGAGAAAAGAAAAAATATTTTCCTAAGCTCTTTAACCTACCCAGCTCCCAGGGCCTTCTCTTTGCAAGATCTCTGAGGGAGGGGATAGGTGTAACAAATTAAAACTCTTCTAGGCAGGGGGAATTAAAAATCACAGTTTATCCTGTAATTCTCAAATTTAAACCTTTTAACAGCCTTAAAATAAGGGTAGTTAATAGTTCTATTATTACCAAATTTCAATACATAAAAGAAAAGTCCTTGAAAGTTATGAAAAGATCTTTTTTAAATTATAATTAAAACAAATTAAACAATTGTAATATATTTGAGAACCTAGCAGTCAATATGCTTTTAAATTATTCAGTTTTAAAATTTTATTTTAAAAAGTTTTAGCCTCCTGTAAAGGATGAAAAAAAAATTCCTTGCATAAACTATAATGGTTTCAATTTATTTAGTTTGAGTGTTATCTCTGTAGTTTATAAGATACCAAGTAAATAAATATTATATGTATTAAATCTTTAAAAAAAATAAAATAAAATAAAATAAATAAATTAAAAATAAATAAATAAATCTTTAAAATGATGAAAGTTGGGTGGGCTAAACATTCGCTATATTAGAAACCATGCATGTGTCCCCAGACCTCGTTTTCCTCCCTAGGTCTGGTTTTTAGAATGCTGGTGATAAACTAAGCCTGATTTATTATATGTCCATCCTGTATGGGAAAAGACTGTAACTCTAGGTATCTCTGGTCAACCTTAAGAGATATAGCAGGGGGCTATATCTGGTTGGCGTCCATCTCCCATATGGAGGGACCTGGGTTCGATCCCCGGGACCTCCTGGTAAAAATTTTTAAAATATATAGAAGGTGCGTGGGCCGCCAGGCCCTATGCGCGGGCGCACCACCGTTCCCGCGAGCCACACAGCAAGATGATGACATAATAGGAGAGTGACACAAGGGAGAGGCAAGATGAGACGCACCGAAAAACCAGCAACTAAGGTTGCGCGGGCAGGATGCCTCTCTCCTACATCAGAGATTCCAAGGATTGAATCCCAGTGAAGACAGGAGGAGAAGGATGAGAAGAGAGGGCAGAAAATGGACACAGAGTTGCCTAGCGAATGGACACAGAAACAGCAAAAACGGGGGGGGAGGGGGAAGGGGTGTAAAAATGGATAAAATTAAATAAATAAATAAATAAATCCTTAAAAAAGAAAAAAAATAAAAATAATAAAAAAATAAAATGATGAAAGTTGTAGGTTCATGTTTAATAATATTAAGCTAAAAAAGAAAATGTAAATCTCCCCTCTCTTAAATGGATAAAGTAAATGTCATTGGTTGCTAACTCTAATTTAATAAGCTTATCTTAAGGTAAAGTAGCCAATCTATGTGGTTATGGTTAATTATATGGATTTCTCTTCTAAACTGAAGCATTTAAATGACTGATTCCAAGCAGTCATTATTAATTAAAAACTTAAACTGATATTAATAGCAAAAAATAACTTCATAGGAAAATTTGTCAGAGGCCACCTCAAGCTGCATATTAAAGTGGTAGTAAGGAAAGATAATCTTAATTCCATTGGGAATCTTCAGTTTTCATAAAACAAACCGAGAAAGTAAGTTTTCCTGTGCTGCTAAAATAAAATACCAGTGTGATTAACATCATCATGGTAAAAGTGTAGACGTAAAAAGCAAAGTACTAACAAGTTACGTAGCATTGGAAGTATTTAGAAAGTGTATAAAAATCAAAGGAAACTTCAACATCATCAAACTCTTTTGTGCATTCAAACTAGGCCTTCAATACACTGCAGGTTGCCTCTCCATTTGACTTGTTGGCTAGGTTGGTTACTGGCCCCTAAAACAATAACGGTGTCTACTACATCTCTGGTTGTGCTCCTGAAGCGGATGGAGAGTACATTGCAGTTTCAAACTCCTGCAGCAGCCAGTGATGGCTCAATACGGCCAGATGCACAATGGACATTGCCTCCAAACTGGTACTGTTTCCTAGTGCTGAACGGTGCTATGCACCAGCCTGGTGGAATACTGGAGCCTACTTTCCTAGCTTCTCTCTAGGGTTAATGGTGCTGCAGCATGCTGGCTGTGTGAAGGGCATACCAGAGTGATGTGAGTAGAACTCAAGCAGAATTGCCATTATGGCCTACTCCCATGGAGAGATAACATGTAGGGTATTGCAAACCTGGAGCTTAAATCTATTAACTGCAGCCCAAAGAGAAACTTATGCATTGGGTGGTGCATTAATTAGTACTAAGTATTGTACCAATATCTCTCCTATTCTAGATATATGCCTGATGATTACGATGATCATATGCAGAGGGATATTAAACATGTAAACTTCATTTTCTACGTAGTTAATAAACATGCCTGTAAGATTAAAAAAAAAAAAAAAGTAGCCACTTTGCCTGAGAGCAGTGGGGACAACTAATTAAAAAAAGGCCATCAAATTAACTTGGGGTGACCTCTCACAGTCTTCACCCACACCAGGTGAAAAACATGTCTAACCCAGGTCTCCCTCCTAGCCCTTATTCCAAAATCTGCCCCACCCTTACCCTGGGGAAGACTTGCAAACCCACATGCTATCCTGCCAGGGCTAAACATTTCCCACCAGAAAGCGAAATAGCAAACAAGGTGGCTAGAACCCACTTCAGCTTAGCCCCTTCAAGGTGGTCCGTGGACAACCTTTCCTCACCCAGAACCTGGAACCCAGCTCCTGATCAAAACCTGGCAGAAGAACAGGCCTCACTCTCAATTAAAGCCAAAAATGGAAGGGACCTTATTCTGTGGTTCTGATCACTCCCGCAGCTGTTAAAGGGATTGCCAGCTGGGTACACTTATTTGGAATGAAGCCAAAGCCATCTGCCCAAGGAAATGCCAACTCACCAAAAGCACCTGAAATGGGAACGCATGTGTGCCAGTCATTGGATGGCCCGAAACAACTCTTCAAAAAACAAAGCTAAGTAATGTCTGTGTCAAAGCCAGCTGTTCTCTAACTCTAGCCCAAACGCCTATTGCTAGGAGGAAAACAATCCAAGCATTCCTTAAGAAACCTTATCTTTTCATTTCCTGTATTTTCTCCCTATACAATAACTAAAAGGGCAATGCCTCTTCTCATCCCTCTCCTAGCTGGCTGTCTTAAGCATAACCACCACCACAGAAAACTGGGATCAGCAATTTATACCAAACCCCATTATCTATTCTAACTAACAGCATAGAAGAAAGTAGCTGTGCCTTAAAAGTCCTAAAACAGCAAACAAACTCTTGCTGCTGTAGTGCTGCAAAATCGCAGAGCCCTTAACATGCTAACAGCAGCACAGGGGTTGTGGGTGGTGGTAGACATGCCTATTTCTCAAGAAAAATGCTGTTTATATATAAGTCACTCTGGAATAGTCCTAAACAGCTTTCGAAACCTGCAAAATAAAGCCCACCAACTTCAGGAGGATTCAGCCTTTAGAAGCACCTGGGCTTTCTCACTCTTGTGGTCCAGTATGTCATAGCTGGCCCCCCCTTTGGGGCCCACTTACCATCATTTTCTTTATCCTTTTAGTGGCGCCATATATCTTCAAAATTCTAAGTTTATTTCTTACAGAATCAACACTTTCCAAAACAAGGTATTGGTCACACATGGGTCCATAGTGTTGGACCCGTCTTCCCTCAATCTCAATAGAATAACCACAGAGGTTTACACCCTGTCAGGCAGGGACTGCCGCCCTAACCAGCAGGACGTAACTACAGAAGAATGATCATCGCCCCTCAGCATCCCCTTAGGAATAAGGGCATGAACTCTCTGAGGGAGGCGAGGCAGGTTAGTACAGGGTAATGGAGAAGACGACCCACAACATGGCTGACAGACAACATGGCTGACAGACTGCATGGCCAGCAGACAACATGGCTGCAAGACCTTGCTGGGACCTTGAGGTCCCAGGTTCTCTTTCCGGGACCTCCCCTTGGCCCCGAATATTCCAAACAGTCCTCATCATTGGTCCCACTATTGGTGGGGTAACCAATAACCACTGGGGCCCATCCCCTTATCATTAGCAAGTGGAAGAATATTTAATAGTTTAAAAGGTAATCACACGAGGCAGAGCTCGCTCACTCTGCCTAGAGGGGTCCGCACCAAGTCTTGGTGTGTATTTCCATCTTTCTCTCCCATTTCTCAGCAAGCTCTGTTCTTTCCCCCATTGCCCAAATAAATTCTTTTTAGTGGCCTAACTAAATGAGTGTGTTCATAAATTCTTTTGTGCATCGTAGCCAAGAACCTAAAGGAATCCAACGTTCCTCCATCTTCATTACTGTTCTAGGAATAAAAGAGGTGTATTCCACATTTGGTTCCCTTTCCATCCTCCTCTCTTTTGAAAGGCCTCCTCCTCCAGCTTTGCGCTTCCTTCATTCTCAACAGTAGTCACCTTGATGCTGATTTCACAACCAGCATTCTTCCTTATGACTCAGCTAATGCAACATATTCCACAAACTTCAGCCCCCTCACCCCTATGTACCCAAGGGCGATTTTCTTTGAAGAAGCTTGATTTGATTTTGAGGAATTAAATTGGTTTCTTTTCAAATTATTTTTTCTTTAACTCCCTCCTGTGTCTACTTTGCCACAGAGCAGCGAGGAATATGTCTGTTCTCCTCTCAGTCGGCTGCAGTGAACCCGGGTTTTTCGAGGCCTCACTCCTTGTGGGTGGGGGATGGACGCCGTTCCCAGCTGCTGTGGGGGTAACTCATGATTGTTGTTTTGGCTCTTCCTCTCTCAGTCCCTCGCCCCCCTGTGCATCGTGCAAATACTGTCCTGTTCTGTTGAACCCCAAAGAAGGTCCCTTGGACAGCGTTTTGCACTGTCTCCATGGTTTTTGTCAGAGTTGAGCCCTGCCTGCCTACTCTGACACTATCTTCCTGGAAGTCTCTGTTTACCATTTTCTTTGCTCATTATATCCTCTTGCATTTCAGACCTTCCTTCTGGAAAAATCGCTCTTAAAGAAATACAACTTTTTAATATAGTCTGTTCATAGAAAACTGTAATTTTTATTTAGTGAAAATCCTTTGTTTTACTCTAATAATTGAAAGAGAGATCTAGATTTATAGTTATCTTTTTGGCAACATGTTGATGATATAGTTCTGCTGTCTTCTGGCTTCCACTGTTGCTATTGAGAAATCTGTTGTTGGCTAAATTATTGTCTTTATAGGTGATCTGTCCATTGTTTCTATTTCTTTGTGTTGGGGAATTTCATATACTCTGTCTGGATATGGGTATTCTTTTATTTCTCTTGCTTGAAATATGTGGAACTTATTATATCTGAATACTAATATCTTTCATAAATTATGGGAAATTCACAGTTTTTGTCTTTTTTTGAGATATAGCACTTTCCCATTTTCTCATTCCAGAAATACGGAGACAAATATTAATAGGCCTTATAGTTTGCTAATTTTCTCTTCATCTGTGTCTAATCTTGGTAATTTGGTGGTGGTGGGGGGGGATGTTGTTTATATTAAGCTGACTTTAATCAGGGGGAATCCTGACAGGCATGAGATGAGGTTTTCCTCCACAGCATAGTTATGCTTTTTCCTATATTGAGGGATGCTATCATTTGGGGCCACTGAATCTCCTTAGGTTTCCCCTGACTCTGTAGACAGGGATAGAATAATTTCCAGTCCAGATTCTATGGAGAGATTATTTCTACCCAGCACTGAGATGGAGATAGGTAACTTTCCAGTTTCCTTTTAAGGGTGTGTGTATTTTTCTAACCCCCTTCTCACTCCTTTAGGCAGAGTCTCGGTTCCCCTGCTGACACTGCACACACCCAAGATCTGGTCTCTTGCTCCCTTTTGTGAGGTTATTGGTATCAGGATTTGACCCCGAGGCAGCCTAAGGGTCCACATTATGTTCTGCTGCTAGCAACTGGTTTGTTGTTGTGGGGTGAAGTGGGGGGTGAGGGAGGGATCCTCTTGGAAATTTCCCTTAGTTTCTATGATCTTAACAATGCATTTAAAAGTATATTTGGGGGATAGATGTAGCTCAAATGGTTAGGCGTCCGTCTCCCATATGGAGGGACCTGGGTTCGATCCCTGGGACCTCCTGGTGGAAAAAAAAAAAAGTTTATTTGTTGTGAATTATCTGGCATCTAGGTGCGCTTTTTAGAATGTCTTTTCTGCCACACAGCAGGAAATAAAAGTCTCGGAGGGATTTTTAACCTCGACCAGAAACTTTGCAGAAGAATCTCTGACCCACAAAACCTTAGGCCCTTTTGGACCTTGGGATCCCTGCTCAGATTTCTCCTTTACTTATTGTGAATCCACCCTTAGGGTCCTTGAAGGCCATTGCTTAATGGCCCTTTTTCTGTGATGCCCTTACTGTCTGGAGAGGTTTCCTTAATTTCAGATCGGAAGGTAGGGGGGCAGAGTGGTTTGAGGCACAAACTCATGAAAAGGCTGCCTTGGTTAGAGTCTCAGATGTGCTGTGGGACTCTGGTCAAATTACTTCAACTCTGGTTCTCAGTTTACTCATCTGTTAAATGGAGATAAATAATAAGAAAAATTTATACAATGCCAGCTCTTTCTGGGGGAAGTCATCCAAAGCACAAGACTTCCATCAGTGATTTAGGAGTTCAAATGACACATGCTCTATTTCCTTGATAAGCTTTGGCCTTGGGATATTTTTAATAAAACAGATGGGACTGAATGAATTTACATCTCAATGCAAATGTTTCACTTTACAAGAAAGAAACAGAGGCAAATAGAAATCAGACGTATCAGTGGACACATGAATTGGGATCAGTACAGCATTTCCACCTCTCCCTGGGAAAGCAGGGCAATGTGACGGGGCCAAAGAGTGCCGTGCATGGCCCAGGGACATGCTGGAGTCTTGCGCAGGAGGTAGGTGAATACAGGAGGCCAGACTCCCCCTATTTCATAGATGGGGGAACGGAGGCCCAAGAGGTTGATAGGCTGGTCAAGGCTGCTTGGTTAGTTACTGGCAAACCAGGACCTGCACTCTGGACTCTGTTACACTTGGCTGTAGTTCTCATAATGGCAGATTTTTCTTCTGTGTATATTTTTGTATCATTATAGTCAGAGTCCAAAATCCAGTTGTATTTTGTTTTTGCTGGATTTCATATTTCCATATAGATAGTAACCATGTTTGTTGAGTTATATAGGGTTGCTTTAGTTGCAATTGCTAGAAACCCCAACTCAAAACCACTTAAGGAAAAAGGCATTCTATTGTCTTGCTTAACTGAAGAGCTGAAGAATAAAACTTCCAGCTTCAGGCAGGGATGGATCCAGGTTTTCCAAAGATGTCATTAGGAAGTTGTCTCTTTCTGTATCTTGGATAAACTTTCCTCAGTGTTGCCTTCACCTGCAGGCCAAATCTACCTTTGTCGTGACCCCTGGCTAATTTACCTTGCCACAACTCCAAGTCCAGAGGCACGACAAGGCTTCTCTTTCCTAGGAGTTCCAACTTCTCACAGGCCCTTTTTTTCCCCTACAACTCCCTGGCCACCGTTTTCTGGAGATCACTCTCTCCCTCTTGAGACTTCTGCCCCTCCCCCCCTCCCCTGGGTATACAAGGAACCAAGTGCTGGGTGCAAGGCACCCCCAAATCCCTAACACTTTCTTACATGGAGCAACAGACTCTTTCCTCTTTTGTATCAACCTCCACCCAAACTAGGCTCTGGGACCTAACTTTGCATAACCAAAGAGAACTTTCTAAATCCACAAAAGGCCTGTGTCCCTAAGACAGATGCTGCTGTGGTCTCATAAACAGATATGGCTAATGTTCCTTTCTTTTTTTAAAACAGCAATCCCCACTGCCCTGATGATGCTGAATTTCTTTTCATTTTAAATTCTTTTCAGCAATAAGATTTTTTAAAAAAAACAGTGCTCAGTGTAACAGGGTGTGCAAGGTCCCAAACCTTAAATGAGGAACACTGAGCCTGGAAGGCAAAATTAACCTCTTCCATCTAAGTGATGCCAAATTGCGTAGTGCTGGACTCTTGGAGTGAGACGTCTTCCCTCTGTCTTTCCAGTCCCCTCACCCCAGCAGGAAGTACCAAGGTCCCTTAGCTGGTTAGTGAGTCCACTGCCCTGGCCCTTTTGGTGAGGGAGGATGGAGGATTTCAGAAAGGGGGTATAGTGTGGTATCTGCTTCCTACATTGAATCACTCATAGCCCAGCAATCCAGCTAGGATCCCCAGAGCAAGCTCAGGGGCTGCTGCTGCCCTGGGCCTCCTGCCCCTCTTGTGGGGGAACTGCGACCTGCAGTGTGTGATGCTGTTCATCCTGGAGTCTTCTGTGGGAAAATGGCAGACACTTGTCCAGGAAATTTCTCCTGCAGCCGCCCTCCTTGCCTGACCTCCCAAACCGCCAACCCACCATCAAGGCCCTGGAACAGGTTTTGGCAGGAGCAGAAGGAAAACCAGGGTAGAATCAGTAAAGATACTGGGAGAGGGGCAGTCAGAGGCCTGTGCTTGCCAGGAACTCATGCACACGTGCAGGGTGCCCCATCTCTCCAAGAGCTACCTCTCCCGCCTGCGATGCCAGGCAGGGTTCTGGGCTAGGTGAGAGGAAGGTGCAGATCTCATTTCTTCAGGAAGTTGGATGAGCAATTGTGAATGCAAAAATTATACGGAGACACCAAGGACACCAAGGAAGGCACATCCAGGAGAATCTGGGGCAGCAGCTGGCTGACGCCCCTTATGAATGGGATCTGGACACGAAGGCTGGGTACCCCAAGATCACTGAAGATTTATTGCTACTTCTCAGGCCAATCGTGGCCACCACAAATGTACAGGATGCAATTCTAGAGGTACAGAGAAACCTCTACAGAAAACAATCCCTGAATCCACTGATCTCAGAGAGGAGAAAGAAAAAAAAAAGTGGTTTCATGTTGAAGAAGACAGAAATACAAATGCATCTGTGTCTGGTTTGCCTTCGGACATTACTGTGGATGGATTCACACAGCTTATGTCCAGATTTGGCATTATTATGAGAGAACTTTTGATGCAAGAATTTAAGGGCAAGCTTTACGGAGGCAATCGAGGAAACCTTATGGGATATGGGCTCCACGGTGATTTGCAGAAGGAATTGTGGCTCTCACATTAAAACTTTTGGATGAAGATGAAATGAGAAGCTACAAGTTACATGTTAAGGTGACAAGGTTTCAAGTGGAGGAGGAAGACACTTTAAAGGAAAGATGATGAAGTGAAAAGACTACAAGAAGCAGTTGTCTCTGTAACAAAAGCTGTTGGAGTGAAGACGAGAGAGGAGAGCTGGGCCATTCTGAATGCAGCAGGAGTGAGTCATCATCATAAAAAATGTTTCATCCTGTGGATTTGGAGGATGGTCCATTAGCACTGAATGAGATCAGAGGAAACCTTCAAGGAGAGTGTCCAATGTTTGGACAGATGAGGAAGCTCCTTCTCATTGACAGGGATGTAGATGGTGTAACTTCTGAGTCCTTTTGGGAATGCAGAGGAAGCTATTTATTGACTCAAACCATCCAGGGAAGGTGGTTTTGTGGCTGTCAAATCACTGCCCAAGCAAGGCAGAGTATCAGGGTGTGGAGACCTCAAGAGAAAGGGAGGAAAGGCTGAGAAGATGGGAGGCTTCCCCCATGACCCTGAGGTCAACAGTGGCCTTCAGTGTTTGAATTCCATCTTTGCTTCAGAAACCTCAGGGTCTTCTGGAGGAAGCCAATCTTTCAGGAACCTTAGCCCACATAGGATGAATGCTCAGGAAGCTGTAACGGATATGGCATTTAAGGAACCCACAGAGGAAAAGACGTTTGAGAAAATGGGTGGGGGTGAATTTAAAAAGAGTCTGAAGAGGGCAGCCTCAAAAGAGAGTCTAAAAAGAAGAACCTCAAAGAAGATTGTAAAGAGAACAACCCAGATAAAGGCTGAAGAAAATGACCCTGAGAAGGAATCTGACGAGGGGCACCTCAAAAAATTCTGAACAAGAAGTCGTGAAGAGAGAGCCTACAGGACACCACTCTGAAAAATGGTTTGAAGATGGCTCCAAAAAGGAATTTGAAGAAAATGGTCTTGAAGAAGAAGAAACTGACTCTGAAAAATCAGAATCTGAAGATGATAGCTCTGAAAAAGTGTTAAGATGAGGGAGGTCCTGAGGGAAAGTATGAAGATTTAGATGAAACAGAAGATGCATGTGAAAAAGTTTTTGAAGACGAGTCAGGTGAAAAAGGATGAAGAAGACACAGATGAAAAAAAGGTTTAAAGATGCTCACAGGGAAGTGGCTGTGGCTCAATCAGTAGGGCTCCCGTTTACCATATGGGAGGCCCCGGGTTCGGTTCCCGGGGCCTCCTGGTGAAGGCAAGCCCGCCCGCATGGCGTGGTTAGCTGACCCAGCGAGCACAAGCAGCAAGGGGGGGATAAATGAATAAATAAATAAAATCTTAAAAAAAAAAAAAAGATGCTCACAAAGAGCACGAGGAAGATAAGGCAGATGAAAACTTGCTCAAAGGTGACGATCCCAACCAGAAGTTGTTTGTTAAGGAGGGTTTTGTGGGTGGTGATGGAATGTTAAGGAAGAAGGTTATCTGCTCCAGGCAGCAGCTCTGTCCTCTATGTGATGATGATGATGATATTTAATCCCTTACAAGTGCTTCTTAGGGAGAGTCCTCTATCTACATTCACTGTAATTACTAGGCGTGTTACTTGATCATGGTAGTGTAAATGCCATCACATTAGTGATCATGGGCATGGTATAGGTGTCATCAGATTAGTGCTGTTAAGTTTTCATTGTGACCAGTACTTCACAATTTTAAATATGTTAATTGGCTGTTCAATTAAACTTCATACACACAAGGCAAGTTTGATGGGCTGAAGCTGTATGGACCCCAGAAAAGTATGTTCTTAAAGTTAATCCATTCCTGTAGGTGAGGATTCATTTAAGTAGGATCTTTTGGTGATCTTAAGATGTGACCCACCTCATTCAGGGTAGGGTCTTAATGCTCTTACTGAAGTCCTTTATAAGAGAATAAAAATCAGATGAAGAGAGAGAAACCACAGAAGCAAGAAGCTGAAAGCAATGAAACCCAGAAGAGAAGGGAGAGACCTGCAGATGCCGCCATGTGCCTTGCCCGGTGACACAGGAGTCCAGGATCACTGGCAGCCAGTCTTTGCGGAGAAAGCAGAGCCTGATGATTTGGACATTTTCTCAGCCTTGGAACTGTAAGCTTGTAAGAAACCATTTCATGGTACCTGCTTGAGTGGCTTAGCAGACTAGAACAACAAGTTAAAAAAAATAGAAGATGGCAGAAGTAAGTCCAAACACAGCATAAAAAGAACAGCTATGCAGAGATGAAACTTTCCTAAAAAAATATGTTAAAAACAAGACAGAAACTGAACAAAGCCAGCTCTACGCCAAGAAAACTACCCCTGAATAAAATTACCCATGTAGGTTGAAATTAAGGAGATGGAAAAATATTAGACAAAGTATTAAAGAAAAGAAAGCTTGGGAGAATAGGATGAGTCAGAATAGAAGTGAAAACACTCATTCACACACACACCAGGAAATACATATTCTGTTAACTGTGTTGCCAGTCTATTTGATTACAGTACCATCTTCTATTTGCACATGCTTGGGCCTCCTGGCGAGTTGCTCATATGATGCTATTGCCCAAAGTACCAAGGAGGCATGCAGTTGATGGGTTCCTCCTTCCAGATAGTCTTCAGCCTCCCGGCCCAGGAAGCCACCATCCCCTTTCTTTCTTCTTCCGATGCAAGCTCAGGAGCGAAACTGATCTGAGGGGCCAGGACTTGAAAGCCACAGAAGTGCAATGCACCATGCTAAAGCCACAGAGAAAGAAGCTGATTAGAAACTACCCCTGTGACAGAGCACCCAGTTAACGATGAAAGGAGGGGCATGACATGTAAACAATCCTTCTAAACATGAAAAGAGCAACTTCAATGCTGCTAGAAGCTGCAAACAACTGAATTTCCCGAGAGCCTAAGGATGTACAGATGAGGGGAAGACTTGGGGCAGCTGAAATTTCCAAATTCTACTCTCATCACGGAGATTAGTCCACACTCTTTGCTACTGATTCAGGCATGAAACATTGCAGATTTGATTGATTAGGCAAGTTATGTTACATTCATATAATGGATTCCTCTGGAACAGGGTTCTTAACCCCCCTTGGGGGTCCATGGAAAGATTTCAGGGGGTCTATGAGCTTGAATTAAAAATTCAAAAAAAACAGTATTTTTGTAGGACGTGTTGGTGCGGGTGTGATATATTTATGAAATAAATACACAGTATAGTGAGGACTTAGTAAGGAACAAAAACAAAAAAGGTTAAGAACCCCGGCTCTAGAATGAGGTAGCTCTAGCTATAAATGGACCACTGTGGAATGTAGTCCAAGACACAAGGTTAAGTAAAAAAAAATTTAAGCAGGATTTGTATAAAAATAATTTACTTACATAAAAAATAATAAATAATAATAAAACTTATATATGTAAGAATATATATGGGCAGACAGGAATGACATCAAATTGTTTAAAGTGATTATTCCTGAGGGTGGCTGTTAAGTGGACTGACTTTCTAGTTTTATGGTTCATATTGTCTAATTTCTCTCTACAATATGTATTTTTGCAAACTGAAAAAAAAATAAATTTTTTTTTTTTTTTTTTAAATAAGAATTTAAGCTTGGCTAATGAGATCAATTGGCCTATGAAGAAGGAAGTTCAGGCGTAGGACATTTCCTTTACCGGGCCATCACTAATTGGAATCGCAATCCTTTCTCCTTTCAAAGACCACGGCTTATTTTCTAGAAACGTCACCCTCTTCCCCTTGGCATTCCTTCCTTTCTTTTTTTTTTTTTTTAAAGATTTTATTTATTTATTCATCTATCCCCCCCCTGCTGCCCGCGCTCGCTGGGTCAGCCAACCACGCCGTGCGGGGGGGCCCACCCCCACCAGGAGGCCCCGGGAACTGAACCCGGGGCCCCCCACATGGCAAACGGGAGCCCCACTGATTGAGCCACAGCCGCCTCCCATCATTCCTTCCTTTCAAACCTACACCTGCCCCCATGCCCCCTCAGGTGTAGAACCCAGGATGAGACCTACTGGGGGAGCCCCACACCACTGCCTGCGTTTTAAGTCAAGATCACAAGCTGCTTATTACGCAGCCTCCTGCCTTGACAAGCATCCCTTCCTGGCCACGTGGCTTCCTGGCCACCTGGACAGCCAGTTCCCACGCAGGGCTCTTGGTGTCCTTGGCGGCATGGGAGAGCTGGCCGCGGGCCCTGTCCTGGAACCTGCTCTCCCCGTCTCTTCCCATCCTCCATCCCTCACCAAAGACAGCTCCGTATGCGGACAGCTCCCTTGCTGGAATAGGCTTGTCCCCACCTTTCCCCTGGGCCTGCGAGTAGAGGCAGCTGGGAAAGCAGGCCTGGGAAAGGGCAGGGCAGGGGCGCGTGGGCCCTAGGGTGGGGGTACGGATGGCTCCCCCATGGTGCTGGTGTGGCCGGCAGAGGCCAGAGTGTGGCCAGTAGAAGTGCAAGGCCTGGACCGTGCTATAAACCACAGAGCAGGCATCGGATTAGCTCGGGTGGGCTTAGCCCCCGTCCCAGCAACACTGAAGGCTACAATTCTAACGCATTTTCTCTCTATTGGCCCAGCAGCTCTGTGCTGCTGAGTGAAAACGTCGTTTTCTATTTCCAGGCAGAATCAAACGGTGTGGAGCTTCAGGCTGAGGTGACACCTCAGGGTTTGCACCCTCGGGGAGCTGCAGGACGGGTCACGTGGGGTGGGCTCACCTGCAGGGGCCACAGAAAGTACCGGAAATCCCCGCTGACTCCAGTTTTCGAGTACATCTCGGCCGTGCCCCCGGTCGTTAGCGAAAGGAGGGCTAACTTACCCTGCAGGAGGGGGAAACAAAGTCTTGGTGGGGTGGACTCCGGAGCGGGAGCCGGAGCCCCGCAGGGGTGGTCACGGATGAGACCCTCCCACTTCTGGCCGTGATGGGTGACAGCTGCGTCCCCCGGGGGCAGGTAACGGGGCCACCAGCTGGCAGGGCCAGGGGAACGCCAGAGCTCCGAGTATGGCCAGACGTGTGGCAGGAACGGGGCTTCAAAGTGAGTGTGGTTGAGGCCTGACCTCGTGGGGTGCTGGAGACTGAGGGAGGCCGGGAGCTTGTGGGGCACCCCCCCTTTGGTCACTCGGCCTGCTGTCCTTACATGCACTTATTGTCTGAGGCGTTTGTCTTATGTAAGAAATGATTGGAGTGAGAAAGTCAGTCCTGTGAATTGAGCCCGAACGGGGTTGCAGGCGGTTCTCACCCTGCAATGCGGGTATCCGTTGCAAGTAAGAACCTGCAGCTCGGAGCGGAGAACTGTGCAAGGTGCAAGGAAAGGGGCCCCTGGAGCCAGAGCTCGGCCTCTCGCCAGGGGGCGGGCCACCTCTGGGCCTGAGTCTGTGTTGCGTGGACAAGCTCACACCAGCCCCAAACCCATCCTTGCCAGGCATGTAGTTAATTGTGGATATGTCTGCATTCCCTGAGACAAAAAGCTCCTGGCCTTCGGGAACGATGCTTTCCTTACCTGTGCACATATGGTGCTTTGCACATAGTAGATTCTTAGATAATATTTGTAAAATCAAAACAAACTAGAAGTATACCTTGAGAGAGCCCTCCATTCCACACACACACTCACACACACACTACACCATAGGAACCCTTACCCCTGAGTGCACACCTTGAGAAAGCCGGAATCATAGAATCCTGGGATGTCAAAGGCAAAGCCTTGGCACAGCACACGGTCCATCCAGCCTTTTAGGATCGCTGGCACGCTGAACCAGTACAGCGGGAACTGGGGACAGGAGCACAGAGAGACACACTGAGGCCTGGGTTCGCAGCTCATACTCTATTCTGTCTGATGACAGAGTGCCGATGTCGCTGTGCATCTCCTCTCCCAGGCAGCTGGGAAGGGGCACAGACCCCCGCGGCAGCATGAGAGGGGGTATTTCCTGCCCTTCGCTCTGTGGAGCACGTGAGGACCTTGTGGGTGATGGGGCGGGCGGGTTAGAGCTGACCGTGGTATTGTCACTGTCATCGGTGGCGCTGCGTCTCCCAGGGACAGCCCCTCACGTTGGCCTCGAGCAGACGGGAGGTGTGGGAAACTCTGAACACTGGCTTAGTGGCCGCACTCGCTGTGAGTGAGCCAATCAGGGGTAGGAGGAAGGGTGTGGAAAAGAGCTCTGCCGCTTCCCAGGCCTGGGGCATGAGCTGTTGGCCTCCGGGAGTCAGACTGAGTGAGGTTCTGAGAAGCAGTGCATTTGACACAAGCTAAAGCCTACGCTCGTGTTATACAAGCGTATAGTCCACTCTGGTCCCCATCTACGTCCTGCCCTAACACTACAATCCAATGACATCTCCTATAAAGGGAAAGGAGCAGAGATGATAATGTTATCAAAGGCGGCAGCCGATGTTTCATGTGCTTTCAATGTAAACCAAACTCAGAATGTGGCACTGAGATGAAAGTTGCACCGTCTCTTACTGTGTGACTTTGGCAAGTTGCCAATAGCTACTAATAGCTCCTAGCTCACAGGATATGGGTGAGGATTCAATCACTCTCTGCAGTGCCCGGAGCAGAATAAATGCTCAAGAAGTGGCAGACTAGGATAGTAGGAACAGCAGCAGTAGCAATGAGATAGTAGCCGTAGCAGTAGCAATGGCAATAATAGTAGCAGCAGCAAAAGTAATAGTAGTAGAAGCAGCAGTAGTAATAGTAGTAGCAACAATAGTAACGGCAGTAATAGCAGTAGCAGCAGCAGTATTTGTAGTAGCAATGGCAGCAGTAGTCATAGTAGTAGTAGCAATAATAGTAACAATAGCATTCATAGTAAAAGGAGCAGTAATAACAGCAGTCATAGTATTGGAAGCAATAGTATTCATAGTAGTAATAGCAGCAGTAGTAACAGCAGCAACAGCAATAGCAGTACTATTAAGAGCAGGGGTAGCAATAGTAGTAGTAACTAGTCGTAGCTGCAATAGTAACAGTAGTAAAGAGTAGTAGCAGAAGAGCAGCGGTAGTAACAGTTGTAGGGGTAATAGTATTTGGAGTAGGGGCAGCACTAGAAGTTGTGATGAATGAAATTGCTCTTAGTGTCCCAAAGACGAAATTAAACTCAGAGTGCAGACGCTCTGGGAAAGTCTCAGGGAGAGCGGGAAGGCCACGTTCCAGGAGGAGAAATGCGGTGGACAACAGGAAGAACAGCCTGGAGCGAGCAGGCGCGCGCTCAAGTTAGCCCCCCAGCTGGAGGGAGGGAGCAGGAGAGGTGGGCTCTGCGGGGCGCGGCTGCCCTCGGGGAGGCGGGGCGAGGAGAGCTCTCCCAGCCTGGGCACATCTGCCGTCCGGGGCCCACCCTGCTCTGTGGGGCCGCTGACCCACCCGAGGGTAATTAGGCCGCAAACCGTGCTGCACTTGCCACCAGCTCAGCGGCTCGAGGCCGCCTGGCAAAGGAAGGGTGGGGGTTCGGCAGGGGTGGGCAGGGGCCAGCCTGGGCTGGGCAGGAAAGGGCTCGGCGTGGGTTCGCTGTCGGAAGCACCAACAGGGGGCGCTCCAGACCCCACCACTGCCCACCCTCGGGCAGGGCTGGAAAACAGGTCGCTTCCTTGGAAATTGTGGACCTGAGGTCTAGAGGATCAGGCGACTGGGCTGCAGTGAAAGAGAACAAGCCTGTGCGCCGAGAGAGGCAGAGGCGGAAGAGGGGAAGGTTCCTGAAGCCAGCGCCGTCTGTCCTGCAGTCCAGGAGACCCCAAGGACTAGTCCTTATTATAACTTCTCCCCCTTTCCTAGGCCCACCTGGATTTCTGTCAACCCAGCGAGTCCCCCAAAGCCCACGTGTCTACTCTGCTGCCAGGCTTCCGCTCATAGGCTGACCCCACACCTGCTTTGCCCGGGCCAGAGCTGACAGGGGCGTTTCAGGGGCCGGTTCTTTTTGGGATGCTAGGACGTCCCTGGGACAACTCCTGAGCGAAGGCAAGGAGAGTGGGTGGGTGAGGCCACCCTTGAGAGGAAAGCAACAAGGGCCTAGTGGCCGGGTGTTTCGGGCAGGAGCGGCTTCTGGCCTTCCGCCAGCCTCTGCAGGTCTGGGGGTGGGCTGGGCTGGAGGGAATGAAAGCAAGGAGCTGCATGACTCGGATATTTCTTGGGCCACTGGACTAAAGGGAAACTCCTTCATTGATGTTTACCTGGGAGTCAGGATTTTCAAGGAGTGGCTCTTTTACCACTGCTAGAAGCAGAAAGCTTCTTCCTGGAAAGAGTTTGTACCTGGGGTGAATCCAATTCAGTGCATTCATCAGAGGGCAAACGAACCTGAAATATCACTAGGTCGGCTTCCTGAACCTTTTTCTGCTCGTCAATTATGTCTCTGGTCAGAGAACCCTTCTTGTAGGCTTCATAGGCTTCCACTGCATAACTGAATTGCTCGGGATTGGAGAGAGTACCTAGAGAGAAAGATGCAAATGTCCTCGCTCCTCCCTCATGAGTGCCCATGGCCAGTCCCAGCCAGGGCCATAAGAGCGGGGTGCCACCTGCACCCCACAACGCAATTCCACAGACCTTCCCTGAGGTGCTTCCCCAAAGGTGGGCTTGGGGTCAGGCTATGGGAAGAAGAAGAGAGGGAGGTACTATCTTACCTTCAAAGGATTCAAGGTCCATTAGTAGAATCAGATATATAACCAAATGATTAATATAGTAAAAAAATGACTAGCCAGCTCAGTCTGTTATGGCCAGATAAGCTTCACATCCAACAATCAAAATGTGTGTGCCTTGAATATTAACACTGGGGTGTGTAAAAAGTACAGTGGGGGTCCAAGGGAGGCGGTGACCAGCTCTGCTTGGATGGGGGAAGGGCTTTGTAAACTGGGTCTTGAAGACTGAATAGGAGTTTACCAGGTAGTTTAGAGCACTGGAGGGAAGAAGGACATTCTGGGCAAAAGACAGAAAGGGGTCCAAGGAGCAGGTTGGCCCAGGGAGGGCCATCAGGTCTGCGGGGTGGGAGCATACCTGAGGAACTGGGCTGGACTGCCGGGAGGACTGGCCAGATGGGCCGGGGCATGTAAGCTTTACTGAAGAGCTTCAACTTTTCCTGCAAGCAGTAGGGAGCCGGATGAGGGTTTTAAGCAGAAAGAAAATAAATAAATGCTCAGGTTTGAGTTTGGAAAAGCTCACTGTGGCAATGTTGATTTGACGGTGTCCCTGGAGTGGGGAGCCGGACTTGGTCTGGCTGCCAGGATTGGCATGAGAGGTGAGACGCGGGCACTGCAGCGGGGACGGGGAGGAGAGGGTGAAGGGCTGGAACGCATGGCACCACCCATAGCAACTGAAACGGAAGGGACATAATTTTCATTTACCCCTTTCACTGGGTTTCTGTCAACCAAAATGATTCATCCTCCAATGGCATTAATTAGTACTAATAATAGATCAGCCTTAATAGTGCACTCCTACCTACTGGGTGCAGTGCAAAGCACTCTATACCATTACCTATATCCACCCCCCCCCCGTGTGAATAGCTGCTATTCTGTTTCCTTCTCTCTAGTTTATTTGTATTTATATTTTGTAAAACAGTCTTATATATGCAATATTATCCATATTCATATTTCATGTGAGGTGTCACTTGTTATACAGTCCAATGTTGCGTATTTTAGCTTTCCTTCTAGTAATATACATGTCCTCAGACTTATCCTTTCAACCACTGTCATACCCATATAATAGCTCTGCTAGTCCCAAACATCATGATATGCTTTCAGCATTTCTATTCATGTTCAGAGATTTATAAAAAACTTTTTTCTTTAACCAATTCTGCACAGATTAACCCTCAGCTTTCCATTCTACCCTCATTCTATTTTCTGATGACCTATATTCTGATAATTAATACCGTGAGTTTACACAATATATTTATTTCATAATAGTGCAATCATACAGTATTTATCCTTTAGTGTCTGGCTTGCTTCACTCAACATAATGTCCTCCAGGTTCATCCATGTTGTCATATGCTTCATGCCTTCATTTCATCTTACAGCTGCATAATATCCTATTGTGTGTATAAACCACAATTTGTTTATCCATTCATCGGTTGATGGACACCTGTGTTGTTTCCATCTTTTGGCAATTGTGAATTACGCTGCTGTGAACATCGCATGTTCTGTTCGTATCACTGCTCTCAGTTCTTCTGGGTATATACTCAGTAGTAGTATTGCTGGGTCACATGGCAAGTCTATAATCAACTTCCTTAGGAACTGCCAAACAGTCCTCCACAGTGGCTGTACCATTCTACATTCCCACCAACACTGAATAAGCATTCCTATCTCTCCACATCCTCTCCAACGTGTAGTTTTCCAACTTTATTTTTTTATTTTTTCGGAGATACCAGGGATTGAACCCGGGACCTTGGACATGGGAAGCAGGCACTCAACCACCGAGCTCCATCTGCTCACCTCTAACTTTTTAATCGTGGCCAGTCTAATAGATATGAAATGATATCTCATTGTAGTTTTGATTTGCATTTCCCTAACCGCTAGTGATGCTGAACATTTTTTCATGTGCTTTTTCGCCTTTCGTTTTTCTTCTTTGGACAAATGGCTATTCAAGTCTTTTGCCCATTTTTAAATTAGGTAGTTTGTCTTTTTATTGTTGAGTTTGTAATATCTCTTTATATATCATGGATACCAAATGCTTATCAGATATGTGATTTCCAAGTATTTTCTCCCATTGAGTCAACTGCCTTTTCATTCTTTTGACAAAGTACTTTGAGGTGCGAAAGTGTTTAATTTTGAGGAGGTCCCATTTATGTATTTTTTCTTTGGTTGTTCGTGCTTTGGGTGTAAGGTTTAAGAAACTACCATCTAACACAAGATCTTGAAGATGTTTTCCTACGTTTTCTTCTAGGAGTTTTATGGTTGTCAGTTTTCTATTTAGGTCCTTGATCCTTTTTGAGTTAATTTTTGTATAAAGTATGATGGGGGTCCTCTTTCTTTTGGATATGGCTATCCAGTTCTCCCAGCACCATTTGTTGAACAGAAGGCTCAGGCCTAGCTGTGAGGGCTTGAGAGCTTTGTCAAAAACCACTGGACCATACACGAGAGGATCTACTTCCGAGTTCTTGATTGAGTTCCATTTGTCAATCTCTGTGTCTTTATGCTAGTACCATGCTGTTTTTACCACTAGCTAAGCAGTGCTTTAAAGTCAGGAAGTGAGAGTACTCCAACTTTGCTCTTCTTTTTAAAGATATTTTGGCTATTCAGGGCCCCGTACCCTTCCAAATAAACTTGATGATTGGCTTTTCCGTTTCTGCAAAAAATGCTGTTGGGAATTTCATTGGGATTGCTTTGAATCTGTAAATTAGTTTTGGTAGAATTGACATCTTAATGATATTTAGTCTTCCAGTCCATGAACACGGAATGTCCTTCCATTCATTTACATCTTCTTTGGTTTCTTTTAGCAATGTTTAGTAGTTTTCTGAATACAGGTCCTTTATGTCCTCGGTTAAGTTTATTCCTAAATATTTTATTCTTTTAGTTGTTATTATAAATGGAATTTTTTTCTGTTTCACTCCTCAGTTTATCTGTAGTATAAAAACGCTATTGAGTTTCGTGTGTTAATCTTTTATCCTGCCACTTTTCTGAATTCATCTATTAGTTCTAGTAGCTTTTTTTTGTGGGTTTTTCAGGATTTTCTAGATATGGGATCATACCATCAGCGAATTGTGCAAGTTTTACTTCTTCCTTTTCTATTTGGGTGCCTTTTATATCTTTAGCCTAGTTGCTTCAGCTATAACTTCTAGCACAATATTGAATAACAGTGGTGACAGTGGGCATCCTTGTCTTATTCATGATCTCAGTGGGAAAGCTTTCAGTCTTTCATTGTTGAGTACAATGCTAGCTGTAGGTTTTTCATATATGCACTTTACCATATTAAGAATGTTTCCTACTATTCCTATCTTTTGGAGTGCTTTTATCAAGAAAGGGTGTTATATTTTGTCAAATGCAATCAAGAGGATAATGTGATTTTTTTTTTCAATTTATTAATGTGGTTCATTACACGAATTAATTTTCTTGTTTTGAACCACTCTTGCATACCTGGGATAAAACCCACTTGATTGTGGTGTATAATTCTTTCAGTGTGCTTTTGGATTCGGTTTGCAAGTATTTTGTTGACGGTTTTTGTATATATATTCATTAGAGATATTGGTCTGTAATTTTCTTTTTTTTGTAGTATTTTTATCTGGTTTTGGTATTAGGGTGATATCAGCTTCATAGAATAAATTTGGTAGCATTCCTTCCTGTTCAATTTTTGAAAGCATTTGAGCAATATTGGTATTAGATCCTCTTTGAATGATTGGTAGAATTCACCTGTGAAGCCATCTGGGATTCTGGGCTTTTCATCTTTGGGAGGTTTTTGATGACTGTTTCAATCTCTTTACTTGTGATTGGTTTGTTGAGGTCTTCTATTTCTTCTAGGCTCACTGTAGGTTGTTCATCATATTTCTAGGAATTTGTCCATTTCATCTACATTGTCTAGTTTTTTGGCATACATTTGTTCATAGTATCCTCTTATGATCTCTCTTATTTCTACAGGGTCAGTGGTAGTGTCTCCCCCCTCCCACTTCTGATTTTATTTATTTGCATCTTCTCTCTTTTCTTCTTTGTCACTCTAGCTAAGGGTTTGTTGATTTTGTTGATCTTCTCAAAGAACCAACTTTTGGTTTTGTTGTTTCTATTTTTGTTGTTGTTTTTCTCGATTTAATTTATTTCTGCTCTGATCTTTACTATTTCTTTCCTTTACCTTGTTTTGGGATTAATTTGCTGTTCTTTTCCTAGTTCTTCCAGGTGTACAGTTAGATCTTCAATTTTAGCTCTTTATTCTTTTTTAATGTAAGCATTGAGGGGTATAAATTTCCCTCTCAGCACTGCCTTTGCGGTGTCTCATAGGTTTTGATATGTTGTATTCTCATTTTCATTTATCTCAAGATATTTACTGAAATCTCTTGCAATTTCTTCTTTGACCCACTGATTATTTAAGAGTGTGTTGTTTAAACTCCATATATTTATGAATTTTCCCTTTTTCCATACATTATTGATTTCCAGCTTCATTCTGTTATGATCAGAGAAAGTGGTTTTTTTTTGTTTGTTTTTTTTTTTAATAATTCAGTCTTTTTAAATTTATTGAGACCTGTCTTGTGACCCAACATATGGTCTATCCTAGAGAAGGATCCATGAGCACTTAAAAAGAATGAATATCCTACTGTTTTGGGATGTAATGCTTTATAAATATCTGTTAGGTCTAGTTTATTTATATTATTCAAGCTCTCTTTTTCTTTATTCATCCTCTATCCAGATATTCTATCCAATACTAAGAGTGGTGTATTGAAATTTCCAACTATTATTGTAGAGATGTCTAATTTGCCCTTCAGTTTTGCCAGTGTGTGCCTCATATATCTTGGGGCACCCAGGTTAGGTACATAAATATTTATTATTCTTATTTCTTCTTGGTGAGTTGCTGTCCCTTTTATTAATATATAATGACCTTCCTTATCACTTAAAATATTTAAAATCTATTTTGTCCAATATTAGTATTGCTACTTCAGATCTGTTTTGTTACTGTTTGTGTGGAATATCTTTTTCCAACCTTTCACTTTCAACCTGGTTGTGTCCTTACATCTGAGGTGAGTCTCTTGTAGACAGCATATAGATGGCTCATTTTTTTTTTTTTTTTTTTTAATCCATCCTATTAGTCTATGTCTTTTGATTGGGGAGTTCAAGCCATTAACATTCAATGTTATTACTGTAAAGGCATTACTTAATTCATCCATTTTGTCCTTTGGTTCTCTGTTGTCATATTGTTCTATTGTCTCTCTTCTTACCCTTTATTTCACCCTTCCTAATAAACTTCATTTCTACACTCTTCTCCAAGTCCCTCACACTTGCTTTTTCCTTTCAGGCTGTAGCACTCACTTTATTATCTCTTATAATTCTGATCTTGTGGTAACATACCTTCTCAGTTTTTGTTTGTCTGTGAAGACTTTAAACTCACCCTCATTTTTAAAGACAGTTTTGCCAGATACAGAATTCTTGGCTGGCAGTTTTTCTCTTTCAGTACCTTAAATACATCATATCACTGTCTTCTCACTTCTGTGGTTTCTGATAAGAGGTTGGCACTTAATCTTATTGAGGTTCCCTTGTATGTGATGAATTGTTTTTCTATTGCGGCTTTCAGAATCCCTTCTTTATATCTGACATTTGTCATTCTGAATAGTAGGTGTCTCAGAGTAGGTCTATTTGGATTTATTCTGTTTGATGTGTGTTGTCCGTCTTGAATATTGTTATTTATGCCTTTCAAAAAGGTTGGGAAGGTTTTGGTCATTATTTCCTCAAATATTCTTTCTGCTTCTTTCCCATTCTCTTCTCCTTCTGGGACAGTGATAATGTGTATGGTTTGTGTGTTTCATGTTTCATTCAGTTCCCTGAGACCCTGTTCAATTTTGTTCCCTTCTTTTCTCTTTCTGTTCTCTTGTCTTTTCCAGTTCAGATATTCTGTCCTCAATATCACTAATTCTATCTTTGAGCAATTCACATCTGCTGCTATGTGCCTCTAATGTATTTTTAATCTCATCTATCGTGCCTTTCATTTCCATAAGCTCTGCTACTTTTCTTTTCAGGTTTTCAAACTGTTCTTTATGCTCACTCAAAGTTTTCTAATATCCTTTATCTCTTTATTAATATTTTTCTTCAATTCCTTGAATTAATTTAGGACAGTTAAGTGATTGTCATTGATTGGTTTTCTTAAATCCTATATTTTGTCAGGATATTTGGTTTGTTCCTTTGGCTGCGCCATCTATTCCTGGTTCCTAGAATGGCTTGTAATTTTTTGCTCATTTCTAGGCATCTGAATATGTTAGTCAATTATTCTGACGGTCAATTTCTCTCTCTTGCCTAGTGTATTTTTTTTTCACAGCTCTTCTTTGATTTTTGGTTCATTGTATTCTGAGTCTTTAAAATTGCCCGGCTTAAGTTTTCAAAATCAGGCCAGGGACTTAGTAATAGGGTGCAGATTTTCTCCCAGGACTTAGGGTTAGAGAGACCAAAAAGCAGTTTTTTCCTTGCAGTTTCCTGGCTGACCAGCAGATGGCACTAGTCAGCGAACCTTTCCACAGAGGTGTTTCTTTCAACCTCCACTTGCCAGTGTTTCTGGTCTAGCCAGAGCCGAGATTCAAAGCAGGCTCTGCTGGCTGACTTCACTGAGGAGAAACCACTCTCCACCCTTTGATGCAAACTCACTCAGCTGCAGTGAGGCAGGGGTTTTATCCTGGCTTAATGTCTTGAGAGTGAGGGATGGAAGCCCTTCCCTGCTGCCACGGAGGGTTTAATAACTCACATCTGTTGTTTCAGAGTCTTTGTTTCTCTGTCCCTTGCCGTCTTGGGGGTTGCGCAGCTAAAGCAGGTCCCTTGGACAGCTGTGGCTCCTCTTTCCGCTGGTTTTGTGAAAGAGTTGAGCCCTGCCTGCCTACTCCGATGCCATCTTCCCAGAACTCCATTACCTCTTTTTAACTCATTAATTCATGTAAAAAGTTGTAGTGTGGTAAATTATATATAACGTCAAGTTTGCCATCTCAACCATTTTAAGGAATGTGATTCAGTGGCATTAATTACCTTCACAATGTTGTACCTCCATCACCACCGTCCATTACAAAGACTTTTTTATCATACCAAAGGGAATCTCTGCATCCGTTAAACTATAAACCCCCTTCCCCATCCTGGCCCCTGGTAGCCTATAATCTACTTTCTGTCTCTATGAACCTACCCATTCTAGATATTTCATATAAGGGGAATCATAAAATGTTTGCCCTTTTGTGTTTGCCTTATTTCCTAGCATAATGTCTTCAAGATTCATCCAGAGCTTCATTCCTTTTTACAGCTGAATAATATTCCATTGTATGGTAGACCACATTTTGTTTATCCATTCATCTGTCGATGGCCATTACCTTTTTATGTTTATATCTGTCTAAGTTCTTTTATAAATTTAATGTGACCTTATTAAAAATACCAACTGGTTTCTTTACAAATCTAGAAAGCAGAATCAAAAGGTTTTAGGGAAACATAAAGTAAAAATAGAAAAATAGTGAAAATAACGAAAATGAGGGTGGCCCAGCACTATCAGATATTAAATTATATTATTTGCCAAGATAGTTAAAACCATGTCATACTGGGCCATGAATAGATAGAAAAATACAACAATAAAGCATAGAACAGAATCTAATATGTGGAAATTTAGTATACAGTGAAGTTGGTGTTTTAAGTCAAAGCAAGTATTGAATAAATGGTGATAAGAAAACTGAGCAGGTTCTTGGAGAGAATGGGATCCATACCTCACAGCATCCAACCAAATTTCATTTGAAAGAGATAAAATATTTAAATATAAAAACTAGATCCTATTTAAATACTTTGAAAACACAAGCATTTTTTATAAACTCAGAGTTTATAGAAATATGACACAAAATCCAGAAATCATAAGAAAAAAAAGACTGATAAGGTAAACTAAATAAAAGTACATAAAATTCTGCTTGGGACAAACCAAGCCACCATAGCAAAGTCAAAATAAAAATAAATAGATAAATAACACCTAATGGGTAAAAAGTATTTGCAACTCTTATCCTACACTATATAATGTATGAAGAGCTTTTAAAAATCATTAAGAAAAAGACAAACACCCTAACAGAAAAATGAGCAAGGAATATGAATAAATAAGTCACAGGAAAGAAAATATAAATGCTTCTTAAATATATGTAAAGATACTAAACGTCTCTTACAGTGAGAAAAGAGCAAAGTATAACTGCACTGGGCACCCATTCTTTTCATCTGTCAGACTGGCAATCATCAGAAAATTGGGTAACACTGTTGATGGTGGTGGTCTGAAGCTATATGTACCCCAGAAAAACATGTCCTTAACCCTATTCCATTCCTGTGGGTGTGGACCCATTGTAAGGTAAGTAGGGCCTTTGGATAAGGCTATTTCAGTTAAGGTGTGTCCCACCTCAATCAGGTTGGCCCTTAATCCTATCACTGGAGTCTTTTATAAGAGAATGAAATTCAGAAAGAGAGAGAAAAAGCCATAGAAGGAGCAGCCAGAAGCTGAAATCAATGGAACAGGGAGAGAAGAGAGGCCAGGAGATGCCACCACGTGCCGTCCCAAATGACAAGGTAAGAACCAAGGTTTGCCAGCAGACAGTCCTAGAGCACCACAGTCTTCGGGGATAAAGCATTGCCCTGATGATGCCTTGATGTGGACATTTTCCTGGCCTCACAACCATGAATGAATAGGTTCCTGAAGCAGTCTGGCATTGTTTATGAATTCCAAAACTAGATATTAGATTATGTCTGTAAACTGGTCTGTTCCTCTGGGTGTATTAGATTGTATTATCTTCAGAGGTTTCACTTTTATTGATTAAGTTATGATTAGTGCTTTGATCAGTAGGACGTTGAGTCCCTGCCCCTTGGTGGGTGGGGACTCAGAGAAAATGACAAAGCAGAGGAGTTAGTTGGAGTCTTTTGAGCTGGAGCCTGAGAAGTAAACACACAGGAGAAGAACACAGAGGAATAGAGATGGCTCCATAGACATGGCAGAGGCCCTGGGAAGAGAGATGAACCTAATAGTCTACAGCTGACTTTGTGGAGAGACCAGAGCAGCTGAGCCTTGGAGAGAGACAAGACTTATCCCAGCCTACAGCTGACACTGGAAGAAGGGACCACGGAGCCTTAAGAGGAAGAGGGAGTTCCCATTGTTTAACCCAACCGATTTCACAACATTGGCTTAAGCAGCCAAAGAAACTAAAACAGTGACAACGTGAAGAAATAAGTACTTTCAAATATTGCTAGGTGGAACGTAATCTGGCATAACATTTATGGAAAACAATTTGCTATTATCAATGATCATTAAAAATGCACATTCCCGTTGACCAGCAATTCCACTTCTAGACAGTCGCCTATGTAGGAAAAGACATATGGCTGTGATTATTCACTGAGGCGCTGTTTACAACAGCAAAGGATGAGAAACAAACTCATTTACCGTCTGGTAATAGGCTACTGAAGACTATGAGACCTACACGCAATGGAATTCTTTGCAAGACTAAAAAGAGAAAGCAATGAAGAAAACAACATCTGTAAAACAGAGGGAAAATGTCAACTGTAATTGCTTGCATAGCACAGACTTCTCTAGAACTGTAAGAAGAAAACTGATGACACTGGCTACCTTCAGGACAGGGAAACCAGGGGGCTGGGGACAGGGAGGGGGGAAAGCCTTGCATTGTAGATTCCTCTGACCTGAGAATTGTATATCATGTGCTACTACTACCTATTCAAAACACATTTTTTTTTAGGAGGTACCGGGGATTGAACCCAGCACTCAAACATGGGAAGCAAGCACTCAGTCACTGAGCTACATCTGCTCCCCAATGACAGTTTGTTTTCCATTTGTTTGTTTGTTTGTTTGATTTTTAGGAGGTACCGGCAATCGAACCCAGGACCTCATACATGGGAAGCAGGCACTCAACCACTTGAGCTACTTCCGCTCCCCATTAAAACATTTTTTAAAGTTGAAAAACATGAGAAGGAAGTTAAAAAGAGAATACTGGTCCCATGACTGACCAGTGATATCTTTCCGTGTGGCCCTCGGCTCAAAGCCCATGGCGTATAAATCAGAGACGGTGACCCTGCAGCCCTGTCTGCTCAGCTCCTCCACCGCCACGTTCTTCAAGGAGCCGTTAAAGGATCGGGGTTCCTGGTGCGCGTAGACGATAAGCACTTTCTTACCTAGGGCAGGAGAAGAGATACTTATCATAAATAGCAATTCCTCTTTGTCAAAATGCAATGAAAGACTTAGACGAAAACTAAATGCTTACGTGCCTCACAGAAGCGGAAGCTAAGCAACACCAGTTTTAAAATAACGAGCATTATTCAAAGTAGTTATATCATAGCTTTACTAATATGCAATAGCATAAGGGGTCAAATTATATCTCCCCAAAATAAAATGGTTAAATTCTTTAAAAGCCTGATCTAATGTGGCTATGGTCTATGAGAGCTTCTAGCTCTGTGCCCAAGCATTAAATGAAAAAGCTGCTGTAATCAATCTTTTGTGCTAGCCCCACATTGACAGACATCAGCCAATGACCCTGATCGATTTGGAATATTTCTGCTTCCTTCCCCTCCAGGTCCGTAGAAATTTGGCACTTAAAACGTGAACACTTGGACCCACGGGGGGAGGGAGGGTTGGTGGTGAGGCGGATACTAGGATTAAAGATGCTTCTAAGGGAGTCACATCTCTCAGCTCTGGTAGTCTAGCAACACCATCAGCCTCTGAAGTAGTTTTCCTCTTTCAGAAGATTCTGTGAGATTATGTACTTGTTTCTTCTGGGAGGCAGCTTGGTGATTTGCTTAAATTTGGCCTGGTAGCATCTAAGACTAAAATGTTAAATTCTGGATTTAAATTTTTCAGTTTAGTCCCCTGAGGAGAAAATACACAGGTCAGTGGAAGCAAACAGTTCCAGGGCCTTCAACTGAGTGTAAAGGTCGAATTCTGTGAGTTAGAGATTAATAATTAATATTTTTATTTAAACCTCTCAGACTCATTAGTTATAAAGGAATTCCGCAGGGGTTGCTTAACAAGAGAATGGACACGAATGAAATATCTGTACCAATCGTTCCCAACGGGCGATGTCCGGGGACATTTTTGGTGATCAGACTGGGGGATGATGGGGAGTTGCTACTGGCATCAAGTGGGCAGAAGCCAGAGATGCTGCTAAAAACTCTAAAAGGCATGGGATGCCCCCCTGCCCCGTTATATTGTCGAGTTAAAAAAAAAATCACAGAATTGTGTGTATCATGAGCAGAGACAAAAGTAAGTCAAGATCATACCACATTTTTAACCACGGTTTTTCTTTGGGTTCATTCCCTCAACAATAGTTACTGAGCCCCTGCTATGCCCCAGGGATTTTTCTAGGGACTGGAGGTAGAACGAAGATAGGGTAGGCACGGATCCCATTTTCAAGGAGGTTATGTTCTGGTGGGGGTTGATATGGGCAAGTAAGAAAATACAACACGAGATAATTCCCGAGAATGATCTATGTTATAAACAAAATGAGTCTCATACACTTCAATCATGTGCGGATTTTTTAACAATGTATTCGACCTCTAATTAAAATTTTAAGTGAAGAAAGTTGAACTTCCTCATAGCTAATAGTTACCTGCCATGTTCTAGAAAGATGGACTCTTTGCCTCTGAATCCTGGGAAATGGAGGGTCAGCTATTAATCCTGGGCCAAGGAGGACGCAGTGTGGCAGGCCTGGGGCCCTCAGATGCAGCCACTGTAACTGAGCCCGACGATCTGGAAGGAGAAATGAACACATGGAGTGGGGAGTCAGAGTGGTGAGGCAAGATGAACCGACCCCTGGCCTCACTGCCCTGCCTGAATGACCTGCAAACTGGTCAGAAAAAGGACTTCTCAGGAGAGTCAAGGTGTCCTCTGCAACTGGACCTCGGAGGACAAATCCTGCAGGTGTCAAAGTCAATACTTTTTTTTTAAGGGCTCAGATCCTTCTGTGAACGCAACCACAGAGAAAAGGTCTTGGGCAAGGAGACTTTGGGTAGGAAATGGGCCCCAGGCCCCCTGTCCCTCCTCCTCTTCCCATGCTTTGCCCCCAAGATAATCAGGGCACAGCAGAACAGATGGGGTGTTAGCCGAGCTGCAGGTTCACAAACCGGTACCTGAACTCCTCGGTCGGTGTAGCAGCTGAGGGGGTACTGCTGGATGTTGCTACGCCTTTTTCCTCGCCTGAGTATGAGGGAGTTGGCTTAGACCTTGCTCTAGGGAGGGAGCAAGCATGGGGCAGTGGCAGACAGTGGCAGACAGCGGGGGCCGAGGCAGGTCCAAGGTCTAGCTCCACCCTCTGTAACTGTGGGACCTTCAGCAAGTTCACTCACCTCTCTATGCCTCCGTCTCCTTGTCTGCAAAGTTGGGAGACAACCCCACCCCACAGCAAGGCTGAGAAGATTGGGAGATACACACACACACACACACACACACACACACGGTGGCTGGCTGTTTTCGTTTGCTAAAGGCTGCCGAGTCAACATACCAGAAATGGGTTGGCTTTTACAATGGGGATTTATTAACTTATAAGTTTACAGTTCTGAGGCTATGAAAATGACCAAGTCGAGGCTCCATCAGGCGATGTTTTTCTCCCTGAAGGGCAACTGCTGGTGGTCCTGGATTCGTCTCTCGAATGGCAAGGCACATGGCGAGGCACACGGCAGCGTCCACTCATCAATCTCCTCTCCTCCAGGCCTTGTTCCTTTCAGCTTCTGGCTTCCTCTCGGCTTCTGTGTTCTGTTGATTCTAGCTTCTGGCTCCCAGGGCTTCCTCTCTCAGCTTCTAGGAGCTTTCTATTGGTCTCTGTATGTTTCTCCCGTTTATAAAGGACTCCAGTGAGAGGATTAAGATCTACCCTGAGTCATGTAATCTAATGAAAGGCCCCTTACTGAAGTGATTTAATCAAAGGGTCTGTGAGGACGGTCAAATTCGGGTGATGGCCTCGGCCCTGGCCAGCTGCAGGTGGCCCCCGTCTCCACATATCCTTGGGCCTGTGTCCAAAAGTAGCTGATAGAACTAGCTTGCATATGTTCTCTAAACAAACCTAGGGTCAAGGACACCTCAGGAATAATAACATAGTATGTTATATAACCTGATTGACATATTATGCTTACCATTGTATCAATATGTTATTGCATGCCAAAAATGAGATAATAAAAACCAACAGGTCAGCCTGAAGGCTGCAAATTGTCTGCCGCGTCGCTGCTGCCTAGTATGGGCCCTTATACTTCTCCTCCTCATGTGTTTTTTCGCATGTCCCCCTCACGAGTCCCTTTCTTGCATGCAGTTAACAAGGTTTGCAGGCACAGGTATGGATTAGCTCTAAGGACATGATCGTCTGGGATCCACCCAGCTTCAAACTGTAACACTGGCCCATAGTAAAGCTCCGGGAAGCATGTTTTTTCTCCCCAGGGTGACTCAAAGGCATGAGGGAGGCCTTATCTTCATCCCTGGCGAGCCATCTCTGAAATATCTGGCTTCCTTCTGGGAAGGAATAATGGCCCTAGCCAGATAAACAGCTCAGAATGGGTGACTCAGAGAGGAGAATGCATGATGCACGCTGTGTCTGAATGACGGTTTTAACCCCACAGTGTCTTTGTAGGGTCACAGAATGTATTAGTCAGCCAAAGAGGTACTGATGCAAAATATCAGAAATCTGTTGGCTTTTACCAGGCCAATAAAGCATAAGTTACTTCTCTCACCAAAGTCTGTTGCTATGTGTTGGAGCAAGATGGCTGCCGACATTCAGCCTTCCTTGTCCTCTTAAGGCTCCATGGTCAGGCTCTCTAGGCTTTCTCTCTCTCCCTGGGACTTGATTCTCTCCGGGCTCAGCTGCTTGGTCTCTCCACAAGGCCAGCTGTAGACTATCAGGCAAACGGTTCATCTCTTTTCCTGGGGCCTTCTCTCTTTCCTCATGACCAAGCTCCTCTGTGTGCTTATTTCCCCAGGCTCCAGCTCAAAAACTCAGCATTAAAACTCCAACTCTGTCCTTTGCCATGTCTTTTATCTGTGAGTCCCCACCCACCAAGGGGCGGGGACTCAACGCCCTACTGATGTGGCCCAATCAAAACCCCAATCATAATTTAATCAATTAAAAGTGATACCTCTGGCAGACTAGTTTACAAACACAATCCAATAACTATTTTTTTTGGAATTCATAAACAATGCCAAACTGCTACACAGAAGAATGGGGACAAGGAGACAATGGGCCTGTCTGTAGCACCACCCAGGGTCCTACTCTGTACCTCCACGGTCCCACCAGGTAAAGGGCAGATGCTTGTGGGGCACTGCCAAGGTGTAGGTGGGTGGAGGGGACAGGTGCCCTGGGGATAGGAAGAGGCTTAAGTCATGGTGCAGATATGGGACTTAAAGAGTGCAGCACTGTCACAGGCCAAGAGGGAGCCAGCAGCTCTGATCAGAGGGTGGAAGCTCCATTTTAATAGACTCCACATCTCCTCATGCCCCAAGGAGGAGGTTACATACTTTCCCATTCACTTAAATTGGCTATTGACCGAACAGTTGAGAATTGGGGAGCCGTCCCTCCCAAGCTGCCTGTTTGGCTACCCAATATCCACTCTCTCCTTCCTTAAAAACTGAACCCTGAATTTCTTCAGGATGCCCAAGTGGCTAGGAGTGGCCAATGAGTTGTAAACAGGTGGGGGCAGGGGGCAGACAATAAACAAGCAGATGCAGAAAAAGAAAACAAGAATAGAATCCTGGATACTGCTAAGTAGTAGAGAAAACGGCAGGGTTTGCTATTTCAGGTAGGGTGGTCCGAGGAGGTGTTTTCTGAGCAGAAAGTTGAGTGACAACATAGACCCAGCCAAGCAAAGATTTGGGGGTCAGAAGCCAGCAGAAGGACTCAAGGCAGGAACTGGCCCAGCGTATTCAAGAAACAGCTAGAAAATCTATAAGGCTGACTACAGATTTAAAAAAAAGTTTGCTGGTGAGAAATGGAGTACATACTAGCTTGGCAGGGCAGGGGGAGGGATTTTATTCTCAGCCTCACAGAACACTATCAGAGCATCTTAAGCAGGAGAGGGATATGACTTGATTTACCTTTAAAGGTCACTGGTGTCCCTGCAGACTTAGGGAATGTCTTATCCTGAGATCCCCAAAGTGAGCGAGCACCAAAGACATTTCAGCATGGACCAAATGCTTTTTTGGAATGCCTAGAAGCCGGGCATGACTGCTTCAGCACCCACAGACTTTACCCTCCTTATTCCCCCCACTCCCTCCTCCCTTGCTTGGGCTTGGCCAGGTGCCATATGCACACCCCATGCCTGGCAACTTTTGGCATATGAAAGTAGGAAAACCCCATTCTCCTGCTTGTACAAGAATAAGAAACTGAGGCCAAAAAAGTGAGACTTGCCCAAAACAATACAGAAAAGACTCCAACCCAGGCCTCTTGACTCCTTAGTGCTATTCTTCACCACAGTCATCATTTTATTCCTTGGTCAGGAACTATGCACTTATCTAGGTTTGTGGGAAAAAAAATTTTAAATAAAGTGTTTTCCTAGATTAATAAGAAAAATGAACCATGGGTTACGAAACTAGATACAGCACATCAAATTTGCTCTATTTCATGTTAATCGGCCTCCAGAAGCTGTCGTAGGATACCTCTTCCGAAATACAGCAGGCCCGAGCCTGTTGTGCCTGTCACAGCTTGGTGAAAGCTCACCGGGTACCTACATCATGGCCTGCCTGTGCATTTCCCTATTCCTGGGCACTTAGGGTATTTCCAGTTTTTTCCAGACCGACAAACGGCACTGCCAGAAGCATACAGTACTTCATAGTTTCCCTTTCGTGTATTTCTTTGGCAGATATTTTTCAGGGATTAAAGTTTCCAGAAGCTGCGTCTGTCACCACTCACCCTGCTGATGGAGAGGGAGGCTCCAGCGCGCTGCCAGCTCTGACCCCTGGAACACCCATTTATTTATAAAGCGTGGCCTCGGGCAAGTCACTTAACAGCTCTGCCCGGTTGCTTTATTGGTGTACGTGGATGATCACAGCGCCCACTTTATAGGGCCGGGGGCGGATTAAATGAGGCGACCCGCGTTCAGCGGTTACACTGTGCCCAGCAAATACAAGCTCAGTGAGACTTAGGCGCAATAATATTTTCAAAATGGTCAGCGCCCCGGGAGACAAGGACCCACCGGGACCATGTGGTCACAGCGTGGCTGGGGAGTTCCGGCCACCCAGCGCCCCAAGACGGCGTCGTCCCGGCCTCCCGGGGCCCGGCGGGGATTGGACTCACCCTCCGCCCCGCGCCGGCTCGGCCTGGAAGGGCAGGCAGGACTCGGGCCCGGCAGGGACCGGGCCTCCCAGCGGCGCGCAGCGCGTAGCGGATCGCGCTCCTGGAACCCGCGCACTCACAGGCGCTCCGGGCGCTCCCGGCCAGAGGTACCTTCTCCGCCGACACGCCCCGCCCCTTTGCACGACAGCCCCGCCCCTCAACCCCTCTCTGCCACGCCCCACAACGCCCCTTTGCGCGATCGCTCGGCTCCTCAACCCAGCTCTGCCACGCCCCGCCCCTCGGCCTCTACGCCCCGCCCCTCGGCCATCTATGCCGCGCCCCTCGCCCTCTCTGGGACCCGCCCCTCTACCCTCGCCGCCACGTCCCACGCCCCGCCTCTCTGCCGCTCGCTCTCTCTCCGCCCCGCCCCTTTGCGCGACCCGCCCCGCCCCTCGGGCCCCCCTCCGCCCGGCCTGCGCTCGGCTCTGCGCAGCCATCCCGGTCCGCACGGCTCCGCTGGCGCCCCCTGGCGGCCGGCAGTTGGCTGGGCGTGGCGCCGGCTCCGGAGCTGGGAGGCTGGACTGGGACAGGAGGAGAGGTGCTCCTGGCATCGGCCTCCCCATCCCTCCTTCCCAGGCCCGGGCCAGGTTGAAAAGTGAAGGTGCCTGGAATACAGGCTGCTCAGCCGGCAGGTGGAGCCAAGTATTGCTACAGCAGAGAGAGCTGGAAAATACACTTATTAAACTTTCTTCATTTAAGCCGCTTTGAAAATTCTTAAGCGAATTGAGTTGGTTTTCTGTTCATCTACTTTTTAAAGTTTTACTGTTTGTACTTCGTTCCCTGAAAGGCATTAAATACTAGACCTTCTCAGTTTTGTTTACAGGGCTAAGATGATGTCTCAAAGCAAAACCAGACCGAAGGGTGATGGGAGCATGTACGACCCAGTAAATGTGTAACTTTTCTCAGAGATTAAAAGCTTGATATCCTTGAGTGGTCAGCTGAGAAAGGAGCCATGAAGACCTTGCACCTGCACGACACTATCTAAACTGTGGTTTCTTAGCCGCTGAAATCTCAGAGAAGTTGAACGTGCTGGTGACAATTCAGGACTGATAAATTGTACATATCCTCTTCACAAGACCCTGATCTCACTTGTTTTTCTTCTCCCCTACCCCTCTCCTTTGCCTTAAAAAACTCTAACTCCCATTCTCACTTTGAACTGGTTTTGGGAAGACTGCTGCAGCTCCTTGCTTGTGCATTGACAATAAATCACCTTCTCACTGAGAAACATGTTTCTCCTTTGTGGTGCCAAACAGGGTGGGCCATTTTATTGGAAATAGCAGTGTATTATTCAATCAAAAGGGTGCTGATGCAAAATACCAGAAATTGGTTGGTTTTTATAAAGGGCTATTTATTTGGGATAGAAGCTTACAGTTACCAGGCCATAAAGCGTAAGTTACTTCCCTCACCAAAGTCTGTTGCCACATGTTGGAGCAAGATGGCTGCTGACTTCTGCAAGGGTTCAGCCTTCCTCTTTCTCTTAAGGCTCTGTGGTCTCAGCTTCTTCCAATACCAGCCGTAGGCTGGGATAAATCTCATCTCTCTCCCGGGTCTCGTTTCTCTCCAGGCTCAGCTGCTCTGCCATGTGCACAAGGCCAGCTGCATGTAAACTATCAGGCAATGGCTCATCTCTCTTCCTGGGGCCTCTGCCATGTCTAATGGAGCCTTCTCTCTTTCCTCACATATCTGCTTCTCTGTTTATTTACTTCCCGGGGCTCCAGCATTAAAACTCCAGGGTCTGCTCTGCCCTGTGGCTTTCTCTGTGAGTCCCCACCCACCAAAGGGGAGGGGACTCAACATTCTACTGATGTGGTCCAATCAAAGCCTTAATAAGAATTCAATCAAGTAAGAGTGAAACCTCTGAATTCAATACAATCTAATATGCCCAGAGGTACAGACCAGTTTACAAACACAATCCAATATTTATTTTTGGAATTCATAAATAATGCCAAACTGCTACAAGCAGCAACCTGCATGAATTCAGAATTGTGCTGAATGAGAAAAGCCAGTCCCCAAGTATTACACGCTGTGATCCCTTTCATCTAACATTCTTGAAAGGACAAATTATAGGAACAGAGAACAGATTAGTGGTGGCCAGGGATGAGGGGATGGGGCAGAGAGCAGTGGGCGAGGCCATGAAAGGGCACCTGAGGAATCCTCACCATGGAAAAACTCTGTATCTTCCTTGGGTCAATCCAATTTCCTGGTTGTGATACTGTGCCATAGTTTTGCAAGATGTTATCATCGTGAAAAATTGGGTAAAGGGTACACGGGATCTCTCTAAATTATTTCTTGCAACTGCATGTGAATCTACAATCATCTTACAAGAAAAAGTTTAATAAGAAAAAAAAGCAGGTTCACAACACTGTGAACGTAATTAACAGCACTGAATTATATATCTGAATGTGGTTAAAAGGGGAGATTTTAAGTTGTATATATGTTACCAGAATAAATTTTTTAAAAAATCTGCACAACATGGTGAATCCTAAATTAAAGCATGGACCACGGTTAATAATACAATGATTTTAAAAAGTGCTTTCACCAATTATAACAAATGTTCCAATCCAAAGCAAGTGTTAATAATAGGGTGGCATGATTGTTCTGTAAGTCACAACTTTTCTAACGGGGCAGGGGGAGGTTCAAGGCCAAGGCCATCCCTTTGAAGGTGAAAAGCCACAGAACCAGAGTGTCTTTGTCTCTTTTTCTCCTCTTAGCACTTTTTGGTTTGTGCCAGCTCCTTCGGCAGCTTGTTGCCATTGTGACCTCCCCAAGGTCCCTTCCCAAACTCTGTCGTGATTTCAGAGATGGCTCTATTCAAGCAAAAGAGCAGAAAGGTTTCCTCTGTGTTCATAGATAGTGCTCCTAAAAGATAAAATAGCAGCTGGCATTTGGAAACCCTGTTGGTTGCCGAGAGTTTTCCTCTTAGAGTTAGGTTTATTTTTATGGCTCTTTCCCCATAAGGAACCCGCCACCTCAGGGGTCAGTGCTGCCATTGATTGAGATTTCCCGTGTGTCCTTGATTGAGGTTTCCGGCTCTTCTTTCCGAGCTGCCTTCCCGCTCCTTAGCCTCCTAGCTCCTGGCCAGGAAAGGGGCCACTTTGTCTTGTGAACCCCGATGATCCTGAAGGCAGTGTCCATCCCCCTCCAAATAGCCTTCATCAGGGAAACGATGCTGAGCATTTCCTAATCTACTGGAATGTTCCCACAGAGGTTAAATTTGTGCCCCCCTCCGCCCCTCCCCGGTGAGACTCAGCGAATGCCCTTGAATCATCTTTGTGTTGCAGAAAGTCAACAAGTCATCCCTACAAAAGCAGGCGCAAGCCCTCGGGGATAAAGGAAGGAATAACTTCCTTAAGAGGAGCGCAGGCAACCACGACGCCCAGGGGAAGGGCGATCTCTACTGGGGCTTCTAAGGAGAACCGGCCTGGCCTGTGGGAGACTGAAATGGCAGGTGCTGGAGCCAGCCCTGAAGCCCCCTTAGCCCTTGGCATGGAACTCTAGAAGAGACCAAGACGCCAGGACAGCAGACGCTGTACCCGGCTCCCAGGGCTGGCGCCGGCGCTCGCGCATGCACAGCTGCGAGGCAACAGCGACCCCCTGTGGCCGGGAGGAGAAACCACAGGCATGCCCTGGAGAAGCAGCTGGCATGCCCTCATCCCCTCTTGCCTTTGGCAGTGTGTAAGTAAGCGCCAGGGGCTGGTTCCAGGACAGTTCAGTAGGCGCCATCTCCAAAGGGAAATAGCACTTCCTGCCCATGTGGTGCCGGGGAGAGAAGAAAGAAAAGAAGAAAAACAGGACAAGAAGGAAAGAAAATAAGGAAGAGGAAAAGAAAAACAAACAAATGAGCAAAACAAAACAAAAATCTGGGTCTCCCGCTCAGACCCAGCAGGACTAGCTCGGCTTCTCCTCCCAGGTTGCCCATTTTGGCCAATCGATCACCCCACAACCCCCCTCTCTGCAGGTATCCAGGTGAAGAGAGAGAGAACAAAAAAACAAAAACAAAACAAAAACAGGTGTCTCTCTCAGACCCCCAGCGACTTGCTAGTCTACTCGAAGCTGTACCTGCCCATCAGTCACCCTACAGCCAACCTCTCCGCCAGGACCAGGAAGAAGAGGGAAAAAAAAAAAAAAAGGAAGTAGGAATAAAAAAAAAGTCCAGGCTAAGTTCCCTTAGCTCTCCCCTGTGCCCCTGCCCTAAGCAGGCCAGGCACAGACCCTCCTGTGGGCTCGCTCCTCAGCAGCTCCCCCTCCCTCAGGGCATGATGGGCCCTTTCCCTCTCTCTCCTCCAGGGCTGGCTGGTATGCTCCCTTCTTCTCTGGGGCTGACTGGGGGGGCTCCTCTTTTCCCGGGTGCCCAGCTGGGCGCCTTCCTCTCCAGCCGACCCTCTCCTATCACCTCCGTGACACCCTGGCGTCCCTTATGCCTGGCAAGCCTGCCATCCTTCCCAGTTTCTAGAAGAAGAATGCAGTATGCCGTTCACTACTCTGCCATCTTGGATACCCAGAATTAATGTACAAAAATCAGTAGATTAAAATTAAATTAAAAATCAGCCTTTCTAAACACCAGCAATAGCCTACTACAAAACGCATTTAAAAAACACAGAACACCAGTTAACACACTTGCAGGAAGATGGAGTAGACCGACTTCTCCCACTAAGTACAACTAAAATCCTTGGACGTTATATATAAAGCAAACATTAAAAGACCGAAAATGTGGAAGGAAGAAGGGAGACTGACTAGGGTCCTCAGGACCTGTCAAACGCAGAGTTACAACTTATCTCCTGAAGAAAGTTGTGTATGCTCTACCCACAGCTTCCTGCGGTGTTACAGAGATATCATAATAGTGCATCCATGCACGAGTACAGTAGAATTTCAATTCATAAATGTGAAAGGATGATGGAAATAGCAAACCACCATATGAAAATATCACAGTAATAGCTGGCTGGCAAGCAAAGATTCATCAATGGATGCTAAAATTGGTGGGCAAAAGTTTGATGAGAAGCAGGATATTTACATGGTCTCAGAGTAACTTCCTGCATGATGCTTATTAATTGCAAGGGGAAAAACAGTAATTTTTACAGCAGAGAAAATTGGCAGGCACTACATAATCAAGTGACCAAACTTAAGATGATCAGTAATGGGACATGTGAACATCATGTGCCTTGATATCACTTGGTATCACTTCTGTGGTATTTTTGCCAAAAATGCATAATCTTAATGTCATCTTGAGGACACACCAGACAAGCCCAAGTTGAGGAACATTCTACAAAACTGTTAGAGGTTCCCCCTCACTAGGTTTGCAATATTAACGAGCTGTGACTCAGTTCCCCAGGACACGCACTGAGGAAAGATAAGCCTCCTCTCTGCCCCCCGCCCAGCCTATGTGCCTGAAAGCACCGCACTTCCCCCAAAGGTTGAACAAAGAAACCACGTGGAGACGGGACTAAAATGAGATAGAGACCTTCACTCCCTCCACATCAAAGCACCACCTGTTCCTCCAGCATTCCAAGAAAGCATAACTCCCTAACCCACTACACTCTAGCCATACCAAGGAAAATTTTGCCTTTAGGGCTTTCTATTGGCCCCTGCACCTCACTCGAACCCTCGACCCCCTCCCACCGACTATCATTTCCCTGCCTAGGAATGTACTGCATAGATTCAAATCCCCCCTTTCCAGGGGCGGGCTGAAGTCTATTCTTCAGAGCCCCTCCATTGGGAGAGCTTCCCAATAAACTTTCTGCCTGCAATCATCAGCCTCCCTGTCCCAGTGAGTGCCGCTTTTTTCCAACAAAAACAAATGGCCAGTCTTTTTCAAAAGTGTCAAGGTCATAAAAGGCATAGAATGGAGGAGGAAATGTCCCAGATGAAAGGAGACAAAGAGGACATGGCAACTCAATGCAATGTAAGATCCTGGACTGTTTACTTGTCCAAAGAAAGGACTTTAGTGGGAGAGCTGATGACATTTGAATAAGATCTATTAATAGTATTCTATCAATGTTAAATTCCTGGCTTCGAGGAAGCATCTTACACTGTGGGTGTAAAATGTTATCATTTAGCAAGATTCCATAATCATTTTTATAAGCATATCACTAGGATTACAACTATACCATTTTCTAATTGCTTATTAATATTAGGGTTATTAGGAAAGATTTGATTTTAGTGTAGTGGTATGTGGCAGTATGAAGCTGGATGGAACCCAGATCATTTCCTTAGCACTAATCCATCCCTGTGAATGTAAACCTCTCGTATATGGGACCTTTTAATTAGGTTCAGTTAGGGGACCTTTCTTTTGATTAGATCACTTCAGTAGGGCATGATCCATGATGGGTCTTAATGCTTTTACTGGGGTCCTTTATAAATGAAATGCAGAGACACACAGAAAAAAAAAAGCTGCAGAGACAGAGAAGAACCAAGAAGTTCAGAGAAGGGCCCGGGAGCGAGGAAGCCACTTAACCCAAAAGCTGAAAGAGACAAGACCCCGGAGGAGAGGCAAGAGACAAGACATATGCCTGATTGCTCCCACCTGAGCTTGGGAGGAAAACGATTCTGGAGGAGAAGGCAGAAATCAGTAGAGCCTCCATTGTGCCTTGCCACATGGCCGGAGTCCAGGATTGCCAGCAGCCAACCTTCAGGGAAAAAGCTTCGCTTGATGCCTTGATTTGGGCATTTTCCTCAGCCTTGGAACTGTAAGCTTTTAACCTAATATATCCCTATTGTAGAAGCCAACCTTTCTGGTATATTGCATTGGCAGCCTTTAGCAAACTAAAACATGGTGTAACTAAAAAATTAGATGAATGTTCTTATTAGCTTTAATTATTTTTCAGTTGGATTCCATTGCTTTCCATATTACCTACAAATAATAATTTCATCTCTTCCTTTATGTAATTATATCCCATTTATTTATATAGCACTTTAAGAGAATATCTGTATTTTCCTGACTTCAAAGTCAATGCCAATAATGTTTCATGGTTAACATGATTATGGAAGTTTACTTGAGAAAAATGTTCTTTTTCATATTAAGGAAGTACCTCTTAATATTAGTTTTAAAACCTAAATATGTTAATCAATGGATGATAAAATAGATCAAATCTCTAATACTTAATTTGATAGCTTCTGTAAACCCTTCATGGTGCCCTCAATGGGGAGATGGGGGAGAATGTATTGGGGGTGGCCAAGGAAATACCCATTTAAACAGGAGCTAGAGCTATCTGATATGAGTAAGTGCCCTGAGCAGAATTTTGGGCCATGGGAAAACCTCAACCCAACCGTTCAGAAGTTCCTTCAAAACAGGGTTTCAAATCAACTCATATTAAAAGGAATTTTAAAAATTTAAAACACAAATTTATAATTAACATAGAATAATGGTTTGGAGCTTTTGGCATATTATTTCTCCAGTGTTTCCTTCTTTACTCATACTTGTTCTGGACAGGAATTGTACTTCTTAAATTGTTCTGTTTCTGGAAAATCTGAAAACCCAGAGCTTTAAAATTTTTTTTAAAATTTTGTTGCTATTGTTGTTTTGAACCCAGAACAACTTTTATGATACCAGAAAAAAAAAGAAGTCTAATTTAAAAATGCAGAGTGCCAGATAGCCATTTGAAACCTGTCCTTTTGCCCTTGTAGGTAAAATCCTGATCTACTTACTGACTCTGGCTTCTATAACCAGGCTGGTTTTGGTAAGTGCCATTAATCTAAAGGGACCATTAATCTAAAGGATCCATTCTTAGTTGACAGTTTTTTGGAATAGACAAAGTAGGTGCCCGTTAATAATAAGTGTGGACACGTACGTGGCATTGTAAAGGGGTTCTATGTTAAAGCCACTCCTCTTTCTGAACAATTATGTCCCTGTAGACAATGACTCTCACTAGGGTAGAAAAAAAGGGCTGGCTGAGCTAAAAGATCCCAGTGCCACTCCACCTAGACTTTCCCCTTTTATTGTTTTTCTCTGAATGTAGACTGTTCACATGATTTACCTTTAGCCCTCGCTACAACTGTGTGAGCTAGGTAGGATGGTTATTACGGTATATTCATCTCCCAGGTGAGACATACAGTGCGGCTGGAGCTATGTGTGTTAGAAGCAGGACAGAATGGGAGCCCAAATCCCTTTACTACTAGGTCTGATCTTGTTCTACTAACCTAAAACTAGGTTCTACCAAAGTAAAAGAAAAAAAAATTTAAATCTCAACCTCTTTCATTAAAGTTTCTCTTTGTGTTAGGACAAGACACACTTGATCCTGTAACAAGTAGCAGGAACCTGCTACAGCAAAAAGGGAGATTCATTTAAGGTTCTAGAGCGATCTCACGGAACCCAAGTGCTAGAACTTGGCTGGGTCTTGGGTACTGAGTAGAAACGAGGATTCGTGTGTTGTCCAGATTCTTTCTCCGTCTTTTCAGCTCTGTCTTGTCGTTCTTCTCCCAGGCCTAGTCTAACTGTCTCCAGCAGAGCCTGTCCTGCCCCCACAGCACCTCCTCCGCTCTACAGACCAACTGGCTAAAGCTGGCACCCAATACTTCTCATCCAGATGCCTAGGACAGGCACTGGTGGGCCCAGGTTTGTTACAGTTGCTTAGTTTAGGGGTGGGTCATATTGCGCAAACAGCACTGCTGAGGACCCATGGCTGTCAGCACGGGGATATGCACCACGGGCCGTTCACAGGAAATTAGGGATGGGGGTGGGGCGAGGGGCGCAAGGGGCTGAAAACATAACCCAGTTTAGGGTCAGGATGCCCAGAATACTAGAAGTGAGCCTGGGTGTTTACCTAGTTTAGTATGTTAGTCAGGAATTTTCAGTTGTAGGTGATCAACAAGCAGACCACTAGCTCCAGTAAATGGGGAATTATATTAGTTAATGTGAAATTAAGAGGAACTGGGAAGTCCAGGAATGGAGGTTTTAGAGTCTCAAAACATAATCTCAGATCTCTCTCTCTCTCTCCCGCCACCTCCCCCCCACCCCCTCCCCTTCTCTCAGCTCTGGTTCCTTTTGTGTGTTGGCTTTATACTCTTGCTACAGAAGTAAGATCGAATTTATCCATATGGCCAGAGAATATGGCTACATATATTCAGCCTCCCAGCTTCACAACCCTAATAGAGAAAGTCTTTGCTGCTAGCTCTAACTGAAGGATCCCAAGGAGGACTCTGGTTGGTGGCATTCACATGCTTATCCCTGAACCAGTCTCTGTATCCTGGAGGACTCTGAGTGGACAGTCCAGGTTGTGTGGCCACCAGCTTAGCAGAAGGATAGGTCCTGCTGCTGGACACTCAGCCCTACCTGGAATGGATAAAGTAAGATGGGATTTTACCATTTACAGCATCTGAATGGCAGTTTTTATGATATTAAAATACTTCCTCAAAAGCTGGCATATGAAATGTACCTTACTCAGTTTCTGAATCATTTGGAATTTACATAGTTTGCATAAGATTGCATATTCACCTTGCCATGACTTACACAGGGTGCCACAAAAGTGGTAGATCCCCTGTTGGGGATGTTGTCCATAAGGGTACGTATTTCCAGAAGGCGAGGTCTGGATAACGTGATTCAGCATTCAGCAGAAGACCACCAGTTTCACCCATGTCCCAGATAACTGGGAACCAATGATGGTAAAGAATCAAGCATTTGATGGAATGCCTCTGCAAGTAAACCAGTGCAGGTGATGGCAATAAAGAAAAACATCACGTAGGAAAACGTCACATAGGAAAGCCACAAGCCAAGGGCCTTTAACTCTGTTGTGAGAGCTGGGACCTCAGCCTGTCCACACTGCCGCCAGAAGACACCAGTGGGTAGGCTGGGGAGGGAATGACACACATCTGTCTGATGAGAAGATGGCTCCAGTGTTTGTCCTATAGGGAGAAGCATAAAGACATGGTTTCCATTTAGCTAGAGCGAAGTGATTTCTTGGAATTATCTCGCGGAGAAAAACCTGTTTCCCTCCAATGTTTTCCACAAGTTTTGTGGAAATAAATGAAACAAGGTACAGAGGCTAGAGTTGGCACTGGGGATGAGGTGATCATCTGAATTAGACTCCCCTCGCTTAAATCCAGGGCAGGTCACCCATTCTTCTTTACCAGGCACAGAAAACCAGTAGCATTCTCTTCATGGAAGATTCTGTTCCCACTATACCCTGCATCTCTTCCATCACACAAGATTATCTTACAGCATGAAACAAACATCATAAGATGGAAAAACACAACAATAATAAAACCAGCTTGTTGTCTGGACCTCTCTCACATTGGAATAACAGTAAATAACATTTGAAATAATACGTTCTAGAGATCCTGTCTTATCTGTACAGCTAGACAGAATGACACTTTTTATTTTTATCACTTAATGCGTCTTTTACATTTTTCTTTTTTCATTTCAGAAATATCACGTTATTTAGTAGAGTGCCTTTTAATTCTTGAGCTACCTGTTTACTGTGTTAACATTGTCACTTATATTTCACATGTATCATTTAGTGAAGAAAACTTTGACTGAGGCCTGATTTCTCAGGTGCATTAATATAATACATAGGGAAGTGGATGTGGCTCAAGAGGTTGGCCACCTGTCTACCATATGGAAGGACTGGGGGTCGATCCCTGGGATCTCCTGGTAAATATTTTTAAAAAGGCGAGCAAGCAAGCCAGGTCCACGCTCAGTGAGCCACGGGCCCACATGGATGTGTGGCAAGCCAGGCCCGCATGCGATGAGCCGAGCCACGCAGCAAGATGACGATGCAACAAAAGAGAGACGCACGGGAGAGCCAAGGCGAGATGCACCAGAAACCAGGAACTGAGGTGGCACAAGTGACGGGGTGCCTCTCTCCCACATCGGAAGTCCCTGGGATCAAATCCCCATGAAGCCTGGAGGAGAAAAATGAGAAGAGAAGGCAAGAAACAGACACAGAAGATCACCCAGCAAATGGACACAGCACAAGAAATTTCTCAAGAATATCATTTGTAGGTTCGTGATTTACTCTGGTAAAATTTAATCTCCCTTTTCTTCTCTCCAACTATTTTAAAAATACTTTTGCTGACATTAATGGAAAATCTAGTAAAATTCAAATGAACTCTGGCATTTAGTTAATAGTAATGTACCAATGTTGGCTTCTGAGTTTTGATAAAGATATCATGGTAATGTAAGAGTTAACTTCAGGGGAAGCTGGTGAGGAGTATATGGGAATTCCCTATATTATCTTTGCAACTTCTCTGTGAATCTAAAATTCTTCCAGAATGAAAATTATATTAAAAGTCATGATTATTAGGTGTAAAGGTTTAGTCACATTAACACTCCTGCTTTTAAAAATCCTACAAAATAGAAGAGTAAATTTCCAATTTATATAAACATGTATGCTGTTAGTTAGAAGAAGATATTCTCAGTAATACTAAGATTTCCAGAAAATTGGGTTTTTCTAATGTCCTTTTTTTTTTTTTAAAGATTTTATCTACCCATTCATTCATCCCCACCCCTGCTGCCTGCGCCCACTGGGTCAGCCAACCACGCCGTGCGGGCGGGCCCGCCCCCACCAGGAGGCCCCGGGAACCGAACCCGGGGCCTCCCACATGGTAAACGGGAGCCCCACTGATTGAGCCACAGCCGCTTCCCTCTAATGTCTTTTATAAACCCCAATTCACAACTGCTTCTTGGTGGTCTCATCAGCATTTATTCTAATTTAGAGACTGATTTCATCATTGTAGATTTCTTTTTCCATCCTCACCTAAAAAAATTAAAGGTTGGATCTAATATGAACAGTATATGAATCAGTACAAGAAAATCTCTTTTCGGAGATTTTCGGATAAAAGAATATCTCCATGCTTTAACACCAAAGATAGAAAATTGTCATAAACTGTCATCAATACGACATTTTATCATATTTTAAGGAACATTTTGCCTCCATCCATCATATCTCGCGTTAAGTAGCAATGAAAGAAACCACTTGTGTATGTGGTCATTTAAAAGCCGTTAAATATTGTGTATCATTGTGAACTGAAAAGAGAATTATGCTAACAATGAATTGAGAGCATGGAAACCAAACCAGAGGAAGAAAGTTAGAGCTGCATAGCACTATCTCAGAGACTGACAAATCAGAAAATGTTGGACATAATATATTTCAAACAAACAATAAAAAAGGAAAAACAATGATCCTAGAAACCAGTGGGGGAAACTGGCTCAAACTTGGAGTTAATGTAAAGAATAACTGCAAAATAAATTGCAATCATCTGGCACTTCCGGGAAGATGGCAGACTAGTAAGACACGGGAATCTCTTCTCCAGAAAAATAGCTAGAGGACAAGCTGAAACAGCCCCAAAAAAGATCTTCTAGGGTTTAGGTCACCAGGTGAAGGCTGCACACCACCCAGAAGAGAGAGGGACAGAAGAGGGAAATCGCGACGACAGAACCATGAGTTGTAAATAGCAGCTTCTGCTGCTGCCGGCACCCTCCCCCACACTCTTCAGAATTCTCGGGCCCCTGGGCCTGCGACCACAGACAAAGGGGGCTTCAGGGATCTGCCATTCCCGGAAAGGGGAGAGAGAGGGACACAGCCTTAGGCTAACTCAGGTTCGGACCTGAAATTTGGGCTGGAGAGCCCCACAGATCCACACGGCGGTTTGCCCTGGGAGCCCAGAAAGGACTGGAGAAATCCGATCCTCGCAACCTCCCTCTCTTCTAGCCTGGACTAATTGTTGAGGACAACACAGGAGAGGGGAGAGAGAGCCTGGGGCTGACCCTGCTTTGGACTCCCAGGTTTGGTCTGCGGGGTCCCTGGGTCCCGGGAGCCCTTTCAGGTTGGGTGGGGCTGTGCCATTGTTTGCCTTGGAGCCTGCAAGGGGCTGGAGATATACAGGCCTCCCAATCTCACCTCTACTGACCGGGACTGATTGTTGGGGATTCAGAGGGGAGTGGAGATATTTCCTAGCTGGGAAAAGGGGGGCGCTGCGGGGGAGGTCTGGAGAGCTGTCTCAGAAAGTTTGAATCACAGGGCTCCTGGCCCCCAGACAGGAAGCTCTATCACATTGATCTGGTCTGTGTCACAACAAATACGCTCCGATCAGGCATTGAATTGAGAGCAGCCAACAAGCGCCATCTCCTGGCAGACCAAGGAAGTACACATAAGAAAATTAATAAGTAAGAGAGTCTTTTCCTGGCCTCTATAGCCTCCCTGCCCAAGGCCCTAGGAAACAACTCTACAACCAATTACTGGGTCCAGTGCCCAGTTTTGAGCAACCAGCAGAACAATCCTAACAATCAAGGTTGAGCCAAAAATCAAAGAGCGGTTGTAACTCACAGCCGCCTGCCACTAAAACCCCATAAAAGAGAAAGAGATAGAGCATCTAAGTAAAATACAAACTAACCAGATGCCTAAGCACCAGCAAAAAATTAAGAGCCATACCGAAAAAATAGAAGACATGGCCCAAGAAAAGGAATACAGCAAAGTCCCAGAAGAGATGCAGAATTTGAGAGAACTAATCAGTGAGATGAGCACAAATTTCCAAAATCAAATTAATGAGATGAAAGAGAATATAGTTAAAGAGATAAATGACATCAAGAAGACATTGAACGAACGCAAAGAAGAATCTGAAATCCTGAACGGAAAAGTAACGGAGTTCATGGGAATGAAAGACACAATAGTGAAGTCAAAAATACATTTGAGGCATACAACAGTAGACTCGAAATGATAGAACAAAGAATAAGTGATACCGAAGACAGAGTAGCTAAAATTGAAGAGAGAAAAGAACAGAGAGAGAAAAGAATGGAAAAAAATTGAGCAGGGGCTCAGAGAGTTGAATGACAACACAAAACGCAACAACATACGTGTCATGGGAGTTCCAGAAGGGGAAGAGAAAGGAAAAGGGGCAGAAAGAGTATTTGAGGAAATAATAGCTGAAAATTTCCCAACTCTCATGAAAGAAATGAACTTACATGTCCAAGAAGCACACCGTACCCCAATGAGAATAAATCCAAATAGACCTACGCCAAGACACATATTATTCAGAATGTCAAATGTAAAAGAGAAAGAGAAAATTCTCAGACCAGCAAGAGAGAAGCAAACGATCACGTACAAAGGACGTCCAGTAAGACTTTGTGCAGATTTCTCTTCTGAAACCATGGAGGCGAGAAGACAGTGGTATGATACAATTAGGAAACTGAAAGAGAAAAACTGCCAGCCGAGAATTCTTTATCCAGCAAAACTGTCCTTCAAATATGAAGGTGAATATAAAGTATTCACAAACAAACAGAAACTAAGAGAGTTCGCAAAAAAGAATCCACCTTTGCAGGAAATATTAAAGGAAGCCTTAGAACCTGAAAGAAAAAGACAGGAGAGAGAGGCTTGGAGGAGAGTATAGAAGAAAGAAAAGCAGAAAGGATAACTAAAAGAGTAAAAAGAGAGAAAAAAACAAGATGACATATGAAAACCAAAGAATAAAATGGAGGAAATAAATAGTGCATTTTCAGTAATATCATTGAATGTGAATGGATTAAATTCCCCAATCAAAAGATACAGGCTGACAGAATGGATAAAAAAACATGAGCCATCCATATGCTGCTTACAAGAAACTCATCTCAGACACAAGGATACAAGCCGGCTGAAAGTAAAAGGGTGGAAAAAGATACTCCATGCGAATAGTAAACAGAAAAGAACAGGGGTAGCTAGACTAATATTAGACAAAACAGACTTCAAATGCAAAAAAGTGATAAGAGATGCGGAAGGCCATTATATATTAATAAAAGGGACGCTCCTCCAGGAAGATGTAACAGTCATAAATATCTATGCATCTAACCAGGGTCCCCCAAAATATATGAGACAAACTCTGGCAAAACTGAAGGGAGAAATAGACATTTCTACAATAATCGTCAGGGACTTCAACACCCCTCTCACATCATTAGATAGAACAACTAGACAGAAGATCAACAAGGAAACAGAAAATTTGAACAATATGATAAACAAGTTAGACCTAACAGACATATACAGAACACTGCATCCAAACTCAGCAGGTTATACATTCTTCTCAAGTGCCCATGGATCTTTCTCCAGGATAGACCACATGTTAGGTCACAATACAGCTCTCAATAAATATAAAAAGATTGAAATTATACAAAGCACCTTCTCAGATCATAATGGAATGAAACTAGAAATCAATAACAGACAGGAAAAAAGTAAATTTGCAAATGTGTGGAGACTGAACAACACACTCCTAAATATTCGGTGGGTCAAAGAAGAAATTGCAAGTGAAATCAGTAAATATATTGAGACAAATGAAAATGAGAACACAACATATCAAAACTTATGGGATACAGCAAAGGCAGTCTTGAGAGGGAAATTTATAGCCCTAAATGCCTATATTAAGAAAAAAGAAAGAGCTAAACTCAAAGATTTAACTGAACAACTTGAGAAACTAGAGAAAGAACAGCAAACCAATCCCAAAGCAAAAAGAAGGAAAGAAATAATAAAGATTAGAGCGGAAATAAATGAAAATGAGAACAAAAAAGCAATAGAGAAAATCAACAAAACCAAAAGCTGGTTCTTTGAGAAGATCAATAAAATTGACAAACCCCTCACTAGACTAACAAAGAAAAAAGAGAGAAGATGCTAATAAATACAATCAGAAATGAAAGGGGGGAAATTACAAATGACCTCACAGAAATAAAAAGAATCATAAGAGGATATTATGAGAAACTATATGCCAACAAACTAGACAACCTGGATGAAATGGACAAATTTCTAGAAACTCATAACCAACCTACACTGACACAACAAGAAATACAAGAACTTAACAAACCAATCACAATTAAGGAGATTGAATCCGTCATCAAAAACCTCCCAGCAAAGAAAAGTCCAGGACCAGATGGCTTCACAGGTGAGTTCTACCAAGCATTTCTAAAAGAATTAACACCAATCCTGTTTAAACTCTTCCAAAAAATTGAAGAGGAGGGAAAATTACCCAACACATTTTATGAAGCCAACATCACCCTAATACGAAAGCCAGATAAAGATTCCACAAGAAAAGAAAATTACAGACCAATCTCTCTCAGGAACATAGATGCAAAAATTCTCAACAAAATACTTGCAAATCGAATCCAACAGCATATCAAAAGACTTATACATCACGACCAAGTGGGATTTATTCCTGGTATGCAAGGCTGGTTCAACATAAGAAAATCAATCAATGTAATACACCATATTAACAAATTGAAGGAAAAAAACCACATGATCATCTCAATAGATGCAGAAAAGGCATTAGACAAAATCCAACATCCTTTTTTGATAAAAATATTTCAAAAGATAGGAATAAAAGGAAAATTCCTCAATATGATAAAAGGCATATATGAAAAACCCACAGCCAACATCATACTCAATGGGGAAAGGTTGAAAGCTTTCCCCCTAAGATCAGGAACAAGACAAGGATGCCCACTGTCACCATTGTTATTCAACATTGTACTAGAAGTTCTGGCTCGGGCAATTAGACAAGACAAAAAAATTAAAGGCGTCCAAATAGGAAAAGAGGAAGTAAAACTCTCACTGTTTGCGGATGACATGATCCTGTATTTAGAAAATCCTGAAGTATCCACAACAAAGCTACTTGAACTAATAAATGAGTTCAGCAAAGTGGCAGGATATAAGATCAACACGCAAAATCAGTAATGTTTTTGTACACTAGTACTGAACAATCTGAGGAGGAAATCAGGAAGAAAATTCCATTTTCAATAGCAACAAAAAGAGTCAAATACCTAGGAGTTAATTTAACCAAGGAAGTACAGGATCTATATGCAGAAAACTACAAAACAATCCTAAAAGAAATTTTAAAAGACCTAAACAAATGGAAAGACATTCCGTGTTCATGGATTGGAAGAATAAATATCGTGAAGATGTCAATCTTGCCCAAACTGATTTATACATTCAATGCAATACCAATCAAAATCCCAACAGCTTACTTTACAGAATTAGAAAAGGCAATTACCAAATTCATCTGGAAGGGTAAGTGCACCCGAATAGCCAAAAGTATTCTAAAAAAGAAGAGCAATGTGGGAGGAATTTCACTGTCTGACCTTGAAACATATTACAAAGCTACAGTGGTCAAAACAGCATGGTACTGGCATAAAGATAGACATATTGATCAGAGGAATAGAATTGAGAATCCATAAATAAACCCTCACCTATACAGTCAACTGGTTTTTGACAAACCTACCAAGCCCACACTGATGGGAAAAAACAGTCTCTTCAACAAATGGTGTTGGGAGAACTGGATATCTATAATCAAAAGAATGAAACAGGACCCCTATCTCACCCCCTATACAAGAATCAACTCAAAATGGATCAAAGATCTAAATATAAAAGCCAGGACCATAAAACTACTAGAAGAAAATGTAGGAAAACATCTTCAAGACCTTGTAGTAGGTGGTGGTTTCTTGGACTTCACACCCAAAGCACGTGCAACAAAAGAAAAAGTAGATAAATGGGACCTCCTCAAAATTAAACACTTTTGCACCTCACAGGACTTTGTCAGAAGGGTGAAAAGGCAGCCGACTCAATGGAAAAAAATATTTGGAAATCACATATCTGATAAGGGTTTAATATCCAGGATATATAAAGAGATGTTGCAGCTCAACAATAAAAAGACAAATGACCCAATTAAAAAATGGGCCAAAGACTTGAATAGACATTTCTCCGAAGAAGAAATACAAATGGCAAAAAAACACATGAAGAAATGCTCAACATCACTCATGATTAGGGAAATGCAAATCAAAACTACAATGAGATATCATTTCACACCTATAAGAATGGCCACTATTAAAAAGACAGAGAACTACAAGTGTTGGAGAGGATGTGGAGAGATAGGAACACTTCTTCACTGTTGGTGGGAATGCAGGATGGTACAACCACTATGGAGGACTGTTTGGCAGTTCCTAAAGAAGTTGAATATAGACTTGCCACGTGACCCTGCAATACCACTACTGGGTATATACCCAGAAGAACTGAGAGCAGTGACACAAACAGACATCTGCACACCGATGTTCATAGCCACATTATTCATCATTGCCAAAAGTTGGAAACAACCCAGGTGTCCATCAACAGATGAATGGATCAACAAACTGTGGTCTATTCACACGATGGAATATTATGCAGCTGTAAGAAGAAATGAAGTCATAAAGCATATGGCAACATGGATGAATCTGGAGGACATTATGTTGAGTGAATCAAGCCAGACACAAAAGGACAAATACTGTATGAATGCATTACTATGAACCAAATATATTGTGTAATATATTGTTTGATTCACACACAAAAAAAACAAAAAAACAAAAAACAACAAAAAAATTTACATGTATCCATTACATTTAATTGAGAAATGTATATATTTATTCATCTGTTTACTTTTTAGTTTTTTATTGCTTATGTTTTCAGTTATTAAATGTACAAAATAAAGTTAAAAAAAAATTGCAATCATCTTAAAGATGTGTGTGTGTTGTGTGTGTGTGTGCACGCACACATATAAGAGCCTGGAAGTGGGGAATTTTGCTGATGTTACATGCTCTCCTCCCTCAGTGAAAATGTCTGTATAGCCTGTCTTTTTGGAAGGGTCACAGATTTTAGGAACAGTAGATAATAATCATGGTCTGGTAAACTCATTTATTCCCAGGAGAAAAGAAAACTATTTTAGTGTAGTGTCAGAGGATGTCTCAGTTCCTATAGGGGATTTTTTTTTTTTTTTTTTTTTGCAGGCCTCCCTTTACATATAGTATGATTCAATTTATGTAAATGTATATAAATATAGGCATTTACACACATACATATTTTAGTGTACACAAAGGTGTCTGGGGGAGAAAGGAGAGAAATATTTCACTCTTTCTATAATTTGAGATTGCTCGGTTTTGTTACAAGGACATATATTTCTTTTGCCACAAGGTGAAAAGGAAGTGCATGTGGAACAACTCTGCTGGCTGAGCTTTGGCATGGAAGGAGAGAGGCTTACTATTTGTAGATTTAAAAATAGGATGGAAGAGTTCCGTTAGAAGACGACCAACTGAGATGCCTTCCTATCCAAATCCCTCAAAATAGAAAAAAATATTGATAAAACATCAATAAATTCCTAGTGCCACTGGAAAGCAAGAAAGGAACCTTTAGGGGACCAGAAAAATGCTCAGTAAGGACTAAAACCTAGAAAGCTGGAGTTGACTTGAAGAAGGACACCGCTGACCTAAGCTTTCACGGGGCCTGTCCAGGAAGGCTCTAGGCTGGTCCAGGCCTGGTCCTCTGATGCTTCAGCAGGAGCAGGAAGGGCTGCCCTTGAATAGGGGTCAGACTCTTCCAAAGTGAACAGCAAAACTTTGCAATATTTACTTGGACTACTTTGAGAAGAGTAAATGATGAGCAAAACCTTGCAAGCTGTGCCTAGTATTTAAAGGATCTACATAAGATAATGAGAACCCTACTTTTTGGTTGACGTTCACTGATTTCGTGTTTATTTGGAAAAGTGGGGTATAATAGCCTAAGGCAGGGGTTCTTAACCTTTTTTTGTTCTATGGACCCCTTTGCCAGTCAGGTGAAAACCACAGACCCCTTCTCAGAATGTAGCAGCAGATGGTTTAATGACACTCACCATCGGTGGTCAGAGAAAATAAAGATAAGTTGATTTTTTTCAATTCAAGCTCATGGACCCCATGAAATCTTTCCACTCCTGGTTAAGAACCCCTGGTATAAGGTGTAAGTCAGATCTCAAGTATCTAATTAAAAACCAGAGCAACAGCAAAGCTGGGCTTCAGTACTTCTGTGAGCACAGACTGCCCCCCAGACTGTCCTGGGGGGCTGTGACTTTTTGTGGATCTCTGGTGCCCATGGTCCCCACCTTGGCAAAGCCAGAGGCAGCTGTAGCAGTGGTCTGAGCTGCACAGGGGTGGGCCTGCAGGTCAGATGTGGTGTGAGAAACACTTGCCATTGTGAGTTCGTGTTACTGCTGGACTGCTGAACTATTCAAGTCCACTGCCCCACGCTGATCCTGGCCCCTGGCCAGGTGCTGCTGCCCAGTGGGCTCCCCATCTTGCCCACCCCCGGAGGTTGGCTGCTGCCTCTCCACGGAGTTTTCCAGCCTCCTCTGACTTGACCTTCCATCCACCCACAGGATGGACAGAGGCTCTGGCGCTGTCCCAGCAAGCCTTGGCCCTTTTCCTGGAAAGTTCGTTCTAGTGGAAGCCCACCCTGAACAAAGAAAAGTGATTACAGATGGTGATTAGTGCGGCTTAGGAAATAACCAGGGCGCTGTGGTGGAAACTAGGAGACGGGCCTCCTTACGGTGTGAGAGGTGTCGCTTGCCCCTTTCCCCAGCCTGGACGGTGGGGTGAATCCCCCTCCCAGAAAAGCTGCTGACCATAGCTCCCCAAGCCCCCTGGCCCCGGCCTCATCCTGCTGTGCCCCTCCGGCCGGCGCGCCGAGGCACCTGGGGGCACAGGTGAGAGAAAGAGCTTCCTAGGACAGGGTCAGGGCTCAGGGCGGTCACAGCGCCATGCAGAATTAATGGAGAGCGCGGCGGAGAGGAACCCGAGCCGCGCCCAGGGCCAGGCTGGAGCCACGAAAGGGCGCAGGGCGCAGGGCGCAGGGCATGGGAGGGGAGGGGCGGAGGGGTACCCGGGCCAGGAGCAGGATCCGAGGCCAAGGGCAGGGGAGAAGTGGGGGCGTCGTGAGGGCTGAAAAGGCCGGGGCCCGGTGCCAGTGGCGTAGCGCGGCGGGAAGGACTGTCGTGGAGCTGGGCTGACCGCCCCGCAGCCCTCGCACCCTGGGGCCCTAGGACCCGGCGGAGGGTAGCCCCCTTTGAGGCCCAGTGGTGCCTGTTGTTGCTTTCCGGGCCCAGAGTCGCTTTATTTCTCGGACAAATTCCGCTCCTTTCCTCCTCCATTCCCGCTCCGCCCCCGCCCCGCCCTGGCATTTCCGTGCGGGGCCTTGGTGACTCACTTTCCCGCGCATCAGCTCTGATTCATCCTCTCGCTGCGCTTTGGGTCTTCGCAACCACGGCCCGCCCCTCGGACCCACCCCGCCAATACTATGTCATTCCCCGCCCCCATACCGAAGTCCCCATCCCCTGGACACAAGCCTCACATCCCCTGCTATCACCGCCCCCGACACCGCCTAGGTCGTCCATTCTGCTCCCTCCAGCCCCAGGGGTGGGGAGGCAGGGTGGGCGCTCTTTCTCCGGGCTCTATCCCCGGGCCACCGTTTCTATCCCTCCCTTGGCGATAGCCTGGTCGTTTGAGCCCCTGGCATTGAGGATTTGTGCATCTGACTCAGCTTCCTTGCCGGCTGTCCCTCCTCTGTCATTCAGCCGCACCTCTGCACCTTCCGTGCCCTAGGAGGTGACCTGTCTCTCACCCATCAGGTCCTGCACCTGCTCAATCCTAGGCATGGATGCTGCCACTCAAAAGGGCCAGCCCCCACCTCCCACCGCCCCACTTGGGCCCTGTCATCTCCCCAAACTGCTGGACCCTGCCTTTACACCGTTCTCCTTTGTTTGTTGTTGATTACTTTCCTAATTCTTTCCATGCCTCTCTGGCCTCCCCTTATGGATTTTTTCTGGCTCCTTTTTCTCCACCCACCACTTAGAGATTGGTATTTCCTTGGGAAGTGTCACTGTTTTAGTTTGCTGAAGACTGCTGGGAGCAATATACCAGAAATAGGTCAGCTTTTATGGTGGGAATGCATTTATTTGGTTAAACACATTCTGAGGCTGTGAAAATGTCCAAATCAAGGCATCATCAGAGATGTTGTCTCACCGAAGGCCAGCTGTGGGTGATCAGGCATATGATCTAAAGATGCTTTCCGAGTTCAGCTGTGGGCAGTAAGCATATGGCTCACCTCTCTCTCTCCTCCAGGCCTCTTGCTCAGCCTCTGGGGGTGGTCACAGTGGTGGTGGTAGGTCTCTTTCCGGCCTCTGTGCTCCACTGATTCCAGCCTCGGGTGTCCAAGACCTCTCTCGCAGGCTCTTGGGGTTTTTTGACTCTGCTGCTTTTTTTCTGTGTGTCTGCTGCTTTCAGTCCTCCATCTATAAAGGACACCAGCAAGAGGACCAACACCCACCCTGGGTCATGCCTCACTGAAGTACTCCAATTAAAGGCCCCCAACTGAATCTAATTCAATCAAATGGTCCCACACTCAAAGGAATGGATTAACTTCAAGAACACGATCTTTTCTGGGATCCACAAAAAGCTTCAAGCTGTCACACTCCCCATGCCCATGACTTCAGCTATGTCCATTTGCTGATAACTCCCAAAGTAATTTGTGCCTAGACCTCTCCCCTGGGCTTTCCATGGAACCTGGCCTTAGCACGTCAGAAACGAAATTCTTTCTCCACCAAATTCATTTGCCTTCCTGTTTCCCACCTCTTGCTTGTCACCACCTGTCATCCACTATTTTTCCAAGTCAGTAGTCTGGGAGTCTTGCTAGATTCCTTCTTCCTTCCCCACTACTCCAAGGAGAACCTGGTCCTGTCTGTCCTTCGTAAACAGTCCTTCCTTCCATCCCACTGCCATGCTCTGCTCACCACATGGCAGCCCAGGTATCCTGGCTTCCTGTCTCTCTCACACAGTACTGGTCTACTGGGCTGCGAAGTGATCTTACCAATCACTCTGATCAAGTACCCTCTTGACTCAGAGCTCCTAAGAGACTCCTTGAACTCTATAAGATAAAGAAAAACTCACTGGCATGGTACATAAGGCCCTTCATAGGTATTCAGTCTAAACTGCCTCCTATTTAATGACATTAATAATCTATTTGTTTCTCTAAATATACATACTTTGCCCGTTGCCCTGTGTCTCAGTTTGCCAGGATTGCTGTAACAAATACCACAGGCTGGATGGCTTTGACCACAGGAATTTACTGTCTCGCCATATTGGAGGCTAAAAGTCCAAAATCAAGGTGTTGGCACAGCCATGCTTTCTCTGGAGTCTGTAGGGTTCTGGTGGTGGCTTCCCAGCCATCCATAACTCAGTGTCTGCCTCTGTCACATGGCCATCTCTCTCCCTGTCTCCCTCCTTCTACTGTATCCAAATTTCATCTCCTTATAAGTTCCTGATTCCATTTGGGCACACCTTAATGAATAACATCTTCAAAGACCCTATTTCCAAATGAGGTCACATTCACAGGATTGTGGTTAGACTTGAAAGTGTCTTTAGGGGGGATGCGATTCAACCCATAGCACCCTGTTTCCTAGCTTGCATTACCCTCCTTCCCTTTGTCACCATCTCAGCTCAACTGTTAGAACCTCTGTTCCACCTTTCTAGGTTCTTCTACTCTTTCTTGTTCCTTATACCTAAGGCCTCTCATATTTCATAAGTTTGTAGAGTTATCTTCCAGCTGACAGGAGGCATCTCAAGTCAGGGACATTGTCTTCTGTCTTCATAGCCTCAGCCCTTAGCATAGCTTCTAGCCTACAACAGATACTCAATAAAAGTTTGTGGCATGAATGAAATAATGAGTCACACCATCAGGCTGTGAGTCATTGTTACCATTTAATAAATGCCAGAGATGTTATATAATAAAGTTATTGATGTACAAACATCAGGTTTTCCAAAGATTAACAGTTTAAATGATCGGAAGGACTTTGCCCCTTGCTTTTGTTTGCTAATGGCTGCCAAGGCAATATAACAGAAATCGGTTGGCTTTTACAATGGGGATTTATTAACTTACAAGCTTACAGTTCTGAGGCTGTGAAAGTGTCCAAATCAAGGCATCATCCGGAGAAGATTTCTCCGCAAGCTGCAGCTGTGGGTGATTAGGCACTTCAGGACCCTCTCTCTCAGCCTTTGGGGGTTTCTTTCTGTGTCTGTGGCCTTTGGTCTCCAGGGTTCATCCCGTTTATAAAGGACTCCAGTAAGAGGATTAAGACCCACCCTGGGTCATGCCCTACTGAAGTGATCTAATCAAATGACCCTTAACTGAATCTAATCAAACAGTCCTACAATAGGTTTACACCCACAGGAATGGACCAAATTAAGAACATAATTTTCTGGGGTCCACAGAAGACTCAAACTACCACACCTGTGTATTGCTTAGATAACTCACATGACAAGAACTCTTCGCAGTCTTTGTGAAGTTCTTATACTGCCTTTGGAAGTGATTGTTCTGTATATGTTGGGGGGGGTGGTATTTGGGGGGTGGGACAGAGAAGAAGACAGCAGGGGTGACCAGATGAAAGAGCCCCTTACTCCACCCTAGACACTTTGTCCTTGGGCTTCAGTGAACTATCCAGGAAAATCTCATCATACCTATGACAGGGTGAGATTCTGATTTGGCGGAGATTCTCTACATCAGTTTGGAGTGGGTGCCGAGAAAGTGCAGAAACTGCCTGCTCTTGTTGAGAAAGAATGGCCATAATTCACTATGTGGGAACAATGGGAATGCATATTTCATGCCCTTTTATGCTTTCAAACAGTGACACCCCCACCCCAGCACCCCACTACCCCACATTGTGAAATTAAATCCCTTGACCTTTGTGCAAAAGACAAGTGGGTCTTCAAGGGGATCCCATCCCTGGGCCCTAAGCTTAGCCACGGAGGCACGCTTCTGGGTGGCTAAGGTTACCGTGCTACCCTGCACGTCCCCATTTCAGCCAGTGTTGACCAGAGCCCTCCCTGTTCTCCCACCCCCCAAGTGGGGGAGAGGAGGGGGAGCCGGGTCTGGAAGAGCTTCCTGCACCATTGCACCAGCCACACACCGACTGGAGTGACTCCAAGACTGGTGAGCCCTGCCCTCTGGCTCACGTTCCCTCATCCCCTGAGGTTTCTTGGATGGTTGGTTGAATTTTAGGAGCTTCGTTGCTACAGTGCCCTGGTGAGAGCTACTCGCCAGTACTTGGCATTTGAGAGAGCAGGTTCCTTGAGCTTCTTAAGCTCACTGATCCAGCTCCCTTCAGCAATGACCTCCTTGGCTGGCCCTCTGTTTGCATTTTGAAGTGGATCACCCAAGTAATTCCAGACGACACACACACACACACACACACAAAAGATGAGTGTCTCTTAATGAAGGAAAAGAGGGAGAAACATTTACTCTGTTAGCTATTTCTTTGACCAAGGATAAAACAAAGCAAAACAAAACAAACTCCAGAATAACAAGATTTTCTTAATTTAACTCAGATTTTAAATCTGAAAGTATAGTTTCAAAAGAAAATAACTGAAACCCTAATTCTGATAAATATTTTCCAAATGTCAGGCACTGTCTTTCACAAATAGATGAGTCAGCTTCAAGTCTCATAACCCTGCTCCTAAAGGCCTTTTAGATGTTAGTTTAACAGGTCAGGCGGGAAGACGCAAATTTCACTGGAACCAATGGGATAAAGATGACCTGAAATAATAAAAAATAATTGTCAAGATAGAACTAAGCATTATTGCATTGCTCAAGGCCATTTCTCAGTTTAGGGTTTCCTTTCAATCAAAGGCACGTTCTTAATTTCCTAGTATTTTACTAAGCTGTTTCTGATTGTCACTATTGAGAGGGCAAATGACATCCTAAACTTGGTTCTGTCCTTTAAATAGAACCTTCCTTCCAGCTGACCTCTCTCTCTACTTAGCAGTCTCTCCCTTTTGTTCATTATAGCACAGTTTCTTGAAAGAGCAGTCTAAGACGGCTGTCACCCTGTATCTTTTTTTATGCCTGAATTCCTGTCAGTTTGGCTTCTACCCCAGGTACTTTGGCGAAGGTGGCTAATGGTCTGGGATTGCAAATGGCCTCTTTCAGTTCTAAACCTCCTGTTCCCTCAGCACCAGCTGCTGGTGCTACAGACCTCCCTCTCCTTTGTCCATTTCTTCTCTCTCTTCTCCTTCTCAATCCTTTTTGCTATGTCGTCTTTCTCCAGCCATCCTTTAAAATGTTGGTCATTATTGCCCAGGCCTCTAACATCAGATATGCGAGCTCTGCAGGGCCAGAGCATCCCACGGCTTCATTTAACATCCATCTCCCACACCTCAGTCTTTGTTGCTAATGTCTCTTGGACATCTTTACCTAAATGTTTCACAAGCACACTAAACCTCTTTTGACTCAAACCAATTCTTTGACACCCAACCTGGTCTCTCCCCACCCCATCTTCTTTCTTTCCATTAATTATATCGCCACGCACCCAATTATCAGAGTTGGGAGACTAATAATCATCTGGAACTGGTGCCATTTTCCTTGTCCTTCCCTCAGAGTACACCACTATATCCGATCTTCTCTGCCTCCGAAATAACCCTCAGCATCCATTGCCACCGTCTGGGCTGAGGTACAAATTATCTGTGCTCTGTTACGGATGCCCACCCCCGCCTGGTCCTACTGCCACTCGCTTCTGCATCCAGTCCGTTCTAAGTGCCATGCTAGAGATAGGAGGAAGGGAAGAAGGAAAGGAAGGAAGGAGCCAAGCAAGTATGAAAGTCAAATCGGAGTAGAGTTTGCAGAATACAGCATTTTATTTGGGACACCAAAGTTTTGCTGCAGCGAAGTAAGCCAGGTGGAAGTAGCTTCAGGATTCTAGGGAGGGCAAAGGATTTTTATAGACATAGAAAAGAAATTAGCTTGACTCCTTCGATTGGACCAGAATTTGTCCATCTTATAGGGGTGGGTTTAGGGCAGGTGGGTATATCGGGTCAAAGGTAATGAACTAGGAGCTTGACTGGCCTTGGTGGGGATTTCAAATTTCAAAAGATAAAGAGCAAACTCCAGAGGGCTTTTTTTTTTTTTATATTATTGTTGTTGTTTATTTGTTTCTGTTTTTCTGCTCTGAGGGGGCCCAAGGGCTTGCTCTCCATAATTTTTTCAGAAAGAAGGGAGGGATTACTTCCCTGTTGTTCATTAGAAACAATGCAGTGTTAAGTCTTTATGAGGAAAACCAGATAGGTGCTGGTGGTTAGTTGCCTGGGAGCTTATTTTATATTCTCTACTGGAGGGAGTGGTTCTAGCTTGGCACCAATTTCAATGCTTTGCACTGCAGATTTATGGAAAATATTTTAGCTAATTAGTAGCTAATTAGCTAGTTAATAGCTAAGCAATTCATCTAATCATAAATGGTTTCAGTGATTAGGACTATTTTTTTTTACTCATCTCAGGTCATGATTTACTATTTAGATAGCTTTCCCTGATTAAATTCACTGCGATCTGATTTTTTTAAAAAAAATTGGCTTAATCTCTGCAAATCCATCTCTACCATTGACATCAAGCTCGACATGCTCTTCAAGTTTTGTGAGTCAATCAACCTATGCAAAACAGCAAAATGTAGACAGAGAACAACCGTATGACATAACGTAAATGCCACAGTGAAACAGTCACAGATTTTGAGAGGAACAGCCTTTCTGCTCCTTTTGTATTAGAGCTGAAATGTCAGCAAAACAGCATGCACTTATTCAGACTGGTCTTGTTGTGTTTTTTTTAATCTGAACATGGGTGTGTTAGAATGCTAAGCTCTTCTTTTGAATAAGCTGAATACTGGTTGCAACTTTCTTTTTGAATATGTTTTTGACAATCGATTATTTCCAACATTTGAAAGGAGGATTATTTTAAACAAAACACAGCAAAAAAAAAAAAAAAAAAAGTTTACTTGCGACACTCCAACTTCATGAGTTAAAGTTAATAGTGTTTAGCATCCTTGACTGAGATTCCTAGTAAACCGTCATTTCCAGTTTACTGATGGTAAATTCAGACTGCTTTGTAACACCTAAAAGGCTCTGTTTGCTTTTATTTTACATGGAATATTGAAGTCCTTTAAAATCACAACTGAACAGGCCCCCCCATCTAGGGAAGTTTGGGGGAAAAATTGCCATCTTATTGTCAAGTCAGAGTTGTCTCTTTTCAGCCACGTTGGCACTGGGGACCAATTATGCTGGGATTAGAAAGAAAAAGACCTTTGCTGAAGTCCAGGCTTTTTTACTGACATCATTGTTATATTTGAAATGAATTTTCTAAACACTGGACACCAATGAGTCGCCAAGCATCACTGAAGAGCAACCGTGTGTGTGGCTCTCTGCAAATGGCTTGGGGTCTCCTACCTTTGCTTCTTTGCTGTCCTCTGATGCGGCACCATCCTCTCCAACTCCAGCCTACTGCAGTTGCAACGATCACTTGGGACTGAAGTGGCTTAGAGGCCCCCAGCACTCAGCTTCCAGGACAACTGCCATGGGAATCTGGTGGGTGAAGGCTCAGAACACTGAAAAGCCTCAAGGAATACAGAATGAGACCCAGGTTTTCATTGATTCGTTCCTGCTTATCCTTCCCAGGTAGGCACATCCACCAGGGAACCAGCACCAAGAACGTATTTAATTTTGAGCAGTAGGAATGAGGAAGAAAAGACGGAAAGAGAAAATATACAGAAGAGCTCCAAGTGTTGGCAAAATGGTAACCTTTATACCTTTAGCCACGATGCCCTGGGGATTGGTTTGTCACTTAATTAAAGAATGCCAGTGGGAAGCGGCTGTGGCTCAATCAGTGGGGCTCCTGTTTGCCATGTGGGAAGCCCCGGGTTCGGTTCCCGAGGCCTCCTGGTGGGGGCGGGCCCGCCCGCACGGCGTGGTTGGCTGACCCAGCGAGCACGAGCAGCAAGGGGGGGATAAATGAATAAATAAATAAAATCTTTAAAAAAAAAAAGAATGCCAGTACTCCTTAACCCCTGTAAATCAGTGCCTAAAAGGAAGGGGGGAAAGGTCTGTATTAGTCAGCCAAAGGGGTGCTAATGCAAAATACCAGAAATTGGTTGGTTTTACAAAGGGTATTGATTTGGGATAGAAGCTTACAGTTACCAGGCCATAAAGCATAAGTTACTTCCCTCACCAAAGTCTATGGCCACATGTTGGAGCAAGATGGCTGCTGACATCTGCCAGGATTCAGGCTTCCTGGGTTCCTCTCTTCCCGGGGCTTGCCTCTCCCCAGATTCAGGCTTGCTTCTCTCCACAACGCCAGCTGTAGACTATCAAGCGAATGGCTCGTCTCTTTTCCCGGAGCTTTCTCTCCTTCCTCAAGACCAAGGTCCTCTGTGTGCTTACTTCCCTGGGCTCCAGCATTAAAACACAGCATGAGAACTCCAACATCAAAACTCCAACTAACTCCTCTGCTCTGCCATGTAGTTTTATCTCTGAGTCCTACTGACGTGGCCCAATCAAAGCCCTCATCCTAACTTAATCAAGTCCAGAAGAACAGACCAGTTTATAAGCATAATCCATATCTATTTTTGGAATTCAGAACTATATCAAACTGCCACAAGGTCCCATAAGTATTTGCAGTGGTGCCACTTCAATCAAAGTGGTGTTTCATGTTTGGTTAGAGTCAACTAAGACATCCAGAACTTGGTCACATGAACTGTTATCAGAGTAATTCTCCAATTGCATACTTATATGATTTATTTTTAAAAATCTGATTTTTAAAATTTTGATTCTGCTTTTCATTTTAAGCCTTTTGGGACATTATATTATGAAAACGTAATAAACTTGCATTCAACAACTTTGTTCTAGGGATGTCTTTCTAGGAGGATGCTGATCCTAGAATTATTAACCTACATAATCTGGAAACAGTTCTTCAACCTAATTTAAATCCAGGTAGGATGGTAGAGAATACTGAACAATAGAACCCCTTTTAGATCTCCCTGCTTAGTAAACCTGTTTTTAGAAAAAGTGAATGAGGTAAGGAATATGTTGCTCTTTTGTGAAGCCATGTTAGCTTCTTATGCCTACCCTTTTATTTTGTAATTATTAACAAAACAACTGGTAAAGTAATTTACTCTTCTGGAGGTATTGGCCAATGCAATTAAATAAGAAAAAAACAATTAGAGACGTGAAAATTGGAGAAAAAAGTATGTCTATCTTTATTTGCAGGTGATATAGCAGAGCTATAAGTCCCAAAAGTATCAGTGGAAAAACCCTAATACAAATAGTAAGAAAATCCAGTAAGGCAGCAGGTTATGAAGTTAATAAAAACAATTATCCTTCTTATATACAAACAAAACCCAGTTGGAAAGTATAATGGAAAAGAAGTCCTTATTTATAATATCAACAAAAATATAAAATACAAGGAATGAACTAAACATGAAATGTGCAAATCTTATACAAAGAAAACTTGAAAACACTCCTGAAAGACAAAAAAAGTATATTTGAACCAATAGAAAGACCTGGCATTTCTTGGAAAGGACAACTAAAAAAATGTACAAATGTTAATTCAACACAAGCTAATATATATATTCAATATGATTCTAATAAATATGCCAACAAGGTTTGATAGAGATAGACAAGCTGATTCTCAAGTTCATATGTAAAAATAAAGAAGCAAGTATAGCCAGGGACTCCCCGAAACAGAAGAGCAGTAAGTTAAATCTACCAGATAATAAGCCATACCACAATATTTCTATAATTAAAATAGTGTAGCCAATGGAATCACACATAAAGTTCAGAAATAGACCCAAATATATATAGTTATTTGGTATGTAATAAAAGTGGCACCTCAAACATTAGTAAAAATTATTAAGTGGAGTGGGAACAACTGGAAAGCCATTGGAAAAAAAGAGTTAAAACTAGATCCCTATTTCTCATATATCAGAATCTAAATGTAAAAAATGGATCAGCAATCTAAATGTAAAAAGTGAAACCATACAGATCCTGGGAGAAAACACATAATCTGGAGAAAGCCTTTCTAACTGACTCAAAATCTTGAAGCAATAAAGGAAGAATATAATTCAATTTGGCTACAGAAAATAATTGTATGCCAAAAGCATCAGAAGCAAGTGAGAAAACAAATGACACACTGGGAGAAAATATTTGTGACTTATATCACAGACAAAGGACTAATTGTGTTAATATGTAAAGAGTTTTTAACAGAAGAAAAGGACCTAAAAAAGAACTGGAAAAAAAAAAAAAAGAGCAAAAGTATTGAACAGTTCATGGGGGGAAAATAGAATAAAGGCAATGGTTTTTAAGCATATGAAAGATACTCAGCCTTACTCATATTACAATAAATGCTAATTAAAACTACCCTGAGATAACATCTCTCACCTATTAGATTGGTAGAAGTTCAAAAGTTTGACAGTAACACCATCAGCAAAATTATGAAGCACTCATGCAAAGCTGGTGAGAGTACAAAATGATACAATCCCTATGGAGGAAAATTTGACAAAAAATTTGACCTTTTGACCCGACGATCCCATTTCTAGGAAGCTAATTAGTGGATACTTTGTTAATACAAAACAACAGTCATACCAGTTCTTGCTACTGATAGTGTGGTCTGTGGACTAGCTGCATCAGTTACCTGGGAGCTTGTCAGAAATTCTGACTCTTACCATCTACTCAAATGGAATCTGCATTTCAACAACATCCCCAGATGATTTGTTTGTGCATTAAAATCTGCAAGGGGAGCCAGTATAGCTTAGCTGGTTGAGTGCCTGCTTTCCATGTATGAGATCCTGGGTTAAATCCCCAGTGCCTCCTAAAAGGGGAAAAAAATCTGCAAACACTGCACTAGGCTATTCATAGCAGCATTATTTGTAATGACATAAGATTGGGAACTACCTAAAGCACCATCAGTGCAAAGGAATACAATGCAGCCGTAAAAAAGAATAAAGAGGCTCTCTATGTAATTAGGGGGATCTCCAAAATTTAAGGAAAAAATGCAAAGTGCAGAGCTATAGATTAGATACCTAGATCAAAGACAGAAAGATACTCTTTCCATAAGAAAGGAACTGAATTAGAATATATATTTCATGTTGCTTATTTTTTAAAAAATAAATTCTTTTTGGAAGGATAAAGCTAAAGATAATAAAATTGGGGTGAAAATGATCAGAGAGGATAAGGATGGAAGTGGGATATCTCTGAACATTCCTTTATGTTCCAGTACTTCAAAAATAAAATTAAATAAAATCAGCCACAACTGGGGGACGGGGTGGTGGTTGCTACGCCTAGTGGGTAGGGGCTCCAGGGATACTGCTAAGTGTACAATGTCAGGACAGCGCCCCCAAACAAAACACTATCGGCTCAAAATGCCAGTAGTGCCGATGTTGAGAAATCTTGGCTTCGGGTAAGGATGGAGGAGGCAGTCGATAGTTTGCAGTTTCCAAAATTGAGCTTCTCATTAAAAAAAAAAAAAAAAAAAATCCGGATGGTATTTCCCTACCTCTAGTTACTCGACCCCTTTCTGTCCTCTAGGACTGCTCCAAAATGGCCGCCAGGGTTTCCAAAAGATTTGTCAGAACCCTGGGGTCTGATTCCCAGGGGCCAGAGGAGTCACGGGGTGAGGGGGTAGGCTTTGCTCATTTCTCATTTCTGTTCCGCACTAACCAACCCGTGTAACAGGGACGGGCACTTTTCTGAGACCATAATGCACAATTCTCTACAAAAACACAAACCGGGTGTGAGAAGGGGCGCACCAAGGCTCCCCGAGGGAAAAACCCCATTAGGCAGGCAGGGCCTGCGTCTGACCCCTCGCGGTCCACCGTGCCTGGCACGGCAGGGTGTCCCTGGTGGTGCAAATGGACAAAGTAATGGAACCAGGACCCCCAGGCCTTGCCGAGGTCGGCCGGGCTCCCGAGGCTGGGGGCGATGTCCCAGCGCCGCCCAGGGCCGCCCCGACTCCACACCCCCACCCCCACCCCCTCCCCAGGCGCTTCCCGCCGTCCCCGCGTCCGGCTGGGTCTCCCCGGGCCACCCGTTGCTGGCGTGGCGCCCTTGCCTTCCCGGCCCCGCCCCGCCCCTCCCGTCCCGGGCTGGTATTTGAGTCCCAGGGCGCCTTTTCCGCGCTCTCCCGCCTCGCTCCCGCGCTGTGTTGTCCAGACCGCCGGGTACGTGTCTGGCTCGGGCTTCCTCGGGACGTCGCGTTGGAACGGGCTGGAACCAAGGCGGGGCGGGCTGGCGACAGAGAGGCCCGGAGAGCGCTCGGCGTCTCCCTAACTTGGGTCGGGGCCGGGGGCGCGCAGGGCCCGCCTTGAGCCCCGCGCGGGGGGGAGCGCCCCGGCTCGGGTTCCCGTGCGGAGCCCCGCAGCCAGTGCGGGCAGTGACGCCGCGGGTGAGCCGTGCATGGCCGCCCGGGCCCCGGCCGTGACGTTGCGGGCTGGCGGGACCCAGCGCGAGCGGGCGTCCGGCCCGAGGTGGAGCAGGAGGAGGCGCCGGGATGGGGGCCGCACGGAGCCTCCCAGGCCACAGGTGACAGTCGCGCCACAGGGGGCCCCCTCTGTCCCCGTGCTCACTTCCTGGCCCCAGGTGACTTTTGGGCCTAGGTGACTCCTGGCTGCAGGTTACTCCTGCCACAGGTGATCCCCGGCCCCAGGGGACCCCCGATCTCAGGTGACCTCGCGCCACAGGGGATTGCTCGCGGCGCGCGGAGCCGGACGTTGGGAACCCGGAGGCCTGGAGGCCGGAGAGAGGCCGCGGTGGTCGCCAGGCCGGTGGGGGTCCCCAGGCCCTGCCAGCGCGTCCTGCCAGCGCGTGGGCTTCCCGGCCGGGTCTGGCCTGAGCCGAGGAGCTTGGCAAACCCCACAGCTCTTTCAGGGCTCTCGGGGATGAGCAAATAGTCCCGAGGGCCTTTCCAGATCGCGTTACTTCTTGTTTTTTTTTTTCTGTTGGACTCATTGCGGGTCAAATAGAACAAGATTTAGAGTCTTCAAGGGTAAGAGGCCATGGGGGATGTGTGAATCATATTTGGAGTTTGTATGGTAGATAAAATTGGCACTTAGGTTCCATCCACCCTCAGTTTTGGAAGAGGGAGGGATGGAAAATTAATTTCAGACGCTGTCAGGAATACTCAGATGCGAGGGGAAACGAGTCAGGTGTTGGCACTTTTGCTTCCAGGCCTAGTTGTGTCTGAAGACCGGTATAGGGTCGGAGCCACGCTGCCTGCTTCTCTCCAGCGTGGTTTAGGACTGATGTAAAGTGACCTTGGGACCGAGGTTCAGGGGCGCCTTGGACCGCTGGGGTTAAATAATGGGCGGGGTGATTAGCATGGCTTACTGCTCTCAGTACCCATGGGGTGTGGCCCAGTATCTCATGATGACACCTAAGTAACTGCATCCCTTGTAACTTTGTGCCATCACAAAGGGTGCAATTTTAGTCATACTTGGCCATGTCAACTAAGTATCTAAAATGATATAAAGTCAATTCCAATCCTAGGTATTTTATTACAATTCAGCGTATTGCAGTTGACTCCAAATAACAGTATTGTAAATTGGAATAAGGAGAATCACCATTCTTTTCTGCTTATATTAGGGGCATCCCAGATTTCACCAAGTGTAAATTGTGAGGCTCCATGGGGGACCACATACCTTACATTTCCAAGTTTGCTGTACCTGGATTTAGGGCTAGAGACCAAAAGAAAGAAAATAACGTATAATTGTGTCTACCATTTATTGGTTACCGTCTACAGGCCAGGCTTTTTAAAATTCAATCCTCACAGCCTAGAGAGTAGATGGAATCGCTAGGTAAATGCTGCTCAGAGAAAACACACACACCAACACACACACGCATGCACACGTGCACACACACATGCATACATGCTGTGACCAGGAAAACACAGAGCAGGAGCCCAGGTCTCCATTCAACCAATCTTTAAATGGTTAAATTTTATAGGAAATTAGGCATCCCTTCCAAGAAGGCAAGAAGCACAATTAAATAGGATTTCTTAATTATTAAGATAATCAGTTGAATAAAATCAATCATTGAGTTAACTGTCCAAAGTTTCTGGTGATGTTATGGGAAAAAAAGATGCTAGGATAGATTTGCTAGATTGCTAGATTTGTTTTAAAAATCATATAGATATATATGTTTCATATATATTACATAATAAAACCTTAATATCCAGTTTTTATATTCATGATTAAGTATTGACTTTATTTTTTAAAGATGCACTGTTTTTAAAGCAGGAAATAATTTTGAAATATATAATGAATTTTTCATGTGTGTGTATATATGTATGTAAAATGTATATATACTGTGTGAGTATATGTGTGTATATATAAATGAAGGATGCTCTTGGTTATCTTATTTACTGAAACTAAAGAAGTAAGCCAAAAAGTAGGCACTTGGAAAGCCATTGTTAGGCCTTGAGTTTGTAACGTGATTGCCTGTGAAACATGCATCCATCCATATGTCTGGTATGTTTGCTGAATGGATAAAAGGCAGCATTCACCATAAAAATCTCACTAGATTGTTCATAATTTTCTTTGATATTTGGAATATCTTAGTGAGTGGTAAACTGCTTAAATTTGGGTTTCTTTTCTTTTTTTTAGGATGAGTATCTCTTTAGTCTTTTTTATGATCTCATTGTTAAGGATTTATATATTATTCCAAGGTGATAATGGCAGTTATTTCACAGTTATGTAATGGTGGCAGATTTTTTTTTTTTCAAATTTGCATTTCAGGACAAGTAGGATTTTAATAACTGGTATTTAATGCTTGGGCATATATTTCACCATTAGAAGAGGAACTGGTTAATTGCTAAAGAAATGGCTTTTAAACGTTAAAATATTGTTTTACTCTGCTCACAAAAATAGTTTGCAAAGTTGTGACGGTATGTATTTATCTCTTTTCTCTCATAAAACCCTGCTAATGTAACAGTCAAGTAGTGTTTGAAAGCATTTAAACACAAGGACAAAGGAAACAAAAGTGGAGACAAACAGTGCATGAGAGATTCCAGCAGATTTCTGGAGGAGGAAAGTGGATAGAGGAGGGGTAAGCGATTTAGCTGTCTGGAGGAAGACCCCCCTCATGCCTATAGAGGGGGAGGCATCCCTGAAAGAATTGAGGGGCTCAACATGGCACCCACTAGTTACTCAGAAAGGCAGGGTGAGCACAAGGCTGAAATACAAAGGCCTTGGTAGAAAGGCTGTCTATAGAGTAGTTTGACCCCAGATGGCATCCCCCCCACCTTGCCTTTCTCACCAATTTACCAGAAGGTCATTGTCTCACCCATAGAGGAACTGATGCTTGGAACTCAGGGACACTCTCTCCCCACCCTGCCTGCTTCCAGAACTCCAGCAGCTGGGAGCCCAGGCTTCCTCAGTTTGCTGGTTCCTCCACAAAAAGCCACTGCTGCCTCCTTGATCACGCTGCAGCCCAGCTGACATGTAAACATGCGTTTACATGCCCCTGTAAACAGAATTTCCAGTCATTGTTTTTTGTTTTCTGCTTAATATGGACTGATATCCAAGGATCGTCAGGCATCTGTAGAAAGCCTATGTATGAAAGAGAGAGACCTAAGTGAAGAAAGCAAACACTAACTGGAATACCAGAAAGACCTTAGACAAAGAGGGACAACGCAGGGAGTGGAAGACAGCTCGGTAAAACGATCACTGATGTTCTCAGAGGAATTAGAACAGAAGGCTGGGAAGAAGGAGCAACTGAGAGCAAGAAAGAGCCCTTGGAAAGTAAAAATATAATAGCTTAAATTAAAAAAAAAAATAATCGATAGAAAAATTAGAAGATAAAGGCACAGGTTATCTTCCAGAAAGTGGAACAAAATGTCAGCGTGATGGGAAGTGAAAGTCAGGGAAGAAGATGAGGGCAGAGCTTTCTAATCTGGGTGCAGAGGCAGCATGCCTTGGGTGGGGTCACAGATGTGTCAGCAAATTCCCCCCAACTCAGGGCGGCTGGGTGGGAGCTGGGTGGCTGCGCTTTTGGCTGGTCGCCTCTGCAGGGAACAGCCTTTTTCCTCCCAAGGTCCCATTCAAATTTCATGAAGAAATCAGAGATATTAAATCTATGTAATCAGTGCTTAAATAGTTAAGAAAAAATCATTTATTTGCTGCCTAAGCAGTGTGCTTCAATGTTTAAGGAATAATTTTACCAGACTGACAAACAATAAATTGGCCACTGGCTAAAGTCTAATAGTAGGGAAAGTTATTCCTTGCTTATGAAAATGCTTCTTTGGGAATGAAAATCCTGTGGATTGCAAAGAACCGTGTCCTCAATCAGCAGAGTGATAGATGGGGGAGAGGCAAAACGGGCCTGGTAGATTATTCCTTGTACTTGAGAATGTGGAAGCATTACTGAAAGGGTTTGATTGATCTGTAGGACCTTTGGGAAATATTTGCCATAGGCACATAGAAAAGTAAGGAAATGGGGAGGTGGGAAAGCAATATTAGCAGAAGGAAAAAGTTATCTGAAAAAAGGAATGCGTTTATAGCACACTAGTCAGCTTAGCAACGAGTAGTATTTAGTTATAATAAAGCATGCACTGGGTAGGGATCCATGTAAGAGACTTAAAAATCCTCAGCCCCCAAATAAGAAGACAATAGATAATATCTAAAATTTTCAGATTAAAAAAAGTAAAATCCACGTGTTATTTAGAAATATGGAGATAAATACCAGAAGAAAGAGTAAAGAACTTGTGAGTAATTGCTGCTGGGGAATTGGGTGGGCTAGAAAGGAGCTTGTTGTCTGTTATAATATCTCTCAGGATTATCAGATTTTTCAGCTAAGTACTTGTATATTAATTCCATAAAAAGAAAAAGGAATTAACTCCCACAAAATAATATAGACATTGTAGTAAAATGTGAAAATGCAGAAAAATATAAGAAAACATAAAAATTACCCGCTATCCAGAAACATGTAGTGTACAGTATTTCATTCCAGTCTATAAATTATGCTTAATGTACCTTTCTTCCTAATTTACATAGCTAAGATTAAATTGTTTTTATAGATTTATATCCTCCTTTTTTTTCCATTTAATATTCTTATGGCATTACTATGATGTTCTTTTTAAAGAATCAAGACCTTCATTTATAGCCCATCATGAATATGATAGAATCTAACTTGTTCTCTGTTTGGGGGAATTTAAAGATATTTTTTTCTGTAGCATATGAAGTACTTCAGTAGTCATTTTTATGCATATTTTCACCAGTATTGGTGAGTTTTTGTCCTCAGTGAAATTCCTAGAAGTGGAATTTTTGATTCAGAAGGTATGCATGTTTTCGTGGCATTTTCTTCTCTTCCTTCCTTAAAAAAAAAAAATTTTTTTTTACATAATTCTAATTTACACTCCAGAAATATTGGTGTCCCAATTGACAGCACTTCTTGCAGAAGGTAGGAAGGTTGCCAGGCTTGGAAATGAGTGGCTTTTGTACTTGAGAGTTTCATGTTTTGAGCAGGTATCTTCAATTTGCTCTCCAGCGCTCTTTTGGGAAGGCTGTATGCAATAGTGATAGAGTAAGCTCCAGGGTCCAGCAGGCCTGGTTTCCAGTCACCGCTCTGCTCCTCTTATCCCTTTGACCTTAGCGGGGCAAGATATTCACCAGCTAAGGCTCAGTTTCTTTGCTTGTAAAATGCATGTCTCCCCAGGACCTAGCTCCTAGGGTTTAAGGAGTACATGAGATCTTTCAAGAAACAAGCTTATGTAGGGCCTAGTACACAGCAGATGCTAAAAAAAAAATGGGATTTATTATTTTCCTTTGAGGTTAAAATTTTCAAAAATAATTATTAGCTCTTGTTTTTCTTTTCTTTTTTTCTTTCTTTTTTATTTATTTATAAATTTGCTAGTGTCCTTTGCATGTATTTTTACTGGGGTCTGTTTTTTACATCAACTCTTTTTGTGCCCTATAAAAGGAAGATATGTTTTCAAGTATTTTTCTTATTCATCTTTTATTTTTTTAACATACGGAAGCCAAATATTTTTAGTCAAATATATTGATCTTTTGTGATTATTTTCAATTATTTTTGATGTTAGGAAGTCCCACTCTATCCCAATAGCAGATAAATTTACTAATTTTTAATGATTTTATTTTTTCCATTTAACTATTTAATCCATCTGAAGTTAATTTAATTTTATTATATAAATAATAATGAAAATTTAGAGCTTTCCAGAAAATTAAGATATTTCCAACATATTTTAAAGAATAATCCACCCCTTCTCCCATTGACTTGTTTCTTCCACTATCCTTTAATCTTATTTATACCAAACACTGCTTCTGGCATGTCTTTTTTCTGTTCCTTTGAACCCTCTGCCTTTTCTCATAGCCTGTTGCACTTTGTAAATTATTATAGATTTTAACATTGTTTAATACCTATTAGGTTAATCCAATCTTATTATTTTCTCAAAATTTCCTTGATCTCTTAAACTTTAGAATCCTTTTGTGGAGTTGAAAGTGTGAAGGAAATTAATTGGAATCATGAAATAGAAATTAATTTGGGAAGGTTAACAGCTTTACTTATTTGGTCCCTACTCAGGAACTTTAAGTTTTTTTCCCCCTATTTTTCATTACATTTAAAATTTTTCTTCATTAAGGAATGACATGGGTTATTCCTAAGGTATCTTAACTTCTTGATACTGTTATGAAGTAACCCTGCTTCCTATTTCCTCAACTAATTGTTTATTCTTGGTGTATAAGAAACTTAATTTGTTTTTGCCATGTTTATTTTATAGCCTACCTTACTCTATTCTCTTATCAGGTTTAAGAGTTTTTCATCGATTCTGTCTTCTCTCCGGGTAGACTGTGAAAGAGCTTGCTAATTGTGCTTATTTTGTCTCCCTTCTGATCATTTTACTTCTTGTGTTTCATGAACTGTGTTTTCCTTGGACAAAGCTCTCAGAACTAAGTTAAATAATCATGTCCTTGTCCTGTCCCTGTCTGGGGAACAAACGAGCTGCCTCTAATGTTTCATCAAGTTTTATCATGGAGGACAACACTGGCTGCCGAAGCAGATGAACCTTGTCACGTTAAGGAAGGAATTATCTATTTGATTTAAGGGCCTTTGTCAGGAATGGCCCTGTTTGGCTCTTTCATGATTCACCTTTTTTCCTGGTATCGTATTATCACTGTGTGATAACAGGGCATCATTGATTTATTGTATTTTTTTTTAATTTAGCAATTTTTATATAAGATATAGATGTAATTTTACCCTTAATGACTATGAGCGGTTATTTTCAGCCAAGAAATGGAATGTTGTCATTTCACTGTGGGCTTTGGAAAAGAGGTAATTTTTTGCTCTTCTTTCTGAATGTTAACGCTTATTGGATATCAGCGATGGGGGGGATTTCAGATTATCTGGTATATTCCCTTCCCCCTCGTGGAGGAAATCTGGTGATTTATTTGGAGGCCCATGGCTGGGACTATAAACCAGTCTCCTTCCTGACTCTTGCTTTTACCTTTGAATGGCCTGGCTTGGCATTAAAAAAAAAAGGTAGAAGGCAACTGGAGCTGCTTTATATTGATGCACTGGTGGCCTTTCAGCATGAAATTCCCTTTATGCAATGAAGCAGATGTACTCTGATTTCTTCTTGGCCGCACGTAATGGACCGAGGGCTTGCCAGTTTGTTCTGACCCATTCAGGGGATATCTTGAGGTGGGGTGGGGGAGGGCAGGTTTGCCTTTTTGAGGTCAGGGACAGACCTAAATTCTTTAGGACCATGACCAGATTAGAATTTTCATTGGAGGTTAATATTCCTTCACCATTGGAGGGGGAAATGCATGCAGGTGGTAAAATAGAGTCTTGGATGGCGGTAGGGGACCATGTAGGGCTCTTCTTTGGCCAGTTTAACTGGTAACAAACCTCAGAGTGCAGAGACCATTAAACCTGTGTCATTTTCTCAGTTCGTTGAAGTGGTTTCATCTGCAGCCTCTCCTTTATGGACATTGCACTGTGTTTTATGAGCCCGAGCCAAACTGCCTTGTGGCCACGTCAGAGCCAGCCTCACCCCCTGGCAGCAGGAAGGCCACAGGTCTGACACCCGTTTGTATCAGAACACGAAGGCCCGTGCTTCTTGCCTTGGAGTATCTCATCTTAAGATTAGCACAAGTTTCCCTAGATTTACTCCTGTTTTATGGATTGTTTTTCTTAAAATTGATAAGCGAGAAACTCTTGCCCATGGAGAATCCAAACAGACCAAAAATAGGTACAATTTTGGTGCAGTTTCATATAATGGTCACTTTTGTTCTTATTCCTGTTTTCCTGAGACTCTGCAGGATCCTGAGTCTATTTTATCATCAAAGAATCAGTTACAGGGAGCAGAAGTGACTCTGGCAGTTGAGCACCTGCTTCCCACATGGGAGGTCCCGGGTTCGGTTCCCGGTGCCTCCTAAAAACAAAGACAAACAACAAGTAAACAAACAAAAAACCAAGTCGGGGAGCCAATGTGGCTCAGTGGTTTGAGCGTTGCCTTTCCACATACAAGGTCCCGGGTTCAATTCCCAGCCCAGGTACCTCAAAAAAAAAAAAAAAAAAAAAAAAAGGAGCAGTTATATTCAGAAGAATTTTAGTAATGTGTGCACTCTATTACATTCTTTAGAAATTAGTCATCTGAGATAGGGATGGAAAGTCTCAGCCAACCGTGGACCCCGACTATTCTCTGTGAATAAAGATAATTTGAAAACAAAAGGTATAGAGAAAGATAATGAACAAAAAGTCAGCAAGTGTTTTAGCTATTGCGTTAGTTTCCTCTGGCTGCTGTACCAAATGACCACAAACCTGGTGACTGAAAACAACACCCTTACTCTCTTGGAGTTCTAGTGACCAGAAGGCCGCCGTCAGTTTCAGTGTGTTCAGATGGCTGTGGGGGAGAATCTGTTTCCTTGCCTTTCCCAGATTCATGAGCTGCTTTCCTTGGCTCGTGGCCCGTGCTTCCTTCTCAGATGTCAGGAGCATTGCCTACTTCTGTCAAGTCTACCTCTGCTTCTTTCTGGTGAGGACCCTTGTGCTTACATTTAGGATAATCTGAGATAATCTGGGATAATCCTGGATAATCCAAAATAATCTCCCCATGTCAGGATCAGCGTGATCACACCTGCAAATCCTCTTTTGTCGTATGAGGTAACATGTTCACAGGTTCCAGGGATTGGGCTCCGGGCATATCTCAGGCTGCTATTTAGCTGGCCACAGTTATAAATATAACTGCCTGCTTGGTTATAATTGGTTAATGAACTGCTGCCATGTCTCTCTTCCTTCTCCCTTCTCTTCCATGAAAATATCCACTCTTGCTGCCTACCTGTCTTCCTTCTTTCGTTTCCCACCCACTTCTGAGATGAGTCATTGAAGGTCAGAATGCTAGACTTCTCTGACTGCGGAAACATTAATTAGGTAAATATTTGTAAAAGATGTCAGAGCCAGCAGGCGCTGCTCCCATGGAGTTCATCCTCCCCCCAGCCGGCTCTGCTGCTGTGTAGACTTTCTGACTGGTTGCCTCTTGTCCTCCCATCTGGATTCCTCTGGACCTGCCCAGCTCTTCTGGAAATTCTGGCTTCTTGAACAGCAGGCAGAAGACAGGACACTGACACTGAGATTTATCACTTCGCTTCCCCATTATACAATGGGGACTTTATAATAAGTATCTTTAGAGAACTGTTCTGCTTTAACATTTTATGGTTCTGTGGTTCTGACCTGCCTGAAGTCCCACCCCACCCTATCGAGCCCTGCCTGGGCAGCCAGGGCCCCCTGACAAATGCCCTAGGTGACAGGGGCTATGGTGTGCAGTCTGAATGGTGCCTGACCTCCAGAGACTTTCATCTCCAGGTGGAGGTGAGCATGCACCATTCTGACCATGACGTACACACTCTGAGTCACCAGCTGAGGTCCGTCACTGTGAAGAGGGGAGAACTGGGTCTGGGGAAGCAGGAGGTCACGGGGACCCCGGTTCAGATGTGGCCTTTCATACACTCGTAGGTTTCCCATGTTCCAAGGAGAATTGTGGGTCAAAAGATGCTTGTCTCTAAGGCTTTCATACATGTAGTTTGAGTTATCACCTTTATTTTAAGGCTGCTTCAGGTTATCCTTGGAATGGAGTCCTCCAACATTATATAAATGGTCAACCATCTTTTCTTATATAATCTGTGACTGAATTTTTCATGTAGAATGATTTTTTCAAATTATAAATTAATACATGTAAATCCACACAACATACCAAACAATCCAGAGATGTAAGCAAAAATGAGTAGCTCCTTTTCTAATTCCCAGTTCTACCCCTAAGAAGTAAATGGAGTTGACAGTCAGCTGTGTGTCCTTCCACACTCTCTCCGTGCTCACAAATGTTTGGGCATAAGTCTTGCAGCTTTATTATTATTTTTTTTATAGAAATGGAATCCTATTGTAAGCATTACTATTTGATTTTTTTTCACTTAATATTAGAATCACACAAAATGATTCTGAGGGCCTCAAAAGGAAATACGCATCTCCTTATTTGCTCATTGAACAAAAGGACCAACCACAAGGATGGATGAGTAGAATGAAAATGCAGTGGACACGTAAGCTTAGATTTATGTCACACTGATTCTAAATTCTTTGTTGCAGGCTCGCCATCATGGATACTCTAGCAGAAGCAAATGGCACTTTTGCCTTAAACCTTTTGAAAAAGCTGGGTGAAAACAACTCGCGAAATGTATTTTTCTCACCTGTGAGCATCTCGGCAGCCCTGGCCATGGTCTCCCTGGGGGCAAAGGGAAATACCACGGCCCAGATGGTGCAGGTACCTAACGCCATTCCAAAGCAACGCTAAACACGGTTGATCTGTCGGTGGAGCTGGTCTTCCATGTTTCAGATCCCAAAAGAATTGCTCTCGGCGGGTCTCTCTGCTGGCGGGACAGGGTGTGGACAGAGGGTTGACAGGGAAAACCAGTTACCACTGCCCAGCCGGGGCCTCTCATCTGTCAGGGATCGCGTGCTGGGCACTTTATTCAGAAGAATGAATGATTTTGTCACCACACCGTCTTAGATTATACCTGAGTTTGTAAATGGATATCAGATCACAAGATTCAACTTGATATTCTTTGGGGATTGGCAACTGCTTTGTAATTGTTAAAAATCACCTTCCATCTTTATTTTCTCATTTAAGTGGAAAACCCCTCCAAAAGGCATTTGTCAGCCAAAAATAGTTTCAGTTACTTGTTGTTGAGTAATCAACACCCCAGGATGTAGTGGCTTAAAGTGATGATTTACTATGTCATGATTCTCTGGGTTAGCTGGGGTCACTGGGCCGGCTGCGTAGAGCTTGGAGCTCAGCTGGGGGCATCGGCTCTCATCCCTTTGGCCTTAACTCCATACAGTGCCTCCTCTCCTGGGCCCTTCCACGTGGCCTCCTGTTAGCAGGGATGCCTGGACTTCTCGCAGCATAGGAGCTGGGTTCAGAGAGGGAGTATTCCCCGAGGGCAGGCTTGCCTGTAGAAGCACTTATCAAACCTTTGTTTGGTCATTTTGCTAATACCCCGTGGCTACTGCTCATCACCTGGGCAAGCTCACAGTTGGTGTGAGAGGGGCCACACGGGGTGTGTGTAGCTGTGGTGGTTTGGAGTGATGTACTCCAGAAAGACTTGTTCTTAAACGTAATCCATTTCTGTGGGTGTGGACCCCTTTGTACATAGGACCTTTTGTCGAGGCTGCTTCAGTTAAGGTGTGACCCAGCTCAGTCAGGATGGAGCTTCATCCTATTACTGGAGTCCTTTATAAGTGGAATGAAATTCTGACAGAGAGGAAGCCCAGAGGGAGCAGCCAGAAGCTGGAAGTCATTGTAACCTAGAAGAAAAGGGAGAGCCCAGGAGAGGCCACCACGTGCCTTGCCATGAAACAGAGGAACCCAGGACCAAGGATCACCAGCAGCCAGCCCCAGAACACCAGTCTTTGGGAAGAAAGCATTGCCTTGATGATGCCTTGATTTGAACTTCTCCTAACCTCAAAATCGTGAGCTGCTAAATTCCCATTTGTTTAAGCCAAAACATTGCATAGTTTTTGCTTTTAGCAGCCCAGGAAACTAAAACAGTACCAAAGGCAGGGCTCACTGGGGCCGGCGGCTTTTGTCTACCCTCTGGTCCCTAATGACCCACAGATCTCCCACAGATGAAGTACTCTTGGCCCTGCCAAGACCCCCAGGTCTCACTCCATTCTGGGATCAGGCTCAGGCTTGAAGTCCAGGAATAGGTGCGATCAAGGCTCTTCAGATGCAGCTTATCAGTATGTGTCTTAGATGGCCAGAGCTGCTGTCACTGATACCACAAATTGGTTTTGACTTAACAACAGAAATTTATCGGTTCATGGTTTTGAGGCTACAAGAAGACCAAAATCAAGACATCGGCAAGGTTTGCTCTCTCCTGGGAGTAGCAGTACCGGTGTAGTGCCCCGGTGCTGGCTGCCAGCCATCCGTGCTGCCAGCCGTGGGCTGGGGCCTGGGTTCTCCTACAAGCAGCTCTCTCCATGCAGTGTCTCGTGGCCTTTCCATGTGGCCTCCAACAGAGGAACTTGGACTTCCTTAGAATATGGCAGCCGGATCACAAGAGAATTTGAAAGTGGAAGCTGCCAGGCCTTTTAAGGACCAGGCCTGGATCAGTGTCGTTCTTGCTGCATTCTCTTGTTCAAGTCCCAGGCCCAGCTCCAAATCCCAGGGGAGGGGAAGAGATGCCACCTTCTGATGCAGGAGGGGCAGGCATCTATAGAGATGGTTGAAAGCCATGTTTGCAGACAGCATAAATAACCAGAGGCATTCGGCTAGAGGTTGAGAAAGAGCTTTTCTGCTGATACCAATACTTAGAGGCCTCTCCTTTCTGCAGACATGATTATAGGGGCATCTTAGGAGAGTTACAGGTTGGGAACCTGAGTGATGGCTTTCAAGACACTTTCCATCTTTCATTGAGTTAGTTTCTTTTAAGCTATGTTAAGGCTCTGGGATGTCCCCAGTGCTGAGTTTGATGTTGTACCCACTTCTTGAAATCAGGGAATATAAAGAAGTGTATTTTTATTCTCCTTTTGATTTCAGGTACTCTCTTTAAGTAGAAGTGGAGATGCAGATGTTCACCAAGGTTTCCATTCTCTTCTCACTGAAGTTAACAAAACTGGCACACAGTACTTGCTTAGGACGGCCAACAGGCTCTTTGGAGAAAAGTCTTGTGATTTTCTCTCAGTAAGTCACACTTGTTGTTTTCCAAGGAAATAAAGATTGCACAATGGTGGTGGTGGTGGGGGAAGATTTCGTACAGATGGGGCGTGAGTCCAGTTCCATCCACCGACAAATATGTGCCAGTTATTTCTGAGCACGTGCAGCTCCTTAAGCTCTTTCAGGTCTATCATCTGTAAAATGGGCTTTCTGACAACTCCTGGCCAGGCTTTGGCGACGCTTGAGTGAGGTAGTATTTATAAAATAACTGACATGGAACATAGCACAATTTGCAGTCAGTGGGCCATAACAAAGAAGTGGTCAAAATGAATATTTTTGGTTGCTGTTGTTTTTCATGTATTGATAATTTTGCATATACTGTGAGACTTGCTCAACTTTTCACACTAAATATTTTGATTTTTTTACATTTATTTTTGGCTATTGACACACTGGCTCAATTTGATAATGCTTACATGATTTTTTTTTTTTTTTTCATTTAAAAAACACTATTTCTTGTTATGTAAAAATGCATATGATACAGACAAAGCAACAGTCCTTATCAACCCCTGTCCCACAAACTATCACTCCCATCTCTAATATAAGAGCCTTTATGGATTTGATGTATATCCTCCTGTACATATAGAAAATTTTTGTAGGGTTTTCCACCACATAATGTCATCATACCACATCCATTGTTTTGTAATTTGCCTCTTCTCACTTAAAAAATGTGTCTCAAATTCTTTCCATCCCAGCAGATCTAGCTCTCCCCTACTCTTCCCAACTGTTGTCTGGTATTCCCAAGTACAAATGTCCTGTCATGTATGAAATCACTCCCCCATTGGAGGACATCAAGGTCATGTCCAAGCTGGGCCATTACAGACAGTGAATAGTCTTGTACATGATTTTGCACATATGAGTATTTGTTACTCTAAAATGGATTTGTGGAAAGGAGGAAGGGAATGAGGCTTTGAAGTTTTATTAAATATTGCCAAATTGCTCTCCAAACTCTTACAGTCATTTACACTCTCTCCAGGGATGTTAGCTGTGTGCTTATTTCACCACCATCATCAATGCTACATATTGTTAACCTTTTAAATTTTAATTATTATTGAGACTTATCAACTTTTCTTAGATGTTTTTTGAGCATTTACATCTTTTGCACAAATTGCCTACTTAGATATCCTCTGTATAGTTTTCTATTGTGTTGTATGCCTTTTTCTTATTGATTTACAGGAATTCTTTATATGTATGGGATACCAAACTTATTCTGTTATGTGATTTTTTTCATTATTTTAAAAATTTGTTTCAGGCTCTAAATTAATCGTTTCAAAATGAATGGGTATAAAATGCAAGTAGTCAAGCTTAAGGTCAAATATTGGTAAGATATGTACACCATAGTGTGATGTTTACAACTCAGTTTTAGTTATTTTTATCAGTCTTGGCTACTTCCTAGGTTGTTGTCATCTTTTTGTAAGCTTTATAAATAAAAGCAAAACTTACAACCAATACAAACGATTAGCTGATTTACTTCTCTTTATTTTTTCTTTTTTGGTGGATATTTTAAGGTAAACATTGATACTTAAAGTGTTATTTTGATATCAGAATATAAAATAAAGAGATGAGAAATATGTGTCAGTTATTTCTCATTAATTTGGTGTTCCAAGAATCCAATATCAATAGCAGCATATAATGAGATATTTATTTAGTTTGACTAGTCATTACTTGTAAAAAAAAAAATAGTAATTTCAAGTGCAGTTATTTTCAAATGTGTTTAAAGTTGTACAAATCACCCAAGGGTGCAAGAGGTTATCAATATGTGAGTGACCAGTTTGTTTCCAGACCATTTTCTTAGATTGAGAGATTTAAAAATTTTTCGAAAGCCTTGACAAACCAGCAGAACCAGCATAATTGGCAATGCGTGAGTTACGTGAGGATGAGATGGAATGATGGTCAGAGATCACCTAGTCCAGTGCCTGGAACATTCTGGGACTTCCATAATGATTGTCATTCATCTGGTCCTCACGTCACTGCTGCGGTGTCCTCATTTGACAGGAGAGGACACAGAGGCTTAGGGAGCTTTTCTAGGGTCACGTGTCCAGAATGTGTGTTCATAATATTGTGTCACCTTGTCTGTCAACGCTGTACTCAAGGAGATACGTCAAGTCTACAAAACCGTTCTGAAAAGGGGAATTAAATATTCAGCCATAAGCTGCCTGAAAGAACTATTGGGAAACCACCCTAATGGCACACCGTCAACAAAGTAGTTATTTCCTCCCATTTAGTTTCCACCCAATTTTCTGTTTGTATATGGCATAATGTAGATGTTCATTAATATCATTATCAGGTCATAGGCTATATTAACAAAATATAGTTGGAACTTTTTTGGGGGGGTTTGGACAAAGTCTACAACTGAGCCCTCCAGAGTGGTAACCACTAGCCACACGTGGCTATTTACATTTCATTGTAATTAATTAAAACGAAATAAAATTAAATCTCCAGTTCCTCAGTGGCGCTGGCCATATTTCAAGGGCTCATTTGCCACGTGGGGTACCATATTGGATGGCGCAGACTTAGAACATTTCCATCATCACAGAAACTTCTTGTGGAAGTGCTGGCCTGTCCCCATGTGATTGATAGAACTGGAGTAACCTTTCCCTGTGTTAACCCTCGCCCAGAGGATGCCATGGCTTTTCAGGAGTGGTGGACTCTGTAGGTAGAGCATCTCAGAGTCTTTCTAATTATCTCCTGGATGCACAGCTACTCTGTTAAAGGATCTGGCAGTTCTTGAAGTTTATTTGAGAATCAGACCACTAGTTTACTTAGTTTATAAGATGAAGTTAAATATAGCAGAAAACTCAGAATTTGGACTTAAGATTCATTCCCCATATTTATTTGTAAAGTATGCATATAAATCATGAAATCGTTGGTTTTCTGATTTGGTGCAGTGAAGAAGTAGGCTATTGGAGCTTGCTATTTTTGCAGCTAGGCAATGACCTTTTTTCTGTTGCCCCCAGTCTTTTAAAGATTCCTGCCACAAATTCTACCAAGCAGAGATGGAAGCCCTCGACTTTGCTAATGCTGCAGAGGCATCCAGGAAACACATAAACACCTGGGTAGCTGATAAGACAGAAGGTGAAAATACACTGTTATTCTATCCTAATAGTATTTTAATCGGTCTTGTTGTCAGCTCCTTCACAGGACTGTCAAATGTAAGCTGGAATGATTTTATTTGTTGTTGTTGTTGTTGTTAATGCTAGTTTAGCCTTACTTTTCACAAAGAGGGCAAAGAAAAATTCACATTTCAGTGTCTGTACTGTCTCCCTCTCCAGCGTTTCCTACATTCTACAGTTTATCCACTTGGTCTTCTGGACATTTGGCCATGGCCTTTTCTACTTTCACTTCTTCACCACAACTGTTCTTTAGACTTCTCCCACCTCTTACCTTCTGGACAATCCTCGAAGTCCTAGATGTTGTTTTATGGACAAGTATCCCTCTACGTAGTTATATTTTTGGGGCCAGTGAAATGCTTTCACCTGTGAGGCTGACTCCTAAATTTGACCTATATCGTTGCGGATACAAGACTGGGGAAATATTTTAACACACGGGCTTTTAAATTCCTCTTCACAGGTAAAATCACAGACTTGCTGTCTTCCAGTTCCATTAATGCCATGACTAATCTGGTCCTCGTGAATGCCATTTACTTCAAAGGAAACTGGGATAGTCAGTTCAACAAAGAAAACACCACGGAGAGACCTTTTAAAATCAGCAAGGTGAATGAGTATTTTGCAATAACACGGGAGAGGCTTGCAAACAGTCCCTGGGTTTATACTGGTTTTAAATCATGCAAGCAAGTTAAGCCCAAGTATCTTTAGACCCTGGGGCCTTTTCTCTCGCTGTCTCCTCCTTTTTGTATCTCATCTAAGGTGGCTACGGACTTCCAGGCCTCTCGGCCCACTCCTTGTCATATTTTGCCAGGGTGTTCTGTCTCCACCCCAGATCTGATCACCCATAGCATGGTGTGCCAGACTGTCAGCCATCGGGATCCTGCCCTTCTCTTCTTCTTCATTTCCCATTGATACCCTCAAGCTTCCCTCAGGCAGCCCTGACCTCCTCCCAGAAAGTCTGGGGGCCGGTGGAGGCCTGAGCCGAAGGGGCACTCGTGTGTGGGGGGTTCTCTCAGGACAGGGCTCTCCTCCTCCCCATCACGAGACAGCTCAGACATGGACCCACAGTCCAGACAGAAGATAAGGGAGGGACAGAGGACAGAGGAAAAGCCTCTGCTTCTGTGTTCTGTCATTTTATTCAGAAAGGGAAACCTCCCTTCTCTGCCTTATTGGCCAGAACTGTTTCGTGTGGCTTCCACTAGGGACAGAGAGGTGAGGCCTTCTGTCTTGCTCTCTCACTGTGTAGCAGAGAAGGACAAAGGAGAAGCAGGTAGCGGTGGGTGTTGAGAATCAGCCTGTGGGTGAACAGGCCTCAGAGGGCAGGTTTGGAGTTGCTAGGAACATGCATTTTAATTCCTTTATTTCTAAATAAGATGAAATGTATCTGCACTGTTCCATATTTAGTGAATCATTCAGTTTCTAAGATTGGAGCCCTTTATATTACAAGATTAGGGCCTTTGAACCCTAAGACAAAGGTCAGCAACCTACGGCCAGGCAAATCCAGCCCCCAGGCTATTTTTTAAAATAAGGTTTTATTGGAATGCCCTGGTGCTCATTTGTTTAAGGACACTTGGCCAAGCCCTTTGCTGCACACTTACAACAGCAGAGTTGAATAGTTGGGACAGAAATTTTGTGTGACCCACAAAGCTGAAAATATTTACTCTCTGGCCCCTTAAAGAAAGAGTTTGTTGATTGCTGGCCTAGAGTGAGGCAAACAAAGAAGAGGAGGATGTTATAGCTCAACGGTTGGTTCAGGGGAGCCCAATAAGGTGAAGACAAAAAGCTGAGACAGATAAAGATTTGATTTGGTTTATTCTGTTTAATACAGAATAATGTCATATACCAAAGAACTGGAAGCTGCACAGGGCCTTTGACTATGTCTGTCACACAGAAGTCAGTAAGTTCATAATAGTTGTTGTTGTTAAATTACACAAGTTACAAAGGATTCAGGGATGTAGGAGGATTATTGCATAGGACATGGGCTCAGTCCTCAGGGCTTTCCTGGCTGGGAATGCATTGGTGACTTTCTTGTAAGCCGTTGGGCTAGTTTCCTTGGCTGCCAAAGCAAATACCATGCAATGGATTGGGTTAAACAATGGGAATTTATTCGCTCCTAGTTTTGAGGTTAGGAGAAAGTCTAAATCAAGGTGTCATCAAGGCGATACTTTCTTCCCAAAACTGGCATTCTGTGGCTGGCTGCTGGCATCCTTGGTCCTTAGCTTGTCCCATGGCAAGGCACATGGCGGCATCTCCTGGCCTCTCCCTTCTCTTCTGGGTTCTACTGATGTTCAGCTCCTGGCTGCTCCCTTTGTGGCTCTCTCTCTGTCTGAATTGCATTCTCTTGTAAAGGACTCCAGTAGTAGGATTAAGATCCATCCTGATTGACGTGGGTCACACCTTAACTGAAGTAACCTCATGAAAAGGTCCTACTTATAATGGGCCCACACCCACAGGAATGGATTAAGTTTAAGAACATGTTTTTCTGGGGTACACACAGCTTCACACCACCACAGTTCTGTTCATTTTGCCCGGTCCTTTTAGCATACCTGTTCATTAATTCATTCATTCATGTATTCAGAAGATGCTGATTGAGTGCCTCGTAGGTACCAGGCACTATGCTAGGACTGTTTCAGCAGAGTACCAAACTGGAAGCGTCCCTCCCCTTGGGAAGCGCACATGTTCCTTGGGGAGCGAGACGGCAGATGTGAATAAGAAATAGGCAGTGTGTTAGAGAGTAGAAGTACTATGGCAAAGGACACAAAGGAGAAGGGATGGGAAGATGGGGGTGGAGGTGCAATTTCAGGCAAGAGTCATCCAAGAGAACCCCCTGAGGAGGTGGTATTTGAGTAGAGAGGTAAGGCTCGGGGATGTGCACTGCCAGGCAGGTATGGGCATGCATCTGGGTGTCCAGGGTCTGGGAGAGGTCCATGTGGCTGCAGAAGATGCACAAGGGGACAGTGCTGCAAGATGAGATGGCAGAGAAAGTGGGGGGCTAGCTCTTGTTGCCATTTACACCACGTTGTTTTAGGGATGCTCGTCTTTTTTTTTTTTTTTTCTGAACGAGAGGGGAGCCACCAAAGGGTAAAAGGGCTGTGAGCTGACTTGACGCTTTACCAGGATCCTGCAGCTACTGTGCTGAGAATAACGACAAGAGGGATACAGGCAGAAGCAGGAAAATCACTCAGGAGTTTGTCGCGATGATCCAGGACTGCGGTGAAAGCAGTGGAGGTCGAAAGAACAGGCCAGAGTTTGGTTAGAGCTTAAAGGGAGAGCCAATATAATTTGCTAATGAGTTAGCTGTGGAAGATGAGAGAGGGCAGGGAGTCAAGGGTGACCCCCAAGGTTTTAGATGAGTGGGAGGATGGGGGAGATTGTAGGTAGAGCAGGTTGGAAGGAAATACCAGGAGCTCGTGGTACTCGTTCCTTTGGAGGCTTCTTGTACAGGTCCAAATGCAGTGTCTGGAGTATAGAGTCCAGGCTAGAGACATGAGCTTGGGGATTTTATTTAAAGCCACGAGATCGGATGAGATCACCTGCAGGAAATAAATTTAAGGATTGAGCCCTGGGCACCCCAGGGTTTGGAGGTTGAGGTGATGAAGACAAGCCAGAAAAGGAGGAAGCAGGTGTGTTCTGGAAGCCACAGGAAGAAAGTGTTTTTTAGGAGTGGAGTGGCCAATTCTGTTGAGTGTCCCGGGTCACCTGGATTATGTTTCAACTTCACATTTATCCATTTCCTTTGTAGAATGAGGAGAAACCTGTGCAAATGATGTTTAAGAAATCTACTTTTCAAAGGACCTATATAGGAGAAATATTCACCCAAATTCTGGTGCTTCCCTATGTCGGAAAGGAGCTGAATATGATCATCATGCTTCCAGATGAAAACACGGATTTGAAAACGGTAACCAGTGTGAAGAACCTGATTGATCATCTTTGGGGGTAGCATTGTGCTATGGCAGCAAAAGAATTAGGTTTGAATTTCCGCTTTGGTGATTCTCCCCATTGCCCAGTTAATTATTTTTAATGCTAGCTCAACTTCCAATCACTTGTATTAACTTTCTGAAATTCAGAGGTAAGTCGAGGGCAGAGGGAGGAACTCCTGAAGTGTGAGAAAACTTTAAAAATTGATAGTTACCTAAGGGGACTCTTAGAGGTTCTTTGGAGAAGGCACTGCAGTCTATGGTGACTTGATCCTGACTTCTAAGGAAGCTTTCTTTCTTCATTCATTGAACCCTAGCTGCACTGTACAGAATAGAGCTATTAAGATAAAATAATTCTGCTTTAAAGATATTGGAAAAACTCTATGGACTTTGCTTTGGTTGTGTTTTACTGCTTTCGTGTAAGGACGAAAGCTTTCTCAATTCAATGCAGTGCTGTGGAGAGAGTCCCTGAACGAACCCCTGTTCCTTGGAGGTGAAAATGGCCTTTCTCACCTGATCAGGGAGTAGAAATAAGGTGCAGCCCCAAAGAATGGGTCATGTCATAGACAAAGGCCCTTTCTAACTGAAATGGATCACAAACCCCTCCACATTTAGGGCAGAGAAGAGTTCTGAGAGGAGATGCTAGATTGCATGAGGGCGGCCCAATGGAAGCTTTCCGTATGGACTTTCACTTCCCCTGCAAGGTTTCTGTGCTGGATTCCTAGAGCCCCTGTCACGCTCGTGCTCCCACTGTTCACCGTTTTTACGTGGCTCAAGGACAGTTAGAGCCTTCCCTTCTCCATTCCTCTTTTCAAAGGTGCAGTAGGCTGATGGTTTCAAAAGAACCTTCTAAAACGTAAGAGAAAAGAAAAAGCCAGTGTAGTTGAAATAGCAGAAAAGTCAAGGTTCCAAATTATCGGCCTCTCATCCTAAGAATCCCACTGAGAAAGGAGCCTGGGGTTATCAGCCACTCCCTCACTTCCCCTTTGTCCTACGCCATTTCAAAGCATCCTCAAACCCCCCTGAAGGGCTTGCGTAACTCTACAGAGTCCCTTCCCTTTTTTTTCTCTCAGTATTTGGTTCCCCAAACATTTCTCCCTAACCGGAGATAAATGACAACTCCTCTAAATCTAAACCGTAGTGGTTCACACTCCCCAGAGGCGCTGGGTCTTTGCTTTCTGTTCAGTTTGTGGCCTGAACACTTCCGCCCACCCTGAAGCATCATCTATGAGCTTTCTCTCCTGTCTTCTGCCCGCCACGTACTCACAGGTCTGTCCATTCTCCTTAAGCATCTTAGGCATCTGACAGTCTCATTTGTTTGGCTAAACATACAAGTGCATACTAGATGCCAGGTGCTGTGCTAGAGGATGGAGAAAGGTAAGGAAACTTTCTGGAGTGTTTCACAGGTATTTTCTCATTTAAGAAAACGTGGTGGGATATCCCCTATCAACTCTCAAAGTGCTCCCTGAATCTGTAGTGTGTGAAACAGTGTGGTATTATAGGAAGAGATAAGGGCATCAGTAGAACACGAGGATGACATTTTAAAAACGTGGACATGTATGAAAATTTATTATATGATAAAAGTAGAAATTTTAAATGGCAAGGGAGCAGTTTCTTTAAATAAAAAAAAAACTTGACTCTGTTTGGAAAAAGAACTAAATTAGATTGCTATTTCCTATTGTAAATAAATTCCAGATGGATTTTAAAAACTGTATAAAAACAAAAAAGCAATAAAAGCACAAGTAACAAATATAGGAGAATTTTAAAAATAATATTGAAGTGGGGAAGCATGACATCAAGGACAAACCATAAAGGAAATGATTGAGAGATTTGTACATAGACATTAAAAGGGAAAAAAAATCACCCTGACAAGTTAAAAGATGAGGGAGAGAAAGAGGAAAGAATTGTGTTTATAAAACATGTATACATATGTATATAAATATGTAAAGTACTTCTACAAATAAATAAGAAAATAAGATCAGGTAGAAAAATGGGAAATTATATGCACAGGAGTTGTTCACTAAAAAATACAGATGGCAGCAAACATATGAAAATAAAACTAACCTCAAAGTGATGCCAATAAAAACAACGCAAACCATTTTCCACTTATAAAATTGTCCATTTAGGAAGATTGGTAATATCCATTATTCGCAAGGGTTGGGAGAAAAGGTCTTTCATCATAGGTGGGTGGAGTATAAGTTGGGACAATTTTTAAACTTCTTTAAAAATTTTAAGTGTGCATGTCCTCTGGCATAGCAGCCCCACTTGTAGCAACCTCTCCCACAGAATGGTAGTACAGGTTTGCATGGATGCACAAAGAGATTTGGTATAGCGTTTGTCTATAGCGGTAAAAATGCCAGAAGCACCTCCATCTTTATGGGAGTGGTTAAAGAAATTGTGATAAAGCCTCATCATGGAATACTTGTCATGCAGCCATTAGGTCCAGTAAGCTGTCAATGGAGAGATTTCCAAGACACAGAAATAAATGGGAAAAAATTACAGAAAAATAATAATAGCCTACACTTACTGCATAGTTACTATGTCCAGATATTATTCTAATAATGCTGTTATATTAACTAAATTACTCTAACACAACCTTATAAGGTAGGAGTGATATTATTATTATTATCCCACTTATAAATGAGGAAACTGAGGCCCAGGGAGGTTAAGTGACTGGTTATCAAAGAGCTGGTGTATCAACCCAGGAGTCTGGCTCTGGAGCCCGCACTCCTACCCACTCCGCAAACTGCCTCTGTAAGCATGACAAGATGACCAAAGAGAAACCAAAGGGTGAGTGCTTGCAGGTGCACAGAAAAAAAGCCTGGAAGGACATGCACCCAAACTATTATTAATAATATTGTTCACATTAGGAGATTGGATCGGGGCAGGGAAATTCCATCGTTTTTGTTACACACCTTGTACAATAAACACGTTTTAGTTTTGTAATTTAAACAGCAATACTAGTAAAAAACAAACAAACCAAAAACGATACTGCCCTCCAAGTGACAGTGATACCAGTCGTAAGGAGTGCTGAGTTTCAAGGAAAGAATCACAGTACCAGGTGCCAAGCTCAAGTGATGGACAGGGTACAAAGAGTAGAACTTGCAGAAAGCACTGTGGGAGGCTTCTCGGAGGCAGTAGCCTTTGGATTGTGCCTCGAAGGAGAAGGTGGCACCTGTGTGGGAGAAGATGTCTTTGATCCAGACCTCAGCTTCCATGGTTCTGCCTTTAAAGTAATTTTCCCTTCAGTCTGTCCCTTTTAGTCTAGGCTGCCAGCGATTCCATTCATACAGATCTTGCACAAAACTTGTTGTTTTTGCATGTCCAAACCATCAGAAAGTAGGACTTTCCATAGATCCTTCCTGGATGATTGCATTTCCAGTCGTGACTTGCGCTGGAATGGCTCACTGGCTCCATGTTCCGTTAAACCCTCACATGGAGCACTGTCCTCTGGGAATTTGCTTTCTGAAAGCTCAGAATTTTCCAAAAATCAGTTTCTGGTTTCTTTGTGCCCAGGAGTTCAGTTCTCAGCTTATCCCTTTCCTCTCGCTTTTTACTGTAAGCTGTAAGTAGAAACCAGGCTGCACTTTCCATACTTGGCTTAGAAATCTCCTCAGCTAAATATCCAGTTTTATCACCCTCAAGTTCTGACTTCCATCTGACACCAGAACTCAATTTTGTCAAGTTCTTTGCCGCTTTAAATCAAGGGTCACCTTTTCTCCAATTCCCAACAGCACACATTATTTTCTTCTAGGACCTCATTGGAAATACCTTTAGCATCCATATTTCTACCAACAGTCCCTTCAAAGCAATCTGAGCCTTTTCTTCCAAACACCTCATTTTTTGTTGTTTGCAATTAGCAGCGCCCCGCACTCCTGGTACCAAAATCTGTTTTAGTTTCCTAGGCTATTCAGAGCAAATACCATGAAATGAGTTGACTTAAAACAATGGGAATTTGCTAGATTACAATTTGAGGCCAGGAAAATGTCCAAATCCAGGCATCATCAAGGTGAATGCTTTCTTCCCAAAGACTGGCTGCCGGTGATCTTTGGTTCCCCTGCCACATGGCACAGCGTCTGCTGGTCTTCTCTTCCGGGGTTGTTGCTTTCAGCTTCTTGCTGCCATGACTTTCTCTCCCTCCCCCCCTCACCCCCCCAGTATTTCATTTTTTTATAAAGACATCCATTAATAGGATTAAGAGCCATCCTGAATGAGGTGGGCCACACCTTAACTGAAGTAGCCTCATCAAAAGGTCCTACTTAAATGAGTTTATACCCACGGGAATGGATTGGATTTAAGAACCTGTTTTTTCTGGGGGTACAGACGGCTGCAAACCACCACAGTGGGGTATATAATACATTCATTTTAGTGTACAGAGAAGCCATTGACACATATCAGCAACCTTACTAAACCTTACTAAAGCTCCCCAATCTTACTAAGTAGTTTCAGCTTTTATAGAAAAGATTTTTTATTAGAGAAGTTGTAGGTTTACAGAAATATGCATAAAATACAGAGTTCCCATATACCACCCTTTTATTTACACCTTGCATTAGGATGCTAGTAGCAGCCTTGTCCTTCAGAAAGCAGTTATGTGGGGTGGGGAATCCCTAGCTCTAAAACAAATCATGTGTTAAAATTCAGTTTCTGATGCAATACGTCTGGAGATTCTGCATTTCTTACCAGCTTCCAGGTGAGGCTGAGGTTGTGGCCCACAGACCACACTCTGGCATAGCAAGGCTGGGGAGAATTGTTGATGGATAAAGCAGGAGGATAGTTTGCTTTTTAGAACTGAAAGATGGAGCGAGTGGAGGTTGATAAGACAAGGGGTGGTGATGGCATTTCAGCAAGATGTGACAAGGGCCCAAACAAAGGCAGTGGCCATGGAGACAGAGGAAGGGCCAGACTGGGGAGAGGTTTCAGAAGTGAAGTCAGCAGGCCAGGTCTGAGAAATCCTCCCTTTCACGTGACTTCACTAGGCCACAATGCCACACTGGAAGAGGATGGACGTTTTCACATAAATGTAGTCTAAGCTGGTCTCAGTCAAATCCAGTTTGTCTGCATTTCTAGAATTGAAGAGTTCAAGGTGTAGAATTGTGAAATTGTTTAGTTGAATGGTTTAGCATTACTGTGCTCTCCCCTAGAGCTCTGCTGTCCAATGTGGCAACCACTAGCCACGTGGGACTGCTTAAATTCAAGTTAATGCAGAGCAAATAAAATAGAAAACTCAGGTCTTCAGTTGTACTACCCACGTCTCAGGTATTCAAAAGCCACAACTGGCCATTGGCTACCACAGTGAACAGAGCAGGCATAGAACTTCAACACGACAGCAGAAAGTTGTCTTGGAAAGTACCATTCTAGAGCTTCAAAATCTCCCACTTTCTTCTCCTAGGTGGAAAAAGCACTCACATATGAGAAGTTCGTGGAATGGACAAAGGCAGACATGATGGACAAGGAGGAGGTGGAGGTTTTCCTTCCTAGATTCAGACTGGAGGAAAATTATGACATGGAGGATGTCCTTCGCCACCTGGGCATGACTGACGCCTTTGACCAGGCCAGGGCAGACTTTTCCGGAATGTCTTCCAAGAGAAGCCTGTATCTGTCCAAGGTTGTGCACAAGTCTTTTGTGGAGGTCAACGAGGAAGGCACCGAGGCGGCAGCCGCCACCGCCGCCATCATGATGATGCGCTGCATCAGAATCATCCCCAGGTTCTGTGCTGACCACCCCTTCCTTTTCTTCATCGAGCACAGCAAGACCAAGAGCATTCTCTTCTGTGGCCGGGTCTCCTCTCCATGAGGGAATGCTAGTCCTCGGAGAGAGCCCTCCTTCCTTTCTCCTCCTGGCCTGCTTTCTCTCTGACCCTTAACAGCGTGCCTGCACCCCAAGTGACCTTATTGGTGTAATGGTGAAAATTCAGAAATAAAGGCCTAAATTGGCAAATCCACGTTTGGCCTCTGTGTGCCTGTGTGCTTACAAGTTCCGTGTTTCTCTAGAATCCAGAATCAACATTCTGTGGAGGCCTGTGATCACTTTGGCAGAGCTAGCACTGCTGCTTAGCAACCCCCCTCAGCTTGGAGAGACCTGTGAGCTATGCTCCCTCCACCCCCCCCCCACCCCACTCTCTCTTGGGGATTTGTGGTAGTTTGAGGCTTTTATATATAGACTGTAGGAAAATCCATGTCCATAGAGCTAAGCCATTCCTGTAAGTGTGAACTTATTATAGGTGGGACCCTTTGATTAGGTTACTTCAATTAAGGCATAGCTGAGGTGGGTCTTAATTCTCTTACTGAAGTCCTTTGGAAAAGCGATGAATTCCAAGAGGAAAAAAAGCCACAGGAGCAGAGAGAAAGCCACACAAGCCAGAAGCTGAAAGTAGTGAAACCCGGGAGAGAAGGAAGAGCCCAGTAGACCCCACCATGCGCCTTGCCATGGGACAGGAGTCCAGGATCGCCGGCCAGCTGGTCTTCAGGAAGAGAGCATCACCTGATGATGCCTTGATCTGGGCACTTTCTTGGCCTCAGAGCCGTAAGCTTGTAAATGAATAAATCACCACTGTAACAGCCAAACCCATTTCTGGTATATTGCGTTTTGGCAGCCTAGCAGACTAAAACAGGACCGAATCACGTCACCACAAAGACATGTTCCAATCTTAGCCTGCATCCCTGTGGGTGTGAACCCATTTTTAAACAGGGCCTTTGAAGATGTTGTCATCAGTTAAGATGTGGAGTCATTTGTGAATAGGTTCTTTGAAGATCCTATTTTAGATGAGTCAAATTGAATCGTGGTGGGCCTTCATCCATATGAGTGGAGGCCTTTTAGGGGAGAAAATGTAGAGACATAGACGACTGAGCAGGAGGAGAAGCACGTGATGGCAGCATAGATGCTAGCCAAGGAACCCTAAGGACGGTGGCAATCCAGCTCCGGAATGCTACAGGCTCCAGCAGAGAGCATGGCCTGTCGAGACCCTGATGTTGGGCTTCCAGCCTCCAAAGCTGGGAGACAATAAAGTCCTGTGGTTTAAGCCAACGCATTCTATGATATTTGTCATAGCAGCCCTGGTAAACTAAGACAGTCCTGCACATGTGCATTTAGCTGCCCAAGGTACTTCTTGTGTGCTCAGTCTTCTGAGCTTCTCTCCTCCCAGACACCAGAAGGTAAGTGTGGTTTTTCTGTCTTTACTCACTTGCATTGAATTCTTGACCCGTTTTCTAATGAGAGACTAGGCAGTGAAGTGGAGAGCAAGGAGGAGGTGAGGGGCAGGCCTCAGAAATCCTCAGCAAGGGAACCCTATCCCCAATCACTTGATGAGCTCCTCAGAAGCCAGCACAGAAGCCCGGAGAGCAGTTAGCTTAGGCCGGTGAGAAATCAGTCCCATTTCCCACATGTGTTCTTGCATTTGTCATTGTCTGCATCCAGAGGCATCTGCAGATCCCAACTATTCCACCTGCTCTGAAAATTTACAGTTGATATTGGGGGCAGAGATGATTTGATGTGTCCCTTTCACAGAGGTAGAGCGTGTTAGATGGTCTTATGCATAAACATAAGGTGACTTAGGTTTTTACTTCAAAAACTGAAAAAAGAAAAAGATGGATAAGGTTTCTGTGGGCACTTGCACTACTCACCTGAAACACAATTGCTGTCTTCAGTGATCTGGGAATAAATCGATGAGTCAGATTGAAGGGGAGAAGCTGCGCTGCTTCCTAGGCATTGCTGTAAGGACCTTTTCTGCTGCCTACTTGCAGTCAGCAGGGGCCGGGGCGCTCTGACTTAGCCTTTGCAACTCTTGTGCTCAGTCTGCAGCTGGACCACTTTACCCTTTGTATCCACATCAGCAGCTGAGCCATGGGGTGGGGAGTGGCCTGAGGAGCCTGTGGAGACCCAGAAATTGCAAGTGGGCTGAGAAGAGGAAAAGCGGGTGCTAGGGGTGCTCGATTTCTCACTGGTCTGGGTAGCACTATTTGAACTGTTTATAAAACCAGGACTTGGGGACTTGGAAAGCAGACTCCCAGGTGGGAAATGACCTGTCAGTTTATGAGATGCTCCCACCCAGAGAGCAGTCTGAGCACCACCCCTGGCACAGCAGCCTTGCAGATAGCTGGGTTGTGTGCAGAGGGGACCCTGGGAGTGTGTGCTGGTTTGAGTCTTGTGGACCCCAGAAAATTATGTTCTTAAGCTAAGCCATTCCTGTGCATATAAACCTATTGTATGTCGGGAAGCAGATGTGGCTCAAGTGGTTGGGCATCCATCTACCATATGGGAGGATCTGGGTTCGGTCCCCCGGACCTCCTGGTAAAAAGAAAAAATAAAGTCAATTAAACCTATTATATGTGGGGCCTTTGGATTAGATTCAGTTAAGGGAACTTTTGATTAGATCACTTCTGTTAAGAGCCTTTGATTAGATTGCAGGACCCATGGTAGGTCTTAATCCTTTTATTGGAGTCATATATAAATGGAGGAGAGGGGAGAGAAAGGGTGCTGTCATTTTACCCTGCCAAGTGAGAGAGGACTCCAGGATCACCTACAGCCACAGAAAGACAGAGAGAAGCCATAGATGGAGCAGCCCAAAGCACGCAAGCCTGGAGGAGAGGGGAGAGATGAGAGGGCAGCCGTTATGTACTTGATCACCTACAGCTGAGCTCCAAGTACTTGATCACCTACAAGTACCTATTAGGACTTGATCACTTATGGCTGATGTACTTGATACCTACAAGTACAAGTACAGCTGATGTACTTGATCACCTACAGCCATGCACTTGATCACCTACAGCTGAGCTCTGAGGGAAACGCATCTTTAAATGACCTGCCATGTGCCTACAGCTGCAACTTGGAGAGACAGCATTTCTTGATGATACCTTGATTTGGACATTTTTAGAGCCTTGGAATGTATGCTTTTACTCTAATCAATCCCCATTATAAAGGTAAACCCATTTCTGGTATTTTGCATTTGGCAGCCTTTCGCAAACTAAGCCAGGGTGTAAGAGGAATTGTCGCCGACCAGCCCAGTGTTAAAGGGGCTTGTCTTCTCCCCTTTCCAAGCCGTCTCAGTAGTAAGTTAGGAAAATGAATGTCAGAGGTCCGATCCGTAGAGACCTCAAGTAAGACTTTAGCCCATGAAACTCCACCATGGCCTGGAACCGACAGCGGAGTGAACGGTATACACAATGCTGGGAACATCTCTCAAGGTTCACTCGTCACTTCGCTTTCTCTGGCTCTCCAACTACTTTCGAAGAGTTAAGGCTCCATGTTTTATTACAGTTCATCTTCCACATCTTTTATGAACCCGCGCTAGAAGACATTTCCATTTTGCAGTGTCAGCACCCGCGCATTAGAATCCTCCTAGGATTTAATTCTGGGAGAATGTTGGTCTCACCCATCCCCAGGTGTTCATGCTTTGCATTGGGTGTTGTACATGGGTGATTGTGGCGTTTTAGAGCTGTATGTCCCAGCTGTATGTATACAGAGAACCATGTTCTTAAAGTTAATCCATTCCTGTGGGTGTGAACCTATTGTAAGGAGGATCTTTGGGTGAGCAGGATTTAAGATGTGACCCCTCTCATTCAGGGTGGGTCTTAATCCTCTTACTGGAGTCCTTTTACAAGAGAATGAAATTCAGACAAAAAGAGAAAAAAAGTCATGGAAGCCAGAAGCTGGAAGCAACGGAAGAGAAGTGAGAGACAAGCAGGTGCCACCATGTGCCTTGCCATGTGGCCGAGGAGTCAAGAATCACCAGCAGCCTGTCTTCAGGAAGAAGATGCCTTGATGTGAACACTTCCATGGCCTCAGAACTGGAAGCCTGTAAGCTATACATTCCTATAGTTAAAGCCAATGCATTTTATGGTATCTGCTTTGAGCAACTTCAGCAAACTAAAACAGTGATTTTAAACATTTAGAACACACACACACAGTGATTTTATTTAATCATCAGCAATAAATAAGCCCAGGAGGAATCTGAAGCCGGGCAGGTTAAAATCCTTGAAAATCCTTGCAGCTACCAAGGGGTTAGAGCCTGATCAAATGTCTGGTCTGATAACGCCAAAGCTCCCATTCTTTCTCAGAGGCTGAGCTGCCCCAGGGTGTGCAGGAAACCTCAGGAGCTTTCAGCTGTCAGCACAGTGCAGGATGAGCAGGGCCAGAGGGCGGGGACGTCTTGTCTCTGGCTCTGTTCTCCCATCCAAAAAATGGGGCTTGGAAATTTCCAGCCCTGGAAGCACACAAAATTGGACCCCGGTGTGGGGGTCCTGGGGTGCGGACCTAAGGCCAGGTGCATCTGAACACTGAGATTCTGCAAGGGTACCTGTGCCCCTAGGAGCTCCCGTAGAGGTACTGAGACTTGCCTCCATTCCATCCCTGGTGTCCAGAAAGGGCCGTAGGGCACATTCCAAAGGAGATACGCAAGCAGCAGAGGGGACAGAGGGAGAGGAGGCCAGCGTGCTTGGAGGGATGGAAGGGCAGAGGGTGCAGAGGCTCCCGGGTCCCTGGGCTTGCTGCACCCGTTGACCCAGGTCTCGGCAGGTGGGGTGCCTGGAGTGGGCTTCCTGGGACTTCCCCTTGGAATGCTGCTGCAGAATGCAGAGGTTCGGGGAGCAAGGCACCCAGAATTGGAAATCCTAGAGGGGCAAGGGTGCAGGAGCTGCGGCATCAGGGGTCTGGGCCTAGCCTGGGCCCCCTTCTGTCACCGGAGTTTTACTCTGCTTTTAAAGGCCTGTTCAGCAGTGGGCTGGATGCAGGGACGGAAGCAGGGACCAAAAATGCCATTGCATGATGAGAAGGGTGTCAGTGAACCACACTGGCATGTTTAAAGTAGGGCATCTTCGTTTCTCAGCTGCTCTGACAAATACCACACAAGTGGGTATAAACAACGGGAATTTATTGGTTCACAGTTTTGAGGCTAGAAAAAGTCCAAGGTCAAGATATTGGTAAGGTTTTTCCCCTCTCCCCACGATGATTGTAGTTCTCTAGTGGTGGCTGCCAGCAATTCTTGGGGTGTTCCTTGCCTTGTATATCTGCTTCCCATTACATGGTGATGCTCTCCCCTTCCTCCCTTCTGTGACTTTCGTCTTCTCTCTATAAATCCTCCAGTAATCCAGATTAAGACCCACCCTCATTCAGCTGGGCCACACCTTAACTAAAAATACCATCTTCAAGAGGCCGTATTTACCATGGGTTCATACCCACAGGGATATAGATTATAATTAAGAACACGTCTAAATTGGGGTACATAATTCAATCTACCAGTAGGGTGCAGTATTGCAGGTGATTTTTATTCATTTTTTAGAGATATTTTTTAAATGTTCTACAATGAACACTTACTCTTGTATAATCAGAAAAATACTGTTTTAAACTATGTACAGAAGAGAAAGGCTTTCAGCTATATTTAAATATTGTAGAAGAATGGGAGTGCGGAGGTGGGGACTGCTCTTTCCTTGTAGGTCATTATAACTTCTCACATGCAAAGCTTTCCTCTTTCTCATATTTCTCCCATCTTTACTCCTTTCCCCTCACCCCCTCCCCAAATAGTTCTTTTGTTTCATCCTTCTTTGAAACTGCTCAGCCAGAAGCCATAAAGGCAGGTGCATGACTGGGCTGGGTGGCCTCCTCTGGACTTGGCAGTGCTGTTGATGGTGGTGCCAAGGAATAAGGTGCAGAACCTGGATGCTCTTGTCTGCAGTGAAGGGCTTTGTCTTCATATGATACTTCCTGGAGCTTTGCTGCATAGTTGCAGAAAGAGGACTGGCCCCATCAGTTGAGGCCCAGATACATCGTCAATGCATGGGGGATGGGGTGGGGGTGTGTGTCTTCATTCACTGCCCCTTCCAAATACTGAGATTATTTGGATCTGGGTGAACAGGATGAGCTTTTGCAGCCAGATGGAACCCGAGCTCAAATTCCCACTGGAATGCTACCCAAGGCACTCCTGGCACAAAAATCCCAAGCTTACCCCAAATACACAGAGAATAATAAAAGAGGAAACACTTTCTAGTTCATTTTTTGAGGCGGGCAGAACCTTGATAATACAAAGACCATAGGAGAAAGTTGAGTTTGTCCCAGGAATGCAAAGTTGGTGTAGCATGATAAAATCGATGTCACCTATCACATTTATAGAATAAAGGAATCATAAGGTCATTTCCATAGATGCCAAACAGTTCTCCAAACCTAAAGGAAAACACAATGGTTGATAGACACAAGTAATAGGTCCATTTATGGATAGCTTTTTTTTTTTTTTTTTAAACCGGCCAAGCCAAATGCAAAGCCCTTTACATACACTAACTTTATTTCCATAGCAACATTTTGAGATAGATATAATTTCTATTGTTGTTTTTAATCTGTAGACAAAAGTTTGGATACGTTTTCTTCTCATCCTTAGAAAAGTTTTCCCAACCTCATAAAAAATCTTTCTTTTTATGGTTATTTAGACACATTTTTGGAATGTCAAGGACAATTACTGTTACCAATTTCTTTGAAACTCACAACTATAAAATCATACACATGGCAAAGAGAAGTGTACTTTGAAGGAAACCATAATTTAAAGGGAGTAAAGCTTGGATATGGTTTCCATGTCATTTAGAGACTTTCCAGAAGGATGCCATCAGCCGTCAGCGCCGGCGAATCTTTTCTGTTGAAGGTTGTTCACTGGGCCAATCACACAAATCCCAATTCAACCATTGGCAAATCTGAAAACACCATAACTTTATGTACCTCTCTAGTAAAACTTACCCAACCCAGAACCTCCTAATTCATCACTTAAAATACACTCTCTTAGTGGTCATGGTAGATGGAATCACATCCCTAGCAAAGACATGTTCAAGTCCTAACCTCTGGTCCTGTGGGGTTTGACCTCATTTGTAAAGAGGATCTTCCAAGATCATATTAGGATGAGGACAAACTGATTCAAAAGGACTGGAGTCCTTAGAAGCAAAGGATATTTGGACACAGAGGTACAAGCCAGAAGGAGACAGATGGCCATGGGACAGAAGCAGAGGCTGATTGCCAGCCAGCCTCCACCAGAACTCTACAGACTTGGAAGAAGACATGGCCTGCCAGTTCCTTGACTTTAGACTTCCAGCCTCCAAACTGTGAGCCAGTACATTCCTGTTGCTCAAGCCAACCAGCTTGTGGCATTTTGTTGTAGCAGCCCTGACAAACCAAGATGGTGGTCAAAGGCAGACTGAGATTTACTTTCTCTAGGATCTTTTGTTAGTGCCATCTCCCCTGCCAACCCTGGGTCTTTGTGGAAGGTGGTTCCCTGCTGGAGCCCTGGCTCTGATACTCTGGTGCAGCTGAATGTGAATGTGAATTCACTAAAAGAGAAGTCTGGTTTTACCCATTTTACTAGAAAGTAATTATCACCTGTTCAAATAACTGGTGTGGTTTCTGCCTCCTGGCTGGACCCTGACTGATATAATTGCATGTGCATCTCACACATCATCAGAAAAGACATGGCAGAGACTGAAGTCTAGTGTGAAGGTCTACCAAACCTACTTTGGCTTAATTTAATGCTTAATAAAAACACTTCATTAAGCATGAAAAACTTCTCTATCAAAATTCAATAGCTATTTTGTTTTATTTTATTTTATTTTTAAAGAAGCTTTGGATTACATAAATGATACATTGAAAACATAGGGGGATTCCCATATACCCCCACGCCCTCCCTCTCCCACTCTTTCCCCCATTTACAACATCTTTCATTAGTGTGGTACATTAGTTACAATTGATGAACACATATTGAAGCATTGCTACTAACCATGGTCAATAGTTTACATTATAGTTTATACTTCACACTGCACATTTTTATAGGTTTTGACAAAATGTATAATGGCCTGTGTCCATCGTTGCAATGTCATTCAGAACAATTCCAATATCCCAATAGCCATTTTGCAGAAATGAAAAACCAACCCACAAATTCATATTGTTTTAGTTTCCTGGGCTGCTCAAGCAAATACCATGATATGGGTTGGGTGAAACAATGGGAATTTATTTGCTCATGGTTTGAGGCTGGGAAAAGTCCAAATCAAAGGATCATCAAGGCAATGCTTTCTCCTTGAAGACTGTGACATTCCGGGGTTAGCTGTTGGCGATCTTTAGTCCTTAGCTTGTCACATGGCAAGGTAAATGATGGTATCTCCTGGCCTCTCCCTTCTCTCCTGGGTTACGTGGATGTTTGGCTTCTGGCTGCTCCCTCTGGCTTTTTCTATCTCTCTCTGAATTTCATTGCACTTATAAAGGACTCCAGTAATAGGATTAAGATCCGTCCTGATTGGGCTGGGCCAAACCTTAACTGAAGTCACCTCTGAAAAGCTCCCATTTACAACGGGTTTACACCCACAGGAGTGGATTAAGTTTAAGAACATGTTTTTCTGGGGCACATACACCTTCAAACCCACACATATGGAATTGTGAGAGACCATGAATAGCCAAAACAATCTGGAAAAAGAAGAACAAAGTAGGAGGACTCACACTTCCCAATTTAAAAACTTGCTACAAAGCTACAGTATCAAAACATTGTGGTACTGGCTTAAGATAGACACACAGATCAGTGGAATACAATTGAGACTCCAGAAATAAACCCTTACATTTATGGCCAATTGAGTTTCAACACTGGGACCGATCCCATTCAATAGGGAAAGAATAGGCTCTTCAACAAGTGCTGCTGGGACAACAAATGGAGCTGGACTCCTGCCTCACACCAGATACAGAAATTACCTCAAAATGGATCAATGACCTAAATGTCAGAGTTAAAACCATAAAATCCTTAGCAGAAAACAGGAGAAAATCTTCATGACCTTGGCTTTGGCAGTGGATTCTTAGATATGACACCAAAAGCACAAGCAGCAAAATAAACCTATAGATAAGTTGGACTTCATCAAAATTAAAAACTTTTGTGCATCAAAGAGAGTGAAAAGACATGCTACAGAATGGGAGAAAATAATTGCAAATATATATCTGGTAAATTTTTAACTTCCAGAATATCATGAACACCTGCAAATTAACACCACCACTTTGGAATTAATGGAGAAAATGACAATGCACCAATGAGCCACTTAGGACAGGTATCAGGCAGTATCATGCCAGAAATACTTCCATTTGTCTCACACGTTCCTTGAAATACAAAATGTGGCAAACTAATGCAACGCTTTGCAAATTGATGTCCACTGGGTCCTTTATATTCCCGGGTCAGCACATGCTCCATGCCATTTCTTCTTAATTGTGTGCTTTCATTTTGGTAATAATCTAAACAGTTTTGTATAAGCATCTTTTGGATTATCTAGATGACCACGTTATAGCTGAGAACCCTATTTGAATTTAGGATTGTGCTGGTTTTTAAGTGGTACTAATTTGATTGTGGCGGGTTAATGAGAAAGGACAGAAGTAGATATTATATAAATGATTCATTAACTCTTAGGGCTGGTGAAATAATATCCAGGAAGGTGTTATAATAGTTTGAATAGAGAGAAGTGGTGGGAGAATAGAGAAGAAATGTGAGTAAATTAAATATACACATTAGTATAGGCAAACGGAATTCAAAAGAACGGGCACCTAAGCAGTCAGAGCCATTTTCAAGTTATAAATAGCAGTTGAGCATCAGCAAAACAGTATCACAGATCACATACAAAAAGACCCAATTTGGCCATGTAGCCCAGCTTCTCTCAGAGAGTGATAACTCCTTCCCCTAAATGTGCTCAACAACCAGACAATAAGTTCTGTTGACATTTGCTCTTCACAATGACGTTCCTCCTCCCTCACTGAATGTGTGAGAAACACTTTAGTTTTCTTGTGACAATATTATTACTGCAGGGTGTGGTAGAAAAAGCACTACACTGGGAATGAGGCTGTATGGACCGTGGTGGTCTAGGACCTTCCGTGAACTCTGGGTGACCCTGAGACTACCTCTACTTCACGTTCCTCTTCCCTAATGCATGAGGGAGTTCAACAATCTCAGGTGCTCTTACATTTCATGATGCCACCTCTGTATTCCTGGGATATTATAACTGAGGCAAATATGATTTTTACTTCATGCCTTCTAAAACCATGGAAAGCCTTCTGGAAGTCTCATGAGAAGAATGGGAGGTGGCCATTGCTGGAGAATATGGCCAGTCACTGAGGAAAAAATTAGAAGCCCAGTGAAGGCCAAGGCCATCTCCTCACAATCCATCCTAACAGACATTCCTCAGGGTGAAGTGTTTCTTCAGTTAACAACGCAGGTAATAGGGATCTCAAGCCACCTAGAAACCCTGACTTTGCCTGAACTCTACCCCTTCTTGGACAAGTGGAAGCCTGAGTTGCAGGTTCTGGGAGCCCAGATGGAGAGTGGGGCAGTGGGGCAGACTTTCCCTGAGGTCAGCAAAGTCAGGAATCAAGAGCAATCCAAAAAGCCATGTCAAAGGTTGGATTGGTAGTTGAGAACCAACAGATACGCCAAAGTATGGATTGAAGGGATGTGAAACAAGGTAGGAGGCAAGAAGAGCAGTTTCTGAAACTCTGAATCCTAGAGCCAGGAACTTTTTTTATCAGGTACCTGTGGCCATGTCTTTAAGGTGAGAACTTCCCTTCGCTTCTACCTACCTTGAGACTGTCAGAACTAATCCCAGTGTGCTCTTTATCCCATTCATGCCCAGTCAAAGAAGTCTCATGGCCTAGGTTCCTTTAAGATTTTCTTGGGTAAGAATACTCTGAAAAGGAAGTAAAATTTGAGGTGGCAAGAATTACTCATCAAAATGTCTGTGATGCTCCATACCAGAGGGTCTGTGTCCATCTCTGATTCCTAATTAGCCTTTTCAGTCCCCTCTCCTTTCCCTATGGAAGCAGAGTATGACAGACTTCCAGATCAGGGAACTGCAGGTTGGCTTTTTGAACTTCTACATAAGCACCGAGAATCAGTCTCATAATGCGTGAGGTTGTGAGGTTGAACGCAGCATCCTCACACCTCTGCTTTTAGCAGGGTATTGCAAGGGATGCAGCTTACTGAGCATAATCATTGTAACTGGAGAAAAAACTAGACCTTTAAATAGTGGGTTTTTTTTATAATACTTTGTAGTAATGAGGTTAGCAGCCATCAACATCTTTTGAAAACCATCAAGGCTTGGATATGCACCAAGGCATATCTGAGTATAAAAAGGGGGTTAGGGTTAGTTCATATTTGCATATGTTTTTTTTTTTTTTTTAAAAGGCAAGTGTTCCTAATATGCTGACCTTTTTTGCCATGACATGGCTGTTAGTCTTAGGACATCTAGCAAAAATTAAAAAAAAAACAACAACAACAACAATTGACTGCTCTTTGAGGTAAAGGTGCATCTTACCCATGAATGAGAAATAAAACCTGCTTTTTGAAAGAATATGGAATGATCATTTTGATAACACCCATTTGGATGTTTTTCCAACATTATGTACTTTTACTACTAAAAACAGGATGCTAAGACTCCCACGAATGGACACTTTAAAAAACTGGAAATGTAATTTTATAACCTCCATAAAATCTTCCAAAAAGAAGAGGTTTGGTTGGTTTCAAACTCTTAAAAATATAAAAATACAATATTTTTTCAATTAGCTTTCAGAAAAAAACATGCTGATTTTCATGAAAATAAATGAAATTTTTCCTAGTTGGATTTCAGCCAAAAACCTTTGCACAATTAGTATGTGGACGGACAATCAAATGTGAAGGTTTACTAAGTACAATTAATGATGCCTTTATTCCATTTAAATCAACCCATCTTCCTGAGAAATCTTTTCCCTCTTATAGGCATTCATCCCAGCTTAGATAGAAACTGAGCTTAAAACCAGGTTTTCTAATTATTGTGTTCCAAAACATTAAACCAATATTTAAAAAGACAAACATATCCAATTACATAGTTTTCATTAATTAAAACAAATTTGTGAACACAAAAATGTCTATTTTTTTAATTCCCAAATTTCTAAAATTTACACACATTCTTTATACACCAAGCAACGACTTCTCCTTTTTACGCCTCTCTCTAACCCCTGGTAACCTCTAATCTACTTTATGTCTCCATGAATTTGCTACTTATAGATATATCATGTAAGCGTTTTTGAGTTTTTGTTCCTATGTGCCTTGCTTATTTCACTCAGCATAATATTTTCAAGGTTCGTCCATGTTGTAATATGTACCAGAACTTCAATCCTTTTTATGGCTGAATAATATTCCATTGGATGTATGTATCACATTTTGTTTATCCATTCATCTGTTGGTGGGCCTTTGGGTTGTTTCTTCCTTTTGACTATTGTGAATAATTCTTCTACGAACATTGCTGTGCAAGTAACTGAGTCCTTGTTTTCAGTTCTTCTGGGTATATACATAGGAGTGGAATTGCTGAGTCAAATGGTGATTTCATAACTTTTTGAGGAGCTGCCACACTGCTTTTCATACTGGCTGTACTATTTTACATTCATTCCAGCTTCCTGTGGGAGGTCTACTAACCTCCTCCCCTGGGTATAAAAAAGGCAGAAGTCCTCTCACTCTGCTTGTGTGCTCCTCACCTGGTGGATGAGCCACCTGAGTTAATCACACCCTATCTTTTCTCATGCACTGTGGTCTTGGTTTTCCACTATGTTGTACCTGACCTTCACCTAGACCCAAATTTGAAATCCAACTTAAGTAGTTCAAACCAGGGGCTCTGTTATTCTGCACATATATGTTTATATTCTTGATGTATTGAACTTTATATCACTATATTATGTACTTCTTTGTCTCATAGCAATTTTTAAATTAAAGACTATTTTGCCAAATATTAGTATAGCCACTCCAGCTCTCTTTTGATTACTATTTGCTTAGAATATTTTCTCAATCCTTTCACTTTCAACCTGTTTGTATCTTAGCATTTAAGATGAATCTCTTGAAAATAGCATATATATTTGGATCATGCTTCTTTATCCATTCTGCCAATCTCTGACTTTTGATGGGAGAGTTTAATCCATTTACATTTAGGATAATTATTGATAAGGCAGGAAAGATCTGCCTTGTTAATTGTTATTTGTATGTCTTATACCATTTTTGGCCTAACTTTCTTCCATTACTGCCTTCTTTTATGCTTAGATGATCTTTCATACTGAAACATTTTAAATCACTTCTCCTTTCCTGTACACTTTTTTAAAAACACATATTTTCTTTGTAGGCACTGGGGGATTACATTTAACATCCTAAATCTATTACAATTTAGTTTTTATTGATATCAACTTAACTTCAGTAGCATACATAAGCTCTGCCCCTATATCTCTCTATCTCCCCAGCCTTTATATTATTCTTGTCACAGATTACATCTTTATACATTGTATGCCCAAATAGCATAGGTTTATGGTTGTTTTTATGCATTCCTATTTTAAACCATGCAAGAAGTAAAAAGTGGAGTTACAAATGAAAATTTCAATAATACTGGTGTTTATATTTACCCATTTATTTACCTATACCAGAGGTCTTTATTTCTTCATACAGCTTTTAAGTTTTTACTATCTGGTTTCCTTTCCTTTCAATATGAGTAGCTCTCTTTAGCATTTCTTCTAGGGCAGATCTAGTGGTAATGAACTCTAAGCCTTTCTTTTCTTTTCTTTTCTTTTTTTTTTAGCATTTTAAGTATGTCATTCCACTGCCTTTTTTTTTTTTTTTTTTTACCAGGAGGTCCTGGGGATCGAACCCGGGTCCCTCCATATGGGAGACGGACGCCCAACCAGTTGAGCCACATCCGACCCCATTCCACTGCCTTTTGACCTCTATGGTTTTTCATGAGAACTCCAGTATTAATCTGATTGAGGATCCCTTGTATGTGACACATTGCTCTATCTTGGTGTTTTCAAGATTCTCTGTTTCCAAAGTTACTCTTTATCTTTGGATTTTGATATGGTCACTATGATATAGTGTGGATCTCTTTGAGATTATGCTATTTGGTGTTCATTGAGCTTCTTGGATGCATAATTTATGTCTTTTATCAGATTTGGGAAGATTTTGGCCATCATTTCTTCAAATATTTTTTCTGCTCCTTTCTTTCTCTCTTGTTCTTCTGGGACTCCTATATGTGTATGCTGGAGCATTTGATGATGGCCCACAGATCCTTTAGTCTCTCTTCATTTTTTTCTTTGTTCTTCTCAGACTAGATGATTTCAATTGTCCTATATTCAAGTTTGCTGATCCTTTTGTCTGACTGCTCATATCTGCTATTGTACCCTTCTATTGAATTTTTCATTTCACTTGGTACTCTTCAGCTTCAGAATTTCTATTTGATTCATCTTTATATCTCTCTTTATTGAAATTACCATTTTCAATGGGTAAATTTTCCTGATTTCCTTTAGTTCTTTGTCCATGTTTTCCTTTATTTAATCGATCCTATTTAAGAGAGTTGATCTAAGACCTTTGATTAGTATTGCCAGTGACTGGAATTCCTTCAGGATAGTTCATGTTGAATTGTTTATTCCTGTGACAGGGTCATTTTTCTTTCCTCCCTCTTTGTATATTTTGTATTGAGAACTGGACATTCTGAGCATTATATGGTGGTAACTCGGGGAACCTAGGTCTCCCACTCTTCAGTCCTCAGGGATTTCTGATTTTTACTTGTTGATGTCTGGAGCTTCCCATTTTAGACTTTTTTCAAACTATTTTTGCAGAATGTAAATTCCTTGATGTTATTTTATTATCATTGAAGTTTCTGTTCTGTTATCTATGTGATCATCCAGTGAACTAACATAAATTTCACCAATTATAAAAGAAAGAAAAATAAATGAATGAATGAAATAAGGTGTACTGGATCTCTAAGTCTCCTGATAGATGCTGGTGGGAATTCACTGCTGCTGAGAGGGGAGGGCCCAAACCAAGGCCCTCAGTTATTTACTTTTAATAAAAAGGTTTTGTGGTTAGTACATTAGCACATATAAGTTAATCTAGGTAGGTTGGGGATGGGTGCTCATACATCGTGTTGATGGATGTTTAATCAAGACAGTTTGGAAACTGTTAGCTTTAGCCACCTTGAACGTCTGGTTTTGAATTTTCAAAGTAAAACCCCAGTTTTGAAACTGCTGTTGCACACACACACCAAACACAAATGCCACACACACTAGCCCAGGAAAACAAACCAACCCTGCCTTGCACGAAGCCTCCACAGCCATCTGGGGGGCCCACCCCTAACCTCCCTGCTGGGCTGGGCGCAGGGCAGCAGTAATAGTGTGAGGCTTGGGGTGTTGCTGTGGGGTGTCCCTGCAGGGTGTCCATGTGGGGTGGCCCTGTGGGACCCCACATGAACCCCAGGCCTAGTAGGGCTTGCTCAGGGCTTGTGAGCGCCTGGCAGTCTCAGGGGCCTTGGTGTGCACCTGGGCAGCTCACTCCCAGGGTGGGGGTGCCTGTCCCAGGAGGAGCGATTGGTCACATGGGCCTTTTGTTGCTAAACTGGGTGGGCAGAAACCTAGGGGAGGTGCCCCAAGCAGAGGTGACAAGTGTGGCTGGAGGGGAGAGGGGGGACTGGCACAGACTTGCCTCGCGGCAGCTGCGCCTGAGCAAACTGGGCCACACTGCGCCCTGCACCTCCCCTTTCCCCTCTGCAGCCTGGCGGATTGGTTATATCTTTTTTCCTTTCTTTTTTTCGTTTTTCTTTTTCAAGAAACATCTTTCACCTTTTCTTCTTCCTTGGCTGCTTTCGTTTAACTTGAAAAAAAAATGCTTCTTTACCTGGCTGCCCTTACCTGCACCCCAGGAGGTTCTTTGATCTACCATATGCGCTTCCCAGATCCTCCTGGTGCCCTCTTTTGGCCCCTGTGCTGAGGCTGCTCAGGGCCAAAATGCCTCCCCCTGCAGCCTTCATCCCTGCATGAGGCTCTCTCCCCGGCTCCCCAGGCCCCCCACCAAGCTCTGCCAGTGTATCTCCAATGGCTGGTTGGAAATGGTTCGTTTCCCTTTTTTTTGCTACCTTCAAGTACTGGAAATTCCCCAGATCTGGGTGAATTTCCTCTCTGTGTCTCCACTATATTATCTGAGTAATTTCATCCACTCACATAGATAGAGCTGATGGTTCCCATCTCTGCTCTATAGCTACCACTCACTCAGTCCCCTACCAGTGCCTGCAGCATGCCTTGACTGTCTCTGGGTACAGGTTCGATTGGTATGTTCCTCAGAGCTCACATGGAAGGTATTATCCTCCATGTTCCAAGCTGCCTCCTCATGGAAACTTCCCCATGGCTCATGGCACACCAGAGCACACATTTCCTGAGGAGCCTCTTTCCACAACAAACAGCGAGCCACATTACTTTTCTGAAACTCCAAAGTCCTCATGCCAAACTTTTGTTTAAAAAACCAAGTATGGGGAAGCAGATGTGGCTCAAGTGGTTGGGCATCCGTCTACCATATGGAAAGACCTGGGTTCGATCCCTGGGACCTCCTGGTAAAATAAAAAGGCAAGCAGGCAAGCCAGGCCCACACGGCGAGCCATGCAACAAGATGATGACGCAACAAAAAGAGAGACACAGGGGACAGCCAAGGCGAGACGCGCCAGAAACCAGGAACTGAGGTGGCACAAGTGACAGGATGCCTCTCTCCCACATCGGAGGTCCCTAGGATTGAATCCCAGTGAAGCCTGGAGGAGGAAAATGAGAGGAGAAGGCAAGAAACAGACACAGAAGATCACCCAGCGAATGGACATAGACAGCAAGTGTGTCGGTGTGGGGGGGTGGAACTCATAGAACTGTACACCAAAAAAAAAAAAAAGCAAAAAAAGTCAATTAAAAAAAAAAACAAGCAAAAAAAACCCCACCAAGTATGGTTTTTCTGACCATCAAGCAAACATTTCTAGACCTGGCAGAGGGGGCCCTAAACTGCCAGTCCAGGCCCTCCCAGGCCACATTTCTCACAGGAAACCCCTCAAACACACCTCTGGCCCCACAAAAACACTGCTTCCTGCTGCCTCTTTGCACCTGCCCATCCCTCAGCCCAGAACCGGCCTCCGCATTCTGCCACCATCAGAGCTCCTGCCCAGCTCACCGGTCAACCACTCTGGAGAGCCTTTGGGGTTCCTACTTTTTGCTGGGCTTTCTTAGCACTTTGTAAATCATTCCCGTATAGAGCACATGACAGACTTGCAAACACGTGTTGATGTGTGTGTGTCTCCCACGAAAGTTAGGGTCCCAGATCAGGCGTGATGGCATTTATTTTTCACTCTTTTCCCCAAAACATAGAAGGAAAATTCTAAATAAATGCTGTATGGATAAATTCATTTATGGACTGTGTATGGGGAGCAGAGTAGGGAAGCTCACAGGCATACAGGCTCAGAGGAGGAGAATAATGTCCCATACTTGGAAGCTCCTAGAAGGCTGGATTTTGAGGCTGACTCTGGCAGTCTTTCTGTGAGACCTGAGGACAGTAATTTAATTGTTCCAGGCCTTGTTTGTTCACCAGTAAATGGAAAACTATGTTAATGCCCATTCATTTTAATGGCTGGAAATAAAAACCTTTTCCACATTGCAGAAAAGGTTTTTATTCTCTGCAGAGTTGTACACTGGTACTCACGGGTATTATCTTGTATTGAATGCCAATTAATTCCCTTTTAGATTTATTGGGGGAGCTCCATTTGGTTTAAAGTTCCAGCCCTCTCATGTACATTAAGCCCTTTCAGAAGCTTTGGGACACAAATGGGACTGTTGCACCCAGAAGACCTGGGAGAGGAAGGTCACCCTGTGACTTTGTTCCATGTCCCCTCTGGTCACAGGCGTGAGCTGGGACACAGCCCGGGCACTCGGGAGTGTGCATGCAGGTGTGTGCCATTGCTGCTGGGGAGATAAGGGTGCAAAATCCCATGCACCTGACCAGCACCAGGATGTCAAAGGGAATGGAGCTGAGGCAATGAAAGGAAGGAGGAGGAAAGATGGAGAAACCTGAAGGAGATGACAGGGAACTAAGTGCCGTTAAAATGTAAAGTTGAGATCGGTGTGCACTCCAGTTCATTCCTTTGCCTGCTTAGACAGTACGATTACACACACACACACACACAGACACACACACCAGCCTAAGTGTATGCCTTTCTTACTCTGAGTCTGTGTTAGACAGGGTTCTCCAGAGAAATAGAACCAATGGTATATATGTATATGTTAAGTGATGTATTATAAGCAATTGGCTCATGCAATGTGGGAGCAAGTCTGAATTCCATAGGTCTAGTTGGAGTCTGGAAATTCTGGAAGTAACTATGTGGAAGTCTTTAATTTGAGTCTTTAGGGGAAGCCAAAGTTTGAGGGTATAGTCTAGAGGCAGAATTCTTTCTGATTCTTGGAACCCTCATTTCTGGCTCTTATGACTTCCAACTGATAGGATTAGGCCAACCCAGATGATGAAGGGTGATCTCCTTTACTTAAAGTCAACTGACTGTGGATGCTAAACCCACCTATGATACACCTCCACAGCAACAACTGAGCCAGTGTTTGACCAAACAACTGGACACCATAGCCTAGCCAATTTGACACACAAAGTTCATCATCAAAGAGTTCAAAGTTCTCATGCTTAGACTGGACCAAATTTAAATTTTGTCTGTATTTCTGCCCTCTGTCCTCTCCAGTTTGCCTAATTCTCTCCTTCTTTTGGTCTGTTTGATGGGCCCAGTGCTATGAAGTTTGAATATTCCTCCCTGCCTTCTAGCCCTTTAGTTCCCAAAACGTCCTCCAGAGTAAAGCAAAGTTGTGTGTTTGGCGAAAGGGTCCCGAGCAGGCTGGACCATGCTGTGTCGTGGCTGTTTGTCCACTGCCAATTCATCACCTTCCAATATCTCCAGCCAATAAGGTACAAGCAGTGCAGTAGAAGGCTCTGGAAAGGCTTTGTGAGGAAAGTTGAAAGTTGAGGAACCTTAACATGTTGTTCTAGAATGAGTGACTTATTATGCATGGGAAACCGTTGTTCAAATTATTCCACTATTGTGTTATCTTGGTTGATGATTTAACACTGTTTTCAAACCTCAAAGAATTTGCTCTGGTCTGGGCTATGTTATATCTAGAATGTGGCCTTCACAGTTTTTTTTTTTTCCGGATCGGAGACACTCCCTTTAAAAATATTTTAGGAGGATGCTTAAGACAAAGCATGCAGCACGCAGATGCTCTGGTAGAAAAGTTGTCCTGCAGCACCCATCCCACCCTTTGAGCTCGGCTTTCCTCCCGTTGTGCCCTTGACCTACCCAGAAGTTCCCGCCTCAGGCTTAGTGCAATTCAGTTTCAAAACTGCTTTTGAGCCCACTGAGAAGCTGGGAGAACAATCACATGCTGACCTATTTGTTTATAAAAATAAATACATGCATGGTGGCCCTTATCTCTGGGTGGAGTTTCCCATAATTTTTGCATTGCTTGTTTTCCAGTTTTCCAAAGTGGAATGTATATTTCTTGTGTGACTTTACAAGGTTTGTTCTAAAAATATACATGTGTATGAGAAAACAAATAAATAAGTGTAACATAATAACGATAGCTTGTCGAGTCATGGGATTATAGGGATGGTTTGTCCCTTTGTTTCCCAAAATGTCCTCAATTGTAACAGCAAAGAGACCTAGGGAAACAGATGGGCTAATGGATTTGAACATTTTATCAAATAGTAGTCCAGCCCAATCACCTGCTGTTATTAACAGAGGCTGAATAGAAATAAAAAATTAATGCTGGCTTGTAATAATTTGCTAATTATTACAATAAATAATAGTAAGCTGCAATAACTTTTGATTTAGTAAGAAAGCGTCTCTCTGGGGGGCATTTGCTCCTTCTCCTTTCCAGGGTCCACGTAGGTCAATCGTGCTGCTGCTTCCCTGGGAGCTTGATTCCTAGGGCTGTCCCTGGGAAAAGCCTCTGCTGTATCCCAAATCAATGCCTTTAATTCAAAGCATCCCCGATGATGTCATGTGGGCTTCCTAATCAGTATCCCACGGTCTCCCAGGGTAGCTCCTCAGCCCTGCTTCAGCAACTCCAGTGGAAAATGGAGTGTCTCTTAAATTCCCCCTGATTCAAAGTAAATTTTGCATCTTCCAAGTAGCCCATAGTTTAGGTCAGGCTGTCCCAGACAGAACTTCCAGCTCCGGTAAAATCTGCCCATCTGTTTTCTCATGAAGTGGTGGCAGATATGTAGTTTTTGTTTACCTAAAATTATATTCTGTATTTGTAGAACATTTTTTTATAAATTATGTGAGAGGCACCAAACCGAGAGAAAAAAACAGCAACTGGGGGATTTTAGTGCCGTGATTGAGAATTCAGCCTCTGGAATCAAACTTGAACTTGGCTGGTGGTCCCTCTCCAACCTCTACCTCCATTGTCACATCTCCTTCTTGGACTCTGACCTGCTGCCTCTCTCTTGTTAAGGACCCTTGTGATTAGCTCATGCCCACCTGGATAATCCAGGAACTCTTCCTATCCAAGATCCTTCCTTACCTCATTTTCCTCTGCAAAGTCACCTTTGCCATGTGACATAGTAGTCACAGGTTCCAGGGATGTGCACATCTTTGTGAGTCATTGTTTTACCTACAGCAACCAGTGTCCACTAGCTGCCTAGGGGAGGGTTTGGATGATGTGCTTCTGTGTTGTGCTCTGACACAGACCTTCCTTGATGGATGATCTCTGTGAAGCAAATGACGCTTTTGCTGTCAGCTTATTAAAAATGTTAAGTGAAGAGGACAACCCATGCGATGTATTTTTTTTCTCTCCACTGAGCGTCTCTTCTGGCTGGCCATGGTTTTCATGGGGGCAAAAGTTAACACTGCTGCCCAGATGTCCCACCTTTACATACTTGTTGCTCAGGAAGAACAACTTCATATTTCTTTGGGTACTTCCGCTGAGCTGGTTTTTTTGTGTCTTCCCACCAGCTGATTGGAAGCCAAGGTGGTCTCAGGTGTGAGGAGGAAGAAGTGGTATAGAAAGGACAGGCATGGGTAGAAGGTGGCTTGTGCAAAATAGATAACCTTTAGTAGATAGATAGTAATTTATGGGGGGATATCAAGTTAATAAGATATTGTTTCTAGATAAAAGCATCAATATACTATAGCATAATTGTATCTTTGATAAGGAAGGTGAAACTCCTATTCTGCACAAAGTCAAAGGATGACAACGTTTGTTAAAATTCTATTTCAAATTAAAAAATAGCTATGTAAATGAACTTTTTGTAAGATGGATTCTTTTTACTGTTTGTTTTAGTGTATTCATAGGTGAAAAAAGAATATAACGCAATGAGAACATACCTTCAGGAGTTATTTAGAGAGAATATTTAATGGGCTGAACCCCAAAGAGACATGTTCAAGTATGTGGTGGTTTGGAGCTATGTACCCCCCTCCCCCCCCCCAAAAAAAAAAAAAAACAACAACCACGTTCTTTAAACTTAATCCATTCCTGTGGGTGTGAACCCATTGTAAGGAGGACCTTTTCAGAGGTTACTTCAGTTAAGATGTGGCCCACCTCAATCAGGATGGGTCTTCCTCCTATTACTGGAGTCCTTTGTAAGCAGAATGAAATTCAGAGAGAAAGAAAGCCATGGGAAGCAAGAAGCTGAAGGTCAGTGGAACCCAGAAGAGAAGGGAGAGACCAGGAGAGGCCGTCACGTGCATTGCCATGTGACAGAGGAGCCTAGGACCAAGGATCACCAGCAGCCATCCCCAGAATGCCAGTCTTTGGGAAGAAAGAATTGCCTTGATGATGCCTTGATTTGGACTTTTGCCTAGCCTCAAAACCATAAGCTAATAAATCCCCATTGTTTAAGCCGGCCCATTGCCTGGTATTTGATTGAGCAGCCAAGGAAACTAAAGGTCCTAACTCTGTGGATGTGACCCACTTGCAAGTAGGATCTTTGAAGATGTTGTTAGAGTGAGGCCAAACTGAATAAGTCTGGGTCTTCAGCCAATATGAACAGAGTCCTTATAACAAGAGGAAATTTGGACACAGAAGAAGGAGACAGAAGGGAACCACCATGTGTTGGAGGCAGAGACTGGCTTATGGATTGCCACCAAGATGCCACCAGAACCTTGCACACTTCAGAGGAAGCATGATCCCGCTTGCTGTTGCACGTCTAGCCTCCAGAACTGTGGTGCTGTGCAGCCCTAGCAAACTAAAACAGAACATATAATCTGATTGATCCAAAACGCATTACATGTGGGGGTGGCCTTATCTACAAATGAGGTAGTGGATAATGCTTTCGGGAAGTAGTCCTTCAACAACTCACATCTCAGGTTTCCTTGAAAATCTGGTGAAAGTATCCCAGAAAATTGCCAGTGATGGAACATTTTGCAAATAATACTAGAGGGGTGTGGACAGAACCCAGGTGGAGCTCTCCCCAGAGTCATTTCCTTCTGCTCACCGCATGAGTAGGCTTTGGGCTGGGTGTGGGAGGGAGATAGAGGAACCACCTTAATTCTCACTCTGACTTTTCGTTCCAATTGTAGACTGGGCTAGAGAACTTCTGTAAAATTGTTGATGAAACATTTTCATTTTCATATTTTCATTTCTGCTCTTAATGTATCTGCTGGGGCCATGCTTGATTTAATTACCATTAAGTCTGTTCTGTCTCCCTCCTGTGATTATGCCTTCCTGGCATGAATAAATCTGCTGGTCAAAAAGAAAGAAAAAAAAAAAAAAAGGAAAAAAAATCTGCTGGTCAGGTTCTCACATGGAGACGAGTTTGCCTCTTGTGCAGCGATGTCTGTAGATACCTCTGGTACTAGCACCTAGTGGGTAGAGGCCAGGGATGCTGCTAAGCATCCTACAATGTACAGAAAAGCCCCCACAACCAAGAATGATCTGGCCCCAAATAATCACCAGTACTGTGATTGAGAAACCCTGTACTAGACAATTAAACCGAATGCCTTTTAACATAGGAATCTACCTAATTTTCAGTACACAGATTTGTTTGGAAGAAGCACTCTGGAGGATGAAAGGGCGATGCTGAAAGTCAGAGTCATTGCTTTTTTATGAACAGGTACTTTGTTTCAACAAAGATGGAGATATTCACCCAATTCCACTCATTTCTCACCAAAAAACAGACCTGGCACCCAGTGCTTCCTTAGAACTGCCTTAGAACTTGAATATATCTCTGCAGGTTTCCTTGCGGGAAAAAGGTGTCATTTAATTTCAGTAAGTAGTGTTCATACATTGGTGAAAAGGAGAATGAAAGGGAAACTATCAGAAAGCAGAGAATAAAATATGACTCATCTGCCTTAAAAATGTGCTCAGAATGACCCTTCTGTAATTATAGTTTTGAATTTTAAGATTGCTTCTGGATTCTGTCTTTTCAAAAATGGTGTCTGATATATCCCTCCCTAATGTCAATCTCAACCTGTCCATCCTCCAGCACCCAGGCCTTCTTCTCCCTTCGATTCTCTGTCCCTGAGTGTTGAACAATGCTATCACTTAGCCATCCTGGAGCTCTCACCTCTGGGTATCCTGCTGGCCCCTGCTGAACCAGCCTCTTCAGGTCTCTCCACCACCATGTCACCTCCACTGTGATTTTAATTGCTTCCTAGCAGGTCTTTCCAAGTTCAGCCTGTACTTCTCTCCATCTCATATACCCATACTACTGACAGAAGAACCTTTCTAAAAGAAAAATCTGTTCTTGAAACTGATGTTTTAAATTGGAGTCACTTCTATCAAAGCCAGAAAAACCCTGCCATCGTGCACTAACGGAGATGCAAAGAAGTTCATCTTCAAGCAGGAAGATGTTATCGTGAGAGCATGAAATGGCCATCTTACTGACTGATTTCTTCAAGGGTTCTTCCGTAAGTTTCAGTGACATCCTTTCCCTCACTGCTGTGCATGGATGCCACCCCATGGAGCAGCCTGTTCTGGGCTTAAACCTCACTGGGGATAGTTCTGGGTCCTTTGGATGCACTAGGGATTCCAGGAATCTCCTGGTTGATTGGAGCTCCTTTCTGAACATCAGCCTGATCTTTGAATACGTCACTGGAGAATATTGGAGACGCAGGGTACACCCCTCCATCTTTCTCCGTTGCTTGGCTCCTCCTCCCACCTACATCCTCTTTCTTCTATAGAAGCTAAAACATTTGAGAAGAGGAGATGGGTGGCGGATGGGAGCCAGTTGCCTAGCATGTTACAGTGAAACCAAGTTACAGTGAAACGAGTCATCTCTGAGTTTTAATGTTCTGCATATAAGGCCCTTTCTCATTTGACTCCCATGTACATTTGAAGGCTTATCTTCAGCCACTGTTTTCCCAATCCTTTCTTCTCCCCTCCCTGAGACACACACACACACACACACACACCACACACACAATACTCCTGATTCCAGACCTATCACATTCTGTTCCTTGTTCCATGTTCTCCTGAGCGACCATGATGACCCAGATCAAAACTGCAGCTTCCTCCTTTGTCTGCTTGGAGCTGTATAAGATTTCTTGATATTCTAGTCCCGCTATGAAACCTCTCATTCCACAAACATGTTTCAGACACTGTGGTTGGCATGAGTGATATAAAAATTACTAAAAGAGAGGCTGTTCTGGGGCTTACGGTCCAGAAGGGCAGAGAGACGCTTGAGCAGAATGCGGACACGGAGTCTGAAGGTTTGGCAGCAACGTCTGTGCGGTGTTTCAGCTCGGCTGTGCCTACCCATGTGCACTTCAGTCTCTTTCTTCAGGCCAGGAGCCACCTCAGGTCAGGGGACATGTCTTCAATGGGGCGTCCGCCATCCAGGACAGTGACGGCCTACGATCTGCGGTCAAAAACTGTTTTCTATTTGGAAAGTTGATTTTTTAAATTATTATTTAGAACATCCTCTTGTTGAATGCTGGCCAGCAATAGTATCGCCATCAAATTACATTTTATAATCAAATTATCAAGTACTGTATATCCAATATATATATATTGTATATACGTAGTCAATGAATATTCATATTCAATGAATAAATTTAATATCAGCACACTAAACTTCATATGATTTATTTTAAATGAATGCTGTTTCCAGATAATTAAAAAAACACACACAAACTTTAATTATATATACATAGTTCTTTGAAAGACAGTTTTAAAGTTATCACATAATAGTGGACTATAACTTAAAATACAAATGACATTGTAGCATAAAGTTCTGTAGTTGAATTAGCAGCAAATTAAAGAAAAACATCATCAGAGGCTTTGAAAATTAAAGCATATTTTCTATTAGAAAAATTTATTCTTTCCTTCCTAAAAATGGCTATGGACATTAGAATGTTAATATGAAAGTTTCCTGAAATTTCTAGATAGAAAGAATGAAGCTTCAGCAGCAGTAACTGATGAGGTCAGACTTTGAAAATCAGTCTGTTGGGAGCAGGAGGGTACAGAGTTCATTTTCAGAGAAGTAAAGTATATTATATCTGAAACAATACAGCAGACGTCTCAAAAGTTTACTCATTAAATGTAGTTTCATTCTTACACATCTCCTTTTGAAAATGCCAGTTCATACACACCGCAACCTCAGAGGTCGGAATTTGAAATGAAATATGAAGGCAGCAGTCAGGGAAATGACATCAGAGTGCTTTTGTCAAATATCTGTCGGTGGTCAAAAACTTTCGGTCAATTGAACGAGTGCGTCCTAAAACGCAGAATGACCTTTGTAAGCATCTACGGGAAAAATATGTTCAGAGGGAAAAACGTGGTGTCCAAGGTTGTGGAAACCTGTGAAAACACTGAGGATGGGAGATTTTCATTGCAGAAGGCCTGGAGTGGACGAAGGACAGAGAGGCTAGGCCGGCCGGGGAGTGGCCTCCGCGGCGTTGACACCGGGACAGCGCACCTGAGTCCTGCCGCTGTGTGCTGGCCAGGCGTTCAGCCCAGCCACGCAATTCTGTTCCTTCTCTTGGGCTTATCGGGTCACCAAGTAGTGGTTTTTCAAAAGCAATTTGACCTGTATTTGGGAACAGCCCCCTGGACAGTGCTGGAAAAGCATCCCCAAATACGTCCTCTTTGGGGTCCCGTTTCTTTTCTGTCTGGGGCCCTTTACCACGCTTTCAGGGCCAGATGGCTTCAGTGAGGTCACAGCTTGAACATGACCACATTTCGTGTGAGTGCCTGGTGGGAATTTGAACAGCTCAGTGTTTCCACCTGCAGCTGTCTCCCTGCATCTTCACTTGACTGTGGCTGTTTGCTTTCAGAGGGAGACCTTTTCTGAACTTGCTCCACGCCCTGGGGATGTGGTTTTTGTGGAGCCTGTGGTGTTCAGGTCACAAGCCCTTTCACCAGAAGTGCTTCTGCCAGAGAACAGAGAAAAAGCAGTCATGCTTTGAAGCACCCTGAATACGTGCCATGAAATATAGAGACTTATAGAAAAGATTGGGGGGAGCGACTGTAGCTCAAGCAGTAGAGCACCCGCCTCTCACACGGGAGGTCCTGGGTTCAGTTCCCGGTGCCTCCTAAAGAAAAACAAACAAACAATGAGCAAGACAACAAGCAAAAATAAATGAGAAGGGAGCGGATGTGGCTCAAGCAGTTGAGCACCTGCCTCCCACACGGGAGGTTCCGGGTTCGGTTCCTGCTGCCTCCTAAAGAAAAAACAGACAAGAAAAAAAAATATTGGGGAATTAAATTATATCCCCTCTGCCAACCCAGCGCTCATTGTTTCACACACTCGGTCTTGCTTGCATTCCCACTGTGTGCCAGGGAGCAGCAATGCCCGCGTTTATACTGAACGCCAATAAAATAATTGTTGTGGGAAGGGAAGAGCCTTCCCCTTTTTCATACACCATCTTTCCAGCTGCCTTCTGCTACCCAGTTAATTCAGTAGTACTGGGTCACCAGGGAACCCAGAAGCTTCTCCACATTTGACCCTCGCTCTGTTCATCGCTTGGTTCACAGCGGCTCATGCCCCTCCATCAGGCTGGGCACCCATGTGTTATCTCAGAATGGTAGAACTGACACAGAGAAGCAAATACATGAGGAAAGAGAGAAGGCTCCATTAGACACAGCACAGGCCCAGGGTTGGGAGACGAGCCATTTGCCTGATAGTTTACAGCTGGCTTTGTGGGGAGAACACAGCAGCTGATCCCGGAGAGAAACGAGCCCCAAGAGAATGATGAGACTTATCCCAGCCTACAGCTGAGATTAGAAGAAGCTGTGACCATGGAGCCTTAAGAGGAAGAAAAGAGGAAAGCTGGATCCTTGCAGATGTCGGCAGCCATCTTGATCCAACCCAAGTCAACAAACTTAGGTTAGGGAAGTAACTTATGCTTTATGGCATGGTAACTGTAAGCTTCTACCACAAATAAATAGCATTTATAAGCCCCCCTTCCCCCCAAAGAATGGTAGAACTGGGGGCCGGGTGTGGGGGGGTGGGCCCTGGGATCTCTTTGTCCCCTTCTCATTTGACAGCTCAACTTGGGCTCCTCTCTTCATGTCCTCTTCTTATTCCTTTGTCCGAGTCAGCTGTTACAGGTAGCCTGCTCTCTCCCATTTCTGTATGTCTCATCCCATGGAAGCCTCTCTCACTTAAATGAGATTTGAACATTGGCATAGAGCAGTCGATCTCAACTGGGGGTGACTTTGACCCCCAGGGAACATTTGGCAATGGCTGAAGACATTTATGGTTATCACAATTATGAGCAGGGGTCCTGCCATCTTAACATCTTATAATACTCTGGATGTCCCCCACAACAGAGAATATTCAAGCCTAAAGTGTCAATAGCCCTGAGGTTGAGAGACATTATGGCACCAAGACAGAGAAATGATAGTGCCAATATAGAAAGCCCTAGAGTCAGAATCGAGACTCGAGCAATGGCCTCTGCTCGGCCACTCGCCACCTGTGTGAACTTGGCAAAAAAAGTTAGACAAATGTTCTGAACCTGAGTTTCTTCATCTATAAATAGCGAGCAAAACAAGGATTAAGTTAAAGATGTCATTTAACCGAGCACATTACTAAACGTCACCACCCAGCAGATGGCAGAAAGACAGGACTCCATCCTGGCTTTAGACGTAAGATTTCAGAGGTGCCGGGTGCTGGGGCGGTCAATTCACCGATGAACCTGGTCCTTGTGAATGCTTTTTATTTCAATGGGATGTGGAACGAGCAATTTGACAAAAAGTACAAAGGGAATTAATTCTCTTTAAAATCAACCGGGTAGGGACATCTTTTTCAGATACACTGCTACTTTCTTAAACTAATGGGAAAGATTTTTGAATCAGGGAAAACAAAACCATGTATTTAAATGTCTTGAACCTCAACCTACTTCCAAAGGGATTTCACGGCCCCTACGTATCTTTTATTGGGGGAAAGGGGGGAGAAAAACTAAAATGATTTTTGTATTGATAGATCTGTATTTGCATCCTTATACAAATCCATCTTCTATCTCTGGTTATATTATTCGGATTGGAAGCAAGTTTCTTCTTAGTCTCCAAACACAAAGGCAGCTAGTGCTTTTGTCTTATGCTGTCAATAGCTTCATTTACTTTCCTGCAATGTCAATGACAACTCTGACTACCGATTGCCTTAAGATTCAAGTCTGTACAACTGAGGGAAAAAAGTGTTAGAAGATGTATTAGTTTCCTAGCTGCTAAAACAAATACTACACAGGGGGTTGGCTTAACAACAGGAGTTTATTGGCTCATGGTTTCAGAGGCTGGAAGGCTGGCTGCCTCCTGCGGTCAGTATCTTTGGGCTGGCCAGCAATCGCTGGGGTTCCTTGGCTTGCCAGTCACGTCAATGTACATGGCAAAGCACGTGGCAGCTCTTTCTCCTTTGTCTCAGGTTCTGTTGATTTCTGGCTGCTGGCTGCACCCTGCGACTTCTCTCTCTGTGGCCTTCTCTGTAAGGTCTCCAGTAATAGGATGAAGCTCCATCCTGATTCATTTGGGCCTCACCTTAATGGAAGTAGCCTCATCAAAAGGTCCTATTTACAGTGTGTTCATACCCACAGGCATGGATTAAGAACATGTTTTTCTGTGTACATAACTCCATGCCACCATAGCAGACATCGAGACCCACTCGTCCATATTCCCTGCCGAATGTGACAATGGCTGGGGTCAATAGCTATTATAATTTGGCTGATAACAGCTTATTGATCAAAGGTATGAAAGTATAACATACATTTGATGCAAGCTTTAAAAATGGCTGTCCCTATACTTGTTACGTTCCCCTCCCCAAGAAAACCAAAGCCATAAAACGAATTATATAATTGGGCAAACTTTCAGGATAATTTTGTGGAATTCCCTTTGACCTAACCAAATCCTCAATGCACAGGCATAAATGTTAGTTAATGCTCCTCTTAACTTGGAGAAATTATTTTTAATTATAAAGGGCATAGGAGTGCTTCTCATTGTAGCTTCTCAAAAGATTAGACACACACACACACATGCACATACACACAACTTTTTCCAAAGATAATGTCGAGAGTTTATGTCTCTATTTGTCAACGTGTTCTCTCTCACCCAGTAATATTTAGTCTACTGGAACAATAGCATTTTATACTTAATACTCATGAGGATTTTACATTGATCAGCATAAAGGCACAGAAATAAAAACCCTACTGTCTGTGCCTTAGGGGTTCTTGGAGTTAGATGTATTTTTTTTTTTAAGGAAACTGCTCACTTTCAGTAATTTAATTTTTATTTCATGTGTTTTCTTAGGAGAAAAAGGCTGTGCAGATGATGTTTAAGCAAGTAAATTTAAAACAGGGTATGTGGACAAGGTGCACACCCAGGTCCTGGAGCTGTCCTATGAGGGGGTGGGTGGAGTGAGGGCATTGGCGACAGGGGGAGCAGCTGGTCACAATCATTCTGCTTCCTATGATATCACCTCTCTTGGGGCATAAGCCCTTGGCAGTGAGTCTGAGTGTCTGGATTTCAACCTGAGCTCATTCCTTTAAGATCATCTACCAGATGTGATAGTTTGAAGGTCTATGTACCCCCAGAAAAGTATGTTCTTAAAGTTAATCCATTCCTGTGGGTGTGGACCCATAGGATCTTTTGGATTAACTTCAGATGTGTCCCACTTCATTCAGGGTGGGTCTTAATCCTCTTACTGGAGTCCTTTATAAGAGAATGAAATTCAGACAAAGAGAGAGAAAGCCATGGAAGCAAGAGCCTGAAAGCAACGAAACCTAGAAGAGAAGGGAGTGACCAGCTGATGCCGCCATGTGCCTTGCCATGTGACAGAGGAGTCCAGGATCACTGGCAGCCGGTCTTTGGGAAGAAAGCATCTCCTGATGATGCCTTGATCTGGACATATTTCCTAGCCTCAACACTGTAAGTCTGTAAGCAAATACATTCCCACTGCTGAAAGCCAATCCATTTTATGGTATCTTCTTTCAGCAGCAAAGCAAACTAGAACACCAGGGAACACAAGAGGAGTTTCCAACTCAAGGTTATTACGGGTGGTACCAGATGAATGCCACTTGCTATCTTTTGGTAAACATGTGTACACATTTCTTGGGCATATATCTAGGAGTGGAATTGCTGGGAAGGATGAATTTTGATGATGCTAAGAAGAGAGCCTTCCAAAAATGATTATTATTCTGAATAATATCTTCATTATTCTGAAGGGAGGGACTAACTGAGGGCCCAGTAGCTATTGAACAAAAGTCCTGGAAGAAGGGGAAGGATTACTCTAGGCAGCGTTTCTCAACCTTCAATGTGCACACACATCTCCTGGAATCTTACTAAGATGCAGATTCTGATTTAGGAGGTCTGGAGTGTGGCCTGAGAGTTTGCATTTCTAACAAGAGTCCAGGTGCTGGTCTATGGACCACACTTTGAGAAGCAAGGGTCTGAAGTACAAGGGAGGAACTTACCTTAGACAGGAGGATCCCTCTCTCATGACAGAAAAGGAAGAGTCCAATGGGAGGAGAAAGTAAACTTGGAAAGTGGGAGGTCCGGATCGATCACGTGCAGGTAAATGGTTCTCTGGGGGGAGAGGAGAAGCTCCTCTTGATGACATTTGCTGATCCCTGTGGCGCAAATGATCCCATCATGGCTGGCTCTAGGTTGGTTGGCAAAATTCCTGAAGGTTTCACAATGGACTCTGGCCAGCTGGCAGGAGCCCACTGCAGCCCACAGCTACACAGGATAATGAGGGCAGGGCCTTCCTGGTTTCCTGGTTTCTCTTGTGGGGGCGGAAGGCCCTGCTATACTATCTATCATAGTTACTAAAGAAGAAAATTACGAGAACCGAGGAATAGAGCTGACGCCACTGGAGAGGAGTATTATTAATTCAACAGAGCTCCATTTGGTAAAGGGAAGGGGAAGATGCAATTGGAAGATACGCCACCCCCCAACTTCCTTTCTTTCTTCTTGGTTGATAAATAGAATGAGTAGTAGATCTTGGAGCATTGTACTCTTGCCCGGGTAGGCAGTTAGCTTGGTGTGTGAGGGCAAACAGGGATGCAGAAGCAACCGTCCTGTTGAATTCCCCAGTCCTGCTCTCCCCTCCAAGAGGCCACACTGCCCTTCTTATCTTAAACTTGGTGTATTTTTCCCCCAACCAACCCTATTATTATTTTAAAAATATATTTTATGACAGAAGTTGTAAACTTACAAAACAATCATGCACATGTGCAGAATTCACATACAACATCCCTCTATCAAGACACCACACTGTGGTGGCACATTTGTTACAGATTATGGAATAATATCATCAGATTATTATCCATAGTGCACATTTGGCACACTTTTTCTATACTCCCACATTATCAACACAGTACATCTTTGGCATAGATACATGAATATTACATTATTACTGTTAACCACAGTCCATAGGTCATTCCCGTTGTACTTTTCCCATGCTTCTCCTCATTCCCACCACCCTGCAATAGTGATGTACATCTGCTCTAGCTCACAAAGGACACTCTTGCATCTGTACCATCAACCACAATTCTCATCCACCTCTGGGTTTACTGTGTTATTCAGTGCCTAGATTATTCTCTAGCTTTCTGTCAGTTGGCATTTACATCCCTAGATACGCTTTGCAGCCACAATACCATTTATAAACAAGCTGTTACTGACTATAATGTGTTACAATTAACTCTATACATTTCCACACTTTTACTAAAGTTAATAAAAACTTTTGCATACATTAAACATCAGTAGTCCATCTCAGTCCTCCTCTTATCTCCTTCAAGAATCCACCACCTACCACCAGGTCTTAAAGATATTTTCCTATATTTTCTTCTAGAACCTTTATGGTTCTTGCTTTTATATTTAGGTTTTTGTTCCATTTTGAGTTGATTTTTATATAAGGTGTGAGATAGAGTGTTCTGCTAGATAAAATGCTTTGCTAATGTTTTGCTATATATATGCATATAGATTGATAAGATGACTTAACTCAAGCATAAGAAAGCAATACACAGACACATATATATTTATTTTATTAAATTTCTCTTAGTAATTGGGAGAATATAAAATAAGCAAAGGATTGTCTAAAAACAGGGTCCAAAACTGCTGCATCATAATCCTTCATGATATACATACATATAGATATAGGGTCACCAAACCGGGGGACACACTGACATACCTGGCCCACCTCCAGCCAGAGTCCTGATTGGATGCAATATAAATATATATATAGTTAGTGAAGCTTTGTTAATAATTGAAAGAATACAAAATAAGAGAAGGATTGTTTATAAATAGGGGTCCAACTGCCATATCCCAATCCCTCATGACATGCATACATACATTCACATGCTCACCAAACTGGGGGGACACACTGACATACCTGGTCCACCTCCAGCCAGAGTCCTGATTGGATGCAATATAAATATCTATATGCATATCTAGTTTAATAAATCTATACTGACAATTAGAGTGAGAAACAAGAGTAACATAATCAATCAAAAGATTAAATCAATATTGAACAGAATCACAAAATGACAGAAAAATAGAGCAGTCTTACATATAAACTCACCAACATCTAGCTCTTGGCTGGGAAATCCTGAATCAGCAGCCAATACCAGAGTCTTGATTGAAAACACCTGTGCAGAGCACCCTCTCCCAGGGTGGGACTTCAACTGACCTGACCAGGAGCTGTCCCTTTTATTGTGCTCATAATCAATGAACTCAATACTATAGATGCCAACTTGTGAGGACTGTGTCAATTCCCAAGGAAGTGGCTCCCCAGGCAGTACAGTCTAAGGTCTATGCATCAGTCCCCGAGAAAGTGGCCAGCCTTCCCAGGGAAGAACACAGCACTCCTTGGAATGCATTCTATCTGTTCTTATTTGTTACAAAATATCCCCAATGTGCTCACTGTTCTAGTTCTCATCATTCCCCCCAGAATAAGAAAAGTGCTGAAAAGCAAGGCATTGGTTTGCTGATTAACAAAGTTTCCTGCATCATGTTTCAGTTTTAAGTTTGAATAATACTTACTAATTTTTTTCCCAATACATAGGGGTCCTCTTTCCTTCTTTTGGCTATGGATATACAGTTCTCCCAGCACCATTGGTTGAATGAACTGTTCTGCCTGAGCTGGGTGAGTCTGACAGGCTTGTCAAAAATCTCTTGACCCTAGATATGAGGGTCTGTTTCTGAACCATCAGTTCTGTTCCATTGGTCTTTGTGTCTGTCTTTATGCCATTACCATGCAGTTTTTACCACTGTAGCTAGGTAATATGATTTAAAGTCCAGAAGTGAGAGTCCTCCAACTTCACTTTTCCTTTTTAAGATGTTTCTGGCTATTCAGGACCCCTTACCCTTCCAAATAAATTTGATAATCATGCTTTCCATTTATTTTTAAAATGTTGGTCGAATTTTATCAGGATTGCACTGAATCTGTATATCAATTTGAGTAGAATTAACATGTTAATGATATTTATTCTTCTACTCCATGAGCACAGAATGTTCTTCCAATAATTTGGGTCTTTTTAAAATTTCTTTTAACAATGAGTTGTAGTTTTCTGAATACAAGTGCTTTACATTGTTAAGTTTATTCCTAAATATTTGGGTTTTATCTGTCATATTTTATTTTCACCACTCTTTTGAGACTTTTAATTACTTTTACTGATATAATCTTCAATTCTAGACTCTCTTTCAAGCCTCTCTCTCCTGTTTTTTCTTTTCAGGCTGTAGGACACCTTTTAGTATGTCCTGCAAAGCCAATCTCTTGGTTATAAACTCTCTCAGTTTCTGTTTATCTGTGAATATTCTAAACTCACCTTCATTTTCAAAAGACAATCATGCTGGGTATAAGATTCTTAGCTGAAAGTTTTTCTCTTGCAGTATCTTAAATATATCATACCACTGGCTATTTGCCCCAATGGATTCTGAGGAGAAATTGGCACTTAATCTTATTGGGTATCCCTTATATGTGATGCATTGCTTTTCTCTTGCTGCTTTCAGAATTCTTTGTCTTTGGCATTTGACATTCTGATTAGTATGTGTCTCAGAGTTGGTCTATTCAGATTTATATGGATGTGAGTAAGTTGTGCTTCTTGAACATGGATATCCATGTCCTTCAATAGGGTTGGGAAATTTTCTACCAAAATTTCTTCAAATATTCCTTCTGCCCCTTTTCCCTTCTCTTCTCCTTCTGGGACACCCATGACATGTATGTTTGCACATCTCTTGCTGTTGTTTAGCTCCCTGAGATCTTGTTCAATTTTTTTCCATTCTTTTCTCCATCTGTTCTTTTGTATGTTCATTTTCAAAGACCATTTCTTCAAGCTCACGAATCCTTTCTTCTGCCTCCTCAAATCTGCTATTATATGATTCCAGTGTATTTTTTTTCCAGTGTATTTTTAAATTCATTTACTGTACCTTTCATTCCCATAAGATCTACTGTTTTTCTATGTATGCTTTCAAATTCTTCTTTGTGCTCATCCAATGTCTTCTTAATATCCTTAATCTCTTTAGCCATCACATTGAATTTATTAAGGAGATTTGTTTGAACATCTATGATTAGTTGTTTCAATTTCTTTATGTCATCTGGAGGCTTATATTTTTCCTTTAACTGGGCCATATCTTCCTGTTTCTTGGTGTGGATTGTAATTTTTTGTTGGTGTCTTGGCATCTGGCTTACCAGATGTATGTATTCTGGGTGCAGTTTTTCTCTTTAGTTTAGGCCTTTCTTGTCCTTCCTCCCTAGCTGGTTGTGTAGTAGGAGCCAGGGATGTATTTGGTGCTATAAGCTGTGGAGGCTCAAGCTGTCCTCATTTCCCCAGGGACCAGTGAAGCTTCTCCCAAATTTCTCCTTTGCCAGGGGTAGGGACAGAGGCACAGCTGTGTGTAATAATCCAAGTCGTGTAGGCCTAGACTGTAGTTGCCCAGAGAGACTGATGAAGCTTCTTGCCCCTTTCTCCTCTGCCTGGGGCAGGGTTGGAGCTGCAGGTGTGGGCAGCAATCTATGCAGTGCAGGGCCAATATGACTGCAGTTGCCCAGGTAAGTATACCTCAACTTCTCTAGTTAAAAAAAGGGGGTGTTGGTGGTGGTATACAGGAATCCTGTATTTTATGCATGATTGTTCTGTAAATTCACAACTTAGTTTAAAAAAAAAAAGACATGTACAATTATATAATGCATGAACTTGTGTATAGACCAATTAAAATGGTTTAACAAACATTTAATAAACATCTGGAATGTTCCAGACAATATTCTGGGTGCTAGAGATTAATGAATAATTAAGAATCAATCCTTGTCCCCAAGAGGTTTACACAGTGCGGCAGGAGACACAAGCCTAGAACAAAATCTGAAAGCTTGTGTCATTGCTGAACTCAAGCCCCTGCACACACCTTCAGTGTGGGAATGTTAGGGTCTGTGTGGGTGTTTTTTGTTTCAATGTGACTTTTCTTTTTCTTGAGACCATTTCTCAATAGGGATTATTCATTTTAATCATTTTCCTTATTCCAGCTCATTCTGTGATTAGCCATCACAGGAAGAGATCATTAATTTACATAGGTAACTGTCTTTAACCCTGGAAAGATTTAAAATTCACTACAGAGATGATGAAGGAAATCAGAACTCATGGCATTAAAAATGTGGTGTTATACAACTCAACAATAAAAAGACAAATAACCCAATTAAAAAATGGTTAAAGCATTTGAATAGATAATTCTCCAAAGAAGATATACAAACGGCCGGTAAGCACATGAAAAGGTGTCCAATATTATTAGTTCTTGGGAAAATGCTTTTCAAAACCACAGTGAGATATCTTTTCATATCTGCTGCAATGGGCATAATACAAAAAGACCATAATAAGTGTTAGCAAGCATATTGAGCAAAGTCCTCATACACTGTTGGTGGGAACGTAGAATTGTGCAAAAGCTTTAGAAACCAGTTAGGCAGTTCCTTAAAAGTTGAGTAGAGAATTATACTATATGACCAAGCAATTCAAATTCTCGGTATATACTCAAGAGAAGTGAAAATATCTATCTACACAAAAACTTGTACATGAACATTCATAATAGCCAAAAATGGAGACAATCCAAATGTCCATCAATCGATGAATGGATAAACAAAATGTGGTATATGCATACAATGGAAAATTAGCCATTGTATGAGTGGAGCACTGATACATGCTCAAACATACATGAACCTTGAAACCATTATACTGAGTGAAAAGAGGGCAGTCACAAAAGTTCACATATTGTATGATCCCATTATATGACATGTTGGCAGTTGGTACATCCATAGGGACAGAAAGCAGATGTGGGGTTGCCGGAGGTTGGGGGGCTGGGGGGAATGGAGAGTGGCTATTAATGGGTACAGTGTATCTTTTGGGGGTGATGACAGTGTTCTGGAATTACAAGTGGTGATGTTTGTGCAACTCTGTGAATACACTAAAAGCTACTGAACTGTACACTTTTAAAGGGTGAGTTTTATGGTATGTGAATTATATCTCATTGGAGCTGTTATTTAAAAGAAGAGGGAGAGCAAGTCACCTGGGGCACAAAATTTAAGGAGAGGCTCACTTAGAGTCGTGCAAGTGTGGGGCTGACGCCTAAGCGTGCGCGCCTCCTTAAATTTAGTGCCCTAGTTGCCTTGCTTACCTCACCCTAATTCGGGCTCTAAGGAGAATGTACTCCTTTTCGTTGATTTGAAACAAGAAGGGAAATCTGCCCAGACACCAGGCTTCTGGGAAAAGCTCCCTGCCTCAGCAAGAATGTCGTTTGGTTTGTCCTCTTCCTCTGGACATTGTCTTGTGGACATGCAATGCTTCCAAGTGCAGGGCCTCCACAAGCAACCTAGGATGGAGGTGGCACAAGGAGGTGGTGAGAAGAGTAGGGTCTCTGATGACATCAAGGAATCAACCAACCTGAAGACCCCTGCCTCTCAACCTCCCAGAGGGCATGATAAATGACCGGAGCCAGTCTGAACCAGGATCTGTTTCTGGCTTTGCATCAGGAGAGGGGCTCACACAGGAACAACGCAGCCCAGTCACCAGGCGTGGGAAAGGGCACAGGCTCTGGGAGCTGGGAGGCCTGGTTCTGTACCTGGGTCAAGGGCAAGGGCAGGGTTGGCTGTTGATCAGTTGTGGCACCAGGAACAAATATTTTGGTTATTAAGGAATCCTTCCTACGTGCAACGGTCCTACCCTAAAATAGGACTCTGTCACTCTGCCTTTGCCATCTCTAAGTAGAAAAGCAAGGGCCTTGGCTAGAAAAGAACTTCTCCTGCCTCTTCCTGGAATCCAGTTTTCTCTGCACAGAGCTGCATTACAAGTTGCAGCCTGGCCTTGACCATTCGTGCATTTCAAATCACTTTCCCTTTTAGAATCCAGTCTGGGGTCGCCCTTACCCAGCCAGTGTCCCGGAAGGAGGTCGACGGGTGATCCTGAGCGCCCGAGCGCGCAACTGCGGGTCCGGGAGCAGAGGGGATCACGTACCCGGCTGGGGGCTTCAGCTGCCCCCCTTCCCCGGCGAGGCGGGGCTGCGGCTGAACCCCCGGACTTGGAGCGAGCAGGGGCCACCCCCCACCGCAGCGGGCGTGGACGCGCGCCTGCCCCGCCCACTCCCTTGGGGCAGGAAGCCTGGAATTCCCCCCCGAGCCCAGGGAGCCGCGCGGGGACCGCGGGGGCCGCTGGAAGACCAGGGGGCGTGCGATCAGCTCCTGGAGCCGCCTCGGGGTCCTCTGGCTCCTGCGTTCGGGCCCGGAGGGTGGCGGGAACCCGCGCGGCGCTGAGACAGGGCAAGGTGCGCGCGTGGCCTGGGCGCGGCGCGCTGGAAGGTAGGTGGGGGACAGTGCGGGTCACCCGGGCTGCGATGAGAAGGGCAGGGTCGAGGATCCCGCTCTATAGATGGGCGCTGAGGGCGTGCCAGGAGGCGCCGTTATCTTCGTGTTTAAAGAACTGAAAACAGCTGGTGGGTGGCCCAGCTGGTTTTAGCTGCGCCAGTGCTGGGAGAGTCCTAACAAGCCACACTCTGTCCCTCCTGGGCCATCGCTCTGCTGGCCTTTCCCCTGCCTCCTCGCGCCCTCCCCCTCCCCGCAGCGTGCACCCTCATTCCGCGCTGCCTGCCTGATCTCCTCTCCCTTCTCTCCCTGCATCCTTATAGTTGTGCTTCCTCTTGTTACTCTTTTACAATTACCACTCTCCGGTTCTGAATCCAAGCACTTCTTACCCACCCTAATCCTCTTTATTAATTCAATCCGAATTTACTGAGCCTTTCCTTTCTCCTGGGCTCAGTTCCAGGGGAGCAGGATGCAGCCCTTGCCTTCAGAGAGCTTCACGTCTGATGGGGACAATAGTAATGGGTTGCGGGGTTGATGTGCAGGGTGGCAAGGAGCAAAGGGGAAAGAGCTCTCTCCCAGGGTAAGGATTCCAGAAGCCTCCCGAGGCTGGGATGCTCACATAGAGCTTGGAAGGATGAGAGGGATGAGCCAAGTGAAGGGGGCCCGGGAGAGGATCATTTTATGTTGTGCTAACAGTGCTTGCAAAGGCAAAGGGGGAAAGTTTGAGGAGCTGAAAGAGAATTCAGGATGGCGTAAGAGGCTGGAGCAGGAGGAAGCAGCCAGAAGAGGTCGGCCCCTAGGCTATTGGAATAAACATGGGCTTTGAGCTCTATGCAATTAAGGGGTAAAAGGATGAGCTTGGTGTTTGCAGGAGAGAGGGAGGCAGTGGACTAGACCAGAGGCAGGAAGGAAAGAAGTGGACATAATCCACAGGTGTTGAGGGGTGGGTGAAGGGCTGTGGGTGATTGGTATTGGGGGATGAGGGAGAGATGAGAAAATGGCCTCTGAGGTTTGTGATGGCATCAATCCCATGGAATGCTGGAGGCAGCCGGGCCTGGGATGGTGGGTGGCCAGAGATACTTTCAGTTTCACATGTGTGACCACAGACCTGCCCAGGAGCATTGTACACGCCTGACCTCCACTGGCTGCAAGGCGCCCTCTCCTGGGTCTCGCTTTACTTTTTCATCCCTGACATTTTTTTTTTAATTTTCTTAAAAAAAATTTTTTTAAGAGACTTAGATTATACAAATGTCACATAAAAAATATAGGGGATTCCCATATGCGCTGCTCCCCACACCTCCCACATTTTCCCACATTAACAACATCATTAGTGAGGTACATTCATTGCAAATGATGAACACATTTTGGAGCATTGCCACTAAGCGTGGATTAAAGTTTACATTACAGTTAACACTCTTTCCCATCCAATTATGTAGGTAGGTTATGGCAAGATTTATAATGGCCTGTATCTGTCATTGTAGTGTCATTCTGGACAATTCCCAAGTCCCCAAAACGCCCCTGTATTATACCTGTTTCTCCCTCTCCCTACCCTCAGAACCTCCAGTGGCCACTGCCTCCACATCAATGATATAATTTCTTCCACTGCTAGAATCACAATAAGTCTATAGTAGAATACCAGTAACTCTACTTTAGTCCATAGTTCATTCCCCAGTCCTGAGGATTCTGGGATGGTGATGTCCACTCTACCTCTAATTGAGAGGGGGCTGCGATCCCATAGGGCTGATGGATGGTACTCTCTTGCTTGCAGTTGTAGACTCTCTCGGTTCCTTGCTATGGTAGTTGTCCATCATCACCTCCATGTTAGTTGTCCTGGGTGAGACCAAGAAACTGGAGAGTAGGTGTTGCAACTCTGTTGAGATTCAGGGCCCAGCTGGCACATGGGCAGCCCAAAGGTTTATGTCTCTTGGATGTACACTTACCAACTCTAGTATTAATTATAGGTTCAAATAGAAGGGACAGTAGAGCCATGTGTAGGGAAACCACAACTAAGTCCAACTCTGTCACACTGGGGAGCATAAATTCCAAAGTAGGGCCCACTGGCAAGTCACCAAACTCGTGAGCTACCTGCCCTGACTATAGTGTCTGGATGTCTCCAGAGCCCTCAGGAGCCCTGCTATTTGGGGTAGTATCTACTTTGGCAGTCAAAGAAATCTTACTGAGATGTGCATATGGCTAACCTCTGACATGACCTCCCAACTCACTTTGAAGTTTCTTAGCTATATAAACTCATTTGTCTTTACCTTTTTCCCTTTTTGGTCAAGGTCTTTTTCCAGTTGCATTGCTAGTTCGTGCTTGGTAGTAATCCCTTGGTGCTAGGGAGGCTCATCCCCGAGAGTCATGTCCCACACTGGGGGGTAGGTAATGTATTTATATGCTGAGTTCGGCTTAGAGAGAGGCCACATTTGAGCAACAAGGAGGCTCCCAGGAGGCAACTCTTTGGCACCCCATAATACTAAGCTAAGTTTCAATTTCAAGAGTAAAGGTTCATATGCACAGTCATCAATATCAAGGGCCCATCAGTGGACCATCCTCCTTCACTAGTCACTGCCCCTATACTCAGGGGATTCTTGCTCATCTATTAGAGAATGTGGCAGAGCTCCCCAGAATGGGAATTTGATAATCCTTCGGTTATTGTGTGAAACTCCACCCACCGTGACAGTGCCCCATGAACATTTGAACACATTTGTATGCCTTATATGTATGTCCAGGTGACCCTCCTCCCGTGTATCCCCCGTCACTGACACCCCACATGAATGATCCTCCCCTGCCACAGCTGTAACCCTTCTGTGGTCCAAAACTTCTTCAGAAATGAAACCAATAAAATAGCCAAATACGATTAATAAGAAAATGAAATAATAATGAGCGTTTTAAAAATAAGAAATAAAATAAAATAAAATTAAAAATAAATAAATACAAATTAAAAAATAAAAAATTCAGGACAATAAAAATAATGAAAAAATATTTTAAAAAACTTTTTGACATTTTCTCTTTCATCACTGTAAGGTCAGGGGGAAGTATGTAGTTGTACAGTGGAGGGACATGACAGTGGTGTAATGATACTTTTAGGTTAGGTGGTGCTGGTTTGTCAGGGGGCTGGGGTGGGGAGGGTGTGTTGAACTGTCCATGGAACTGGGGGGAGGGCTGGGGGAGGGGCAGGTGAACACTGGGGATTGGCGGGTACGTGGTTGAAACTACAATGTTGAGAATGCTTTTTTGGCAATATGACAAGTGAGGGTTGCTGGTTTGGGGTGTTGGATGTGGGGGGCATTTGGGACAGGGCGCATCTGGGGCAGGCTTCTAGGGAGTATGTGAGTGTTTATCTTGTCATAGTGTCTCATATCAGTGTGTAGAGACCCACATAATGAGTGGCAAGGTGGTGGACTCCCATCCTGGGAAGAGCCCCTGTGTTCTCAGATAGAGGGGCAGGAGTCTCTCGAGAGCATGGGCTGTGCTTCATAGGGGAGGGCAGACCAGTGTGTCACGCCCTCAGTGTTGCAAGTAACTGAATTTTTTCCCTCAAGGAGTGAAGCCTGGTGGTCTCCGTGGGTCCCGAGGGGAGGGGGAGGGAGGACTAGAATAGATGGAACAGGGGGTATTTAGGGGGAGATGGAAGTGTTCTACAGATCTTGCTATGACGGAGACAGGCCATGTTGAATTGCGTCAATGTTTATAAAAGTATGGTCCAAACTGTAAACCATAATGTAAACCATTGACCATAGTTAGTAGCTATGTTTCAATATTTGTACATCAGTTGTAACAAAAGTACCGTCCATATATAAAATGTTATTAATAGGGGAAGGGGGAAAGGGGGGAGGATGTTGGGTATATGAGAGTCCCCTGTATTTGGTGGGTGACTTTTCTGTAGCCTAAAACTTCTTTGAGGACAAAAATGAAAAAAAAAAGTAAGACACTGGGGGAATAAACGGAAGACAATGTCACTGTACATATAGGACAACAGACCTGAATTCTTTCTTGATCGCTTCTCTGCTCCTCCTTGCCTTTACTGTCGGAATTCTACGTGAATTGGTTTCCTCCCTCTCCAGCACAATATAATTGTGGATTTTGTTGGTACTAATGAGCCTAAAGCTCATTAGTACCAAATCTAGGTTTCTGAGTTTGCAAGAAAACGGCAAAACAAAGCAATTCACAGCTGCCTCAGTCCCACTTCCAGGGTTCAAAGCCCACGCGGGGTCTTGAGAGCAGTAATGAGTGGGAAATTCTGGGTTGAGTTATGGGGTGTCATGAGGAAAGCTGCGTGGAGCTGTGTGTCTGGCACTCGGGGGTCTCCATCGGGGCAGTGAGAGCTGCCCAGAGGGAAGGCAGCTTGGCTCTCCCTGATGGCCCCAGGGACAGACTGGCGGCCATGTGGGTGAAAGTGCCCTGCTTCCCAGCCGACTGTGTCCCATTCAGCATTTCACCTGGCAATCCATGGCCTGGGGCACAACTGAAAAGCAAAAAGGACCCTTCCTAAACCTATGGCAAGAGCAAGCACAATGTTACGGAGGCCAGGCTAGAGAACCAAGAAGCTTATGGCTCAGGTTTTCCTCCTCCTTCTCCCCTAGATCTTCCACCCTCCCCCCGGAATGGCAGGAATTGGTCCTCAGGGAAAAGAATGTGAATTCGGAACTCCTTGCAGTTTTACTCTCAGGATGGTGTGTGCGTGTGTGTCTATGTGGGGAGCCAGGTCTGTGGACTGCCCTGAGGTACTCAAGCTAATTTGATCTGCTCCCACCAGCACACTTAGCTGATTACCTTAAAATATGGATTTATGTTGTGGATCGAGAGGAGTAAATGATTTTCCTCCAGCTTAAAATATGTCTGACATTAAAATGAAAAAAAAAAAGTCCGTTCCAAAATTGCCTGCTACTGGGTCAATTAACATTCAAGGGGCGCTTCGAAGGGGGTTTCTCTTTCTCTGATTCCAGACCCAGCACCATGGATGCTCTTTCTGAAGCCAATGGCACCTTCGCCATCCGCCTTTTAAAGATGCTGTGTCAAGACAACCCTTCACACAACGTGTTTTATTCCCCCGTGAGCATCTCCTCAGCCCTGGCCATGGTCCTCCTGGGGGCGAAAGGAAGCACAGCGGCCCAGATGGCCCAGGTATGTGTGTCTGTCTTCCAGAAGCAGGAAGGGCTCTGCTGCTGGAATGCTGGACCATCCAGTTCCTACCTCACCCCCAGGACTGCTGATGGAGGACGCCTGGGCTGGTGGAACCTAGTGTGTGTCGGCACATGCTGCATGCACACGCAATCACACTCACACAGGCACCACGCATACACGTACACACCACACGTGCACTCACACACGTGCATGCTCACACTAGCACAAATTCATTCACACGAACAAACAAATGCACACACACCACACATGCACCCGCTCACACTCATACATGCTCATGCACATGAATACAAACTCATTCATGACACAAACATGTGCTCACACACTCACATAATACACACTCATCCACACACATCCACACATTCAACTTGCACACATGTGCATGTACACATGTATACTCACGCATGCTCACACACTCACACACTCATGCCCTTTTCATGGAGATGGGCTAGATTGAGGTGAAAAGGAGAAGACCGGGCGTCTCCTTTAATGAGGTGTTGGGGAACGTCTGCACTTAACTGCCAGAGGAGAGAGGTCTTTTATGGGGCATGTCTCCCTGCAGCTGAGGGGGAGCTGCCTTCTAAAGAATGCAGTGCATTGCCAGAGGGACATGACCTGATAGTTACCTAGGCACGCAGGGAATGCGAGTGACTTTTACAGGAGACAGATTGTAAAGAAACTCGTGTTTTCAGCAGGGCAGAAGTTATATATTGGTGGAAAGGTTTATTGAGATAGGGGTGATCAGGCAGTTTGGGGAAAACAGATACCATAGCAAGGCTTCTGGAAAAACAGGTTACATATTCTAGTACAAGATCTGTTGATGAGTTATGGGTACCAGAGGCTTGCTGTTTTAGCTGCTTAGGAATGCCACTACTATTTGGAGTGGAGGAAAGAGCTGGAAGGGTTGGGGGAGAAAATGCAAAGTCACATATGCCACAAGATTCTGTGAGGTTTATGAGATTAGGTTTATAAACTTATTCACCTTTTCATGTTTGAAGATGCCCAACAAATCCTTAAAGAGAGATTTTCTGGGTTAGCACCACTATTGCCTGGTGACCACACGGGGTCTGGCACTGAGAGTTCTTTATGCCTCTCATTTTCAACTAGGTGATCTGAATAAGCTCAATGCACATGCTACTCTTAAGGTGAAGTGATGCTATAACATCAGCAGAATTTTTTTAATGAATTGTTTTTCCTTCCTTATGTAAGTGGTGAAAGCCTATTATCAAAATCTTAAAAAAATGGAAGTACAAGGAAGCAAAACATCCCTATAAAGCCACTACCCAGAGATAACTATTCAGGATAATATGAAACATTTTCTTCCTATCCTTTTTCCCATTAAAAAAAAAATTATACTTTGGCGATCATACTGCATCTTTATATATTTATTTATTTTAACACCCCCCTCCCCAAGATGGCTCCCTTGTCTGTTTGCCTGTTGTTTTTTTGTTTTGTTTTGTTTTCTCTTTGTCTGCTTGTTATCTGTTCTTTCTTTTAGGAGGCATCAGAACCAAACTCAGGACCTCCCATGTGGGAGGCCAGCGCTCAACTGCTTGAGCCACATCCACTCCCTGCTCGTTTTTTGTTTTGCTTTTTTTTTTTTTCAAAGATTTAATTAATTTATTTCTCCCCACCCCCTTGTTGTTTGTCACTTGCTGAGTCTGTTCGTCTTCCTTGTTTCTTTAGGAGGCACCGGGAGCCGAAATCCGGGACCTCTGATGTGGAAGGGAGGTGTCTAATCGCTTGAGCCACCTCTACTCCATGCTTTGTTGTGTCTCTCATTCTGTTTTTCCTCCCTGCATCTCTTGTTGTGTCAGCTTGTTGCGTCAGCTCACCACCTTCTTTAGGAGGCAATGGGAACCTCTGCTCCCTGCTTTGTTGTGTCTCCCATTATGTTCTTTTCTTCTTGTGTCTCTTATCACATCAGCTTGCCATGCCTGCCCCTCACACCAGCTCACTGTCTCCCTTAGGAGGCACTGGGATCCGAACAGCGACCTCCCATGTGGTAGGCGGGAGCCCAGTCGCTTGAGCCACATCTGCTTCCCAACATTCTTTTAGTAAATGTGAGGATTCAATGAGAAGTTGATAAAATAGCAAGTGCTCAACATTTTTAGCTGAGTGGGACAGCGACCCTCTACTCAAAATAAAAGTTCTGAAGACAGAGAGTTGGACAGCAGTAATTTATTTCTTTCTCATGAGAAAGGGTGCACGCCTAGACTAATGGAAGCGGGAACAAAGATTATATAGGTACCCTGAGGCAGTATCCCATTACTCTCCCTCCCTTACCTCACCCATGTCCCCATTGGCTGGGGACTATGGGCTTAACAATCTTAAGCACGAAAACTAACCCAATCATGGAGCAACACAAGGCTTTATTGCTTTTTTTTTTTTCAGGGAGAGTATTAGGGCACGTCTCCAGTATCTGAGTTCATCCATTTATTCCACCCCTTTTACTGGCGTGGATTTTGGGGAAGTGAGTTATGTGAGATACGTTCAGGAATGTGGGGCTTAACTTGTGACTGAGACTCAAAGAATGTGGGAGGGTTAGATAAGAGGGAACAGGGAATTCAGTTTGAGAAGAGACCAACCACCCTTTGTTCTGTTTCTCTCAGCTGTTAATAATAATGTGAGATTACAGCCCTAAGTGAGATTGGTTTTAACTTTTGCTTTTGTTGTATTTTTGACAAGTTTTCTTACTAATCATATATGAGCTTTATAAAATGAAGTTAGTAGCTTTCTATCTTTTTCTGTGTTGTAGAACACTGTGTATTGTATGACAAGTACACATTTCTTACGTTTTTTTTTTTTTTTTTTTTTTTTTAATTCCCTCAGTAAGCCCTTTTTGAGGTAGTTCTCTCTTATCTTTTTCTTGGTTTCTTCCATTGTCACCGATACATTCCTATTCTGAACTTTCATTTGGTAATTCATAAATCCACACTTTGCTAAGAAATTCAGTTATTTCAAAATAATTATGCATAGTTTTCTATAATTTTAACATTTCCTCTGTATCTATTTTTGTAACTTTTTTTTTTGCAACTTTGTCTTTTTGTACTTTTTCTTATTTTTCTTACATTTGCCAGGTATTTGGTGTGTGTGTGTGTGTGTGTGTGTGTGTGTGTTTTCTCTCAAATAATCAGCTCCTGGATTCATTCAGCACTTTGTATTTTTCCCCAAATTCCTTTGGGGTTTTTTTTCTGTACCTTTTCTACCATGAGTTAAAGTTTTGTTTATTTCATTATTGAAAAATAATAATGCTATATTTTTACCTCTGAGTAAGTCTTTGGCTGTTCCCTTTAGTTTGATGTATAGTGTTCCTATTTGGGATATTTTCTAAGTAGTCTGTTATATAGCTATTTAAAAGAATATTTTAAATAACTAAAGAATTATTTATTTAGATGAGTATTTTGTTACTTAGAAGAATTGTTTTTCAGAAAAATGTTTTCAATGGTTATTTTGCAGGACTGTTTCCATGTTGTTGATATTTTGTTTATAATGTTATTGATTTTTAGGTTTACTACACTGAAGTCAGAGAATATAGCTCGTATTTCAGTATCAGAAGGGACTTTTCTTATGGTCTAGTAAATGATGAATTTTTCAGAAATATTAAATTTGCCTTTTAAATTATATATTTTGTCTGTAGTACAGTTTTAAAACTATGCTTTAGTCTTACTAATCATATAGCTCCAACATTTTATTCTCTTGTTTCTTTTGTCTGTTTGATCTGACAGACTAAAAATGATGTTTCTTAAAGATTCCCACTATAATTGTATTTATGCCCATTTTTCCTTGCACTTTTAATGCTTCTAACTGCATCATTTTTAAAATTTTAGAGGTAAGTTTTCCTCTATTTAGCACATTTGAATGTTTTCCTTGGGATGCAGGATTTTATAACAGCCCCTCTTCAAAACCCTTCTCACCCTTTTCATTTTTTCCCCATTATTCATCTTTAAATAAAAAAGATCTACTCAAGCAGAGTAGCCAAATCTTTTCATCTTTTATTCTCTCTCTCTTTTTCATTTGAAAATTCTCTTTCCCCCACCTCCCTCCACATGGTGTTGCTTCTCTAGTATGTATTAAATCCTCAATAAAAATAAAAACTTCCTCCTTTTAAGGGAAACACATTTATGGAATATTTGAGAGAAAAAAATTTGCTCATGAAATTTTTTGAGACCGATATTTTATTATTTTCCTCAACAGGCCCTTTCTTTAAACTTAGGGGAAGACACTCATCAGGCTTTCCAGTCTCTTCTCAATGAAGTTAACAAACCTGGCGCTCAGTACTTGCTGAGAACAGCCAACAGGCTCTTTGGAGAAAAGACTTACAAATTCCTCTCCGTAAGTACACTGGATAGAACAATCAACCTGATATAGAGGCTGGGAGAAAGACCCTAGAGAACTTGACAAACTTATGGTAAATTGGTTTTGAGAATCACAGTTTTACCATTGTACTTTGAATTACTTAAAATTTTGACTACTTGTAGCATTTATTTATTGACCTCTGGTTACTCATGGCTTGGTATATATCTGTTTATAAGCTCTGATATTTTAACATCTAGTAAAGTAAGAGATGATCATTTTTTCAGAGACATGTGTGTTCTTTTTCATAAATGTATGTAATGTTTAGAACTTTTGGAAGCTTACTGACATTTGATTTAGCAGTGCAGTTTCATTCAACACCTTTTCTCCAAAGACTTTTACAGAACGCTGTCTTTGGTTCTACCACACTGAGCTGGAGGAGCTTTCCTTCATTCAAGCTGCAGAGGAGTCCAGGAAGCATATAAACACCTGGGTCTCAGGAAAGACTGAAGGTCAGAATTACGTTTTATTTCCTTCCCCTCCTCCTCCTCTTCTGATTTCATTGATATTTAAGGTGGTCAGGATGATGTTGACTGGCTGGGCCTTGTGGCATGTTGAACCTTGGTCTGCTCAGATCCTTGTGTTTTCAGCAACAGAGACTATTTTGTCCATTCTTCCAGGACCAGAGGGACTGATACAAACCTCAGAAGGAACTTACTCATAGGAAAGATTTCCAGTTTAATGACTTACACTGAAAAAATACTTTTGCTTGGCCTGTAATGCTTGCATTGTCAGGCTGTTCCATCGTATCTGATAGATGAGATGGATGGATGAAACTTCACTTTAGCCTCCTCTGTCTAAATTCTCTGTGGACCTCCATCACCATTCCGCCTTTATACTGCAGGCTATGGTTATTTATTCTGCTCCCTCTCTTTCATGTCTTCCATTTAGCTTCCCTTAATTAGACTTGATAAATCTTCAACTTCTAGACCATCTGCAGACTTTCCCTCAGGGCCAGCCAGGTCCACAGACTGAAAATACCCACAGATGGAGTCTTTTTCTTTCCATTTCAGAGTGACATGTTCCAACCTTGGTCCCCAAAGTGAGTGATGGTGTGATACTTGTACCAGGCAAACCCTTGTTCATAAAAAAGACACTAAAGGACTAGAGGGCGAGCTTTTAAGTTTCCCCAAATACAGTAATTATTTCCCTATTTCTTCTTGCAGGAAGAAGTGGAATATTTACCACTTATGCCCTTTTGGGGCAGTGAATTAGCAGGGATTCTCTTAGTTCACTGAAGAGGTATGACTTAACAGCCAGGGGAAGGAGAGATACCAGCCACTTGCCCCAAATAACCTTTTCCCAAGGACAGACACTAGGTGCTCTGCTTAGAGGTTCAGATAGTAACATCTCCTAGAGAGACTTCCAGAAGCTCCCATCCAGCCCATGGCCAGCTAGTTCCTGATGTGTTGTTCATTTTGGCTTCCTCTGACATGTCCATGTGTGGTCCTAGGATCGTAGAACCAGACGTGCTCTTGGACATGAGCAAACCGAGATCCTACCACGTTATCTCTCATTTCCTGCTCATCTCGTTCTCCAGCCTGGTGCATGGCACCACCTTCTACTGACCTGCTTTCCTTGAGTCATGTAGAAGCCTTTCACCATCATCATCATCTCCAAGTGCTGGTGATAATGAATACCATTCTAGTGTGTTGTTTTTGATTTCTGTTCATTATAATCCAAAATCAGCATATTTGAAAAAAGAATGGTTGGTTCTTGATTAATAATCAAGGATCTTCCAGCATGCCTTCCCATTGTTTCCTTATAATGTGTTTATGAAAATCAATTGAATGTAGTCTCTACTTTTTCTTGGAAGGTAAAATCAGAGAGCTGTTACCAACTAACTCCATAGGTCCAAAAACGAGGATGGTTCTCGTCAATGCCATCTACTTCAAAGGAAAGTGGAATGAGCAGTTTAACAAGACCTACACGCGGGAAATGCCTTTTAAAATTAACCAGGTGAGAAGACTAGCTTTCAGAATCTTGCCAGTTTGATAATGAAATTGAATGGAAAAATTTAATATTGTAAAAGCATAAATGACGAGTTAGAATTGGTACTTAACATATTTCTGAATGACTTTTTAAACTCAGTAGAAAAAACTGAAGGAATGAAAAAATTTGCCCCCCATAATTTTTTGCATTTGATCACAGCTGTCACTGCCTCTGATAATTTCTCATCCATTCATTGCTGTCACCTTGATCTGGAAATAGAAGCTTATCCTTTAAGCCCAATTACTTAGATAGAAAGCGAAAGGCAGGTGTTAAGGTAGTGGGATGTAGAAGTGTGAAGACAGGGTGGGGCAGGGGGAGGGAATGTGAAAACACGTGTCTATGAGCAGGTATTTTAAAAACTATAATAAGCATGGATATGCTTCCTGGCAGCTAAAGGTGCCACTTCTCCTGTTTGGACATCAGTATCCATCTGCCAGAGGTGAAAGAGTAGGTATGTTGTTGATTGCTTTATCATTAATTCAGTATTGATAGCCTTCTAATATCAGAAGCCAGTGGACAAGTCCTTGGTCTTCACGTTAAAGTATAACTCCAATTGAGGCAAGTATTAAAATAACCAAATCCCCAACCCCTAAAAATATGCCATTTTATTTTATTTTTTTTTATTATTATTTTTTTTTTAAGATTTTATTTATTTATTCATTTATCCCCCCCTTGCTGCTTGTGCTCGCTAGGTCAGCTAACCACGCCGTGCGGGCAGGCTTGCCTTCACCAGGAGGCCCCGGGAACCGAACCCGGGGCCTCCCATATGGTAAACGGGAGCCCTACTGATTGAGCCACAGCCGCCTCCCAAAAATATGCCATTTTAATGCTATTAGGAAACTTACACAGAGAATGCCACTTTTAAAAAAATTAAGTATACTTACTTTCCTTTACATAAATTTTTTTAAAAATCTACTCTTTAGTTACAAAGGGGAAGAAGAGCAGAAGTCTTCTAGCAATACTTTTAGAAAATATTTTAATTTTTATAACAGATGTTCTGTATCAACTTGAAAAATTAATTTAATAAATGCAATACTTCAGTTAACTTCTGCATGCATATACCTAATCTGTATGTTTATTTCCTGGGGTTAGAGTATCAGCATTTGGACATTTGGATTAAAATGCATGAAGACGTATATGGTTCTTTACACTTGTTACAAGGTGGCTTCCTGAGGGGGGTTATCCATTTATACTCCTATCTGTGTTGTGTGAATTCATCAGCTTCTTCCCACTTTCATCAGTAATGATTACCATAAAAACTTTTTTCTTTAACCATAGAATTGCCATGTGACCTGGCAATTCTACTCCTAGTTATATACCCCAAAGAAATGAAAACAGGGACTCAAACAGGTACTTGTATGCCAGGGTTCATAGCAGCATTATTCACAATAGCCAAACAGTGGAAGCATCCCAAGTGTCCATCAACTGACATATGGATACACAAAATGTGGTCTATCCACACAATGGAATATTATTTGGCCATAGAAAGGAATGAAGGTCTGATACGTTACAACATGGATGAACCTTGAAAATATGCTAAGTGAAATAAGCCAGATACAAAAGGCCACATGTTGTATCATTTCACTTGTATGACAAATCCAGAATAGGGATATTAATATATAGTGAGAGTAGCTTAGAGATTATCGGGGTTGCAGGGAGGGGAAGGGAGGAATGGGGAGTTATTGTGTAATGGGTGCAGAGTTTCTGTTTTGGGTGATGAAAATGTTTTGATAATGGATCGTGGTGATGGTTGCACAAAATTATGAGTGTAATACCACTGAATTGTATATTGTAAAATGGAAGAGGCAAATTTTATTAAATATATCAAATATATATATATATGACTTTCTATTTACTTGGTTTGATTATGTTATTGTCAGATATTTTCTTCGGTAAAATACGCTGAGCATGTTTTAAATGAGAAAAATCTGACTTCCCCTTTGGAAATTCCAGAACATCCCATTTTATTTTGCCTAATAAAACACTTCCTTTGCCAGGCTACTATTGCATCTGCCTTTTAATGATGATGGGGAGTTGCTGGTGGACATTTTCCAAGTGCTCGCTAGAGCATGAATATTCTATCTCGGGTGTGAGAAGAACAGTGGAGTTCACTGCAGTGCTTTTCAGAAATTTATATCACCTCTTTCTAGCATTGGTTTTTCATGCCATACTCCTCTGTTCATTCTCTTCAGAAGGAGCAAAAGCCAGTGCAGATGATGTATCAGGAATCTACGTTTAAAATTGCCTACATAAAAGAGGTGTGCGCCCAGGTCCTGGAACTGCCTTATGTGGGGGACGAGCTGAGCATGGTCATTCTGCTTCCGGATGACGATGTGGAGCTAAGCACGGTGAGAGACGCGTTTGCCATTCTATCCACCTGAAGATCTTCTGAAGGAATCTCCCCAGGATCAAACTCGGGAATGGCTTACATCTATTCTAGTTACCTTCCAAGTTGCTGATGCTGGTAGACCAGATGGTTGAGCAGTGTTCCAAGCACATGGGCTTAAGAATCAGACTCATATTCAAGACCCGCTTCTCCTGCTAGAGTCTGTGTAGCCTTGCCAAATTATTTACCTGGTCTCAGCCTCTGTTTTCAAATCTCTAAAATGGGGGAAATAAAAACATCTACCTGATAGGGTTATTGTGAGGATAAAATGGGATAATTCAGGTCCCAAGCTTAGCACATTGGCCCATGGTGAGACATCTATGAATGTTAGCCATGACTATTATCATAATCATGGTTATTGAAATTATTATTTTTAAATCTAGGAACCTTTGTATTCAGAACCTGACTGATTCTGCCTGAGACAAGAGTATACTTTGACCTGACAAGGAGTGGAGGGGGGATGGCACTGGAGCCATGGAAATGTGAAGTGCAATGCAGGTTGGGAGTGGTGCCAGAAATACCCAGAATGCAGCCTCTCCACTCTCCCTTTCTCCTTTCAGCATGGATTACTAGGGTGAGAGAGCAAATCCTCTACACAGTAGATAACAGGCTTTGAAACTAAACGCCAGGCAGAGGTATGAAGGGTATGTAGGTATGAAGGGGTCTCTGTGACCTAAGGAGTAACCCATTTTTATCACTCCATCCAGCACCCTCTCTGCGATCTCTCTTCTCCAGAAGCCATGCAGAATCCTCTTGCTCATCAGATTTCCCTTCTGGTGGGGTCCTTGCAGCAGCTCTTTCTTTCCCCATCTGTTTTCTTACTAGCAATGGTTTGTTTTCATCAAAAATAAGCATAGTTAGGAAAAAAAGAAAAAACCAAAAAACCAAAACCTAGTCATCTGGGTATTGGCAATTGTCAGAGTAAAAGATTTCTCCTGGTAGTGGTTGTGTAAGTAGAGGACCTGCTACGGTCTGTGTGCATCAAGTTTGCTGGGCGTCCCCCTACTTGGGAAGGCACGTATGCATGCATGTGGGAAGCGGGGGATTACCAGGTCACACAGACTCCCTGGCACATAAGGGTGCTGCTGCTCCTGTTTGGACATCAGCATCCCGCTTGCCAGAGGGGAAAGAGTAGGGATGTGTACATGATATGCCTGCAAGTGGCAGTCTTAAAGCCCCATTCTGGTCTTCCAGGTGGAAAAGCATCTCACTTTTGAGAAGTTCATAGCCTGGACCAAGCCAGACTGTATGAGGAGTACCGAAGTTGAAGTTCTCCTTCCAAGATTTAAACTGGAAGAGAATTACGACATGGAACCTGTGCTTCAACGTTTGGGAGTCGTTGACGTCTTTCAAGAGGCCAAGGCGGATCTTTCTGCAATGTCAGCCGAGAGAGACCTGTTCCTGTCCAAGTTCGTGCACAAGAGTTTTGTGGAGGTCAACGAGGAGGGCACGGAGGCCGCTGCCGCCTCGGCCATGGTGGTTGTGGAATGCTGCTTGGTGTCAGGGCCGCGGTTCTGTGCTGACCATCCCTTCCTTTTCTTCATCAGGCACAATGCAGCCAACAGCATCCTGTTCTGCGGCAGGTTTTCATCTCCTTGAGGGGTGCACTCATGCTGTGTGTGAGCATCTTCCTCTTCCTGGGTCCCTAAATCCCACTCTAAAAGCCAAGTGCAGACGAGCACAGATACCTCACCAGTACAAATGAATGGCCTGTGCAGTTTTAATGCATTCCACACTCGGCTCTCCACACGCCGACCCCTCATTTTCTGCTACTAAATAAAGACCATGGGGCAATAGACCTTCATGATTCCCTGTTGTGTTTGAGATACAATCCAAATCCTACAGGATGGCATGTGAGGTTTCCCATATGGCCCTAAACTTATTTTCCACTCATTTCAGGTGCACTTCATTCTGGTTAAACGATACTCTTACTTGTACCTCAAATTTTGTCACAATCTTGCCTTCACCTGACTTGCCTTAACCCAGCTGTCTCAACATTAATAAAAACTGTTAGATATTGCTTCTGCTTTGCAGTTGTCCTGGTGCTTGGATTGTTTTTAAGTTATTTTAATGCAAATTTTAATTTGATCTTTCTTTCAACACTTGAATCACAAAGTATGTATCTAATGCTGCATTATGTTCTGGGGACACTGAGGAATGGGGTCCTGGGATTTCTTTCATCTCTAGCCTCCACTCCCTATTTAGGTAACTTTTATGACAACCAGTTTGGGCAATTAATGTTCTCAAACTTACCATGTAATCCCCTATAGATTCACACCTTCTTCATGTTACTGTATTTCTCCACCCCTGTCTCCAAATCCAACAGTGAAAATTCCATTCAACCCTTAATTCTCCTTCCAAATGCCATCTTCTTTGAGGAGTTTTGCCTCTTCTCCACAGCCATACATGCATCTTCACACTCTTATTGCAATTTATTGTATTTGCTGTATTTATTCATCATCTGTGTCCTTATACAGTCCTCCAACAAGACCGTCAGCTCACTGAGGTTGGGACTACATCTTCCAAGTGTATGTGCTATTAATCTTCTAGAGTCTCTACAGTTTTGCCTTTTGCACAATATCATAGTTGGAATCATTCGCTCTGTAGCCTTTTCAGACTGGCTTCTTTCACTTACTGTTGTAGTTGAGACTTTTATGGATCCCAGAAAATCATGTCTTTAGAGCTAATCCAGTCCTGTGGGTACGAACCTATTGTAGGTGGGATCATTTGCTTACATTACTTTTGGTAGGGCATGAGCCACGGTGGGTCTTAATCTTCTTACTGGAGTCCTTTATAAATGGGATGAATATGGGGAGAGAGACAGAGAGAGAAAGCCACAGGAGCTGAAAGAAGACCAGAGGAAGCCAGAAGCTGAAAGCAACAAACCCCAGAAGAGAAGAAAGAGACCAGCAGATTCTACTACCATGTGCCTTGCCATGGGAGAGAGTAGTCCAGGATTGCTGGCAGCTGGTCTTTGGGGAGAAAAGCATTGCCTGGTAATGTCTTGGTTTGGACAGTTTCACAGCCTCAGAACTGTAAGCTTATAAGTTAATAAATCCCCATGGATTGTGCTTTTGGGGTTGGAGGAAAGAAATCTTGCAAAACCCAGGGTCACCTGGATTTTCTCCATGTTCTCTTCTAGAAATTTTATAGTTCTGTGTTTTACATTAGGTCTTTCACCCATTTTTGAGTTGATTTTTGTGAAAGGTGTAAAGTTTGTGTCTACATTAATTTTTTTTTTTTTTTTTTTTTTGTAAGTGAATGTCCAATTCCAACACCATTTGTTGAAAAGGTCATCCTTTCTCCATTGAATTGCCTTTGTTCCTTTCTCAAAAATCAGTTGATGATTGACTTCCAGGGAGATGGTGGACTAGAAAGACATGGGACTCTCTTCTCTCCCAGAAAAATAGCTAGAAGACAGGCAGAAATGGCCTGGAAAAAATCTTCTAGGGTTTAGGATACCAGGGGAAGGCTGGACATCGCTCAAAAGAGAGAGGGGCAAAGGAAAAGAATCACAACAGCAAAACTGAGTTAAAAGCCACAGCTGTTAGAATCCTCCCCCACCCAAAGACAATTTGAATTCTCAGGCCAGGGGCTACAGACAAAGGGAGTGCCAGGGACCCACCTTCCCAGGAAAGGGGAGAGAGAGTACACAGCTTAAGGCTGACTCAGTTTTTGACCCAGAAATTTGTGTCCCACAAGCCCTTCCAGGCTGGAGGGGGGCATACCATTGTTTTCCTTTGGAGCCGGCAAGGACTAAAGAGATCCTACCCTCTCAAACTCCCTCTCTACTGACTGGAACTGGTTGTTGAGGATGCAAGGGGAGTGGAATTATTTCCTACCTGGGGAAAGGGAAGGGGCTGCCAGCAAAGGTTGGAGAGCTGCCTCTGAGAAAATTTGAATTATGAGGCTCCTGGCCTCTAGGCAGTATCCTCTATCACTTTGATCTGGTCTGTATTGCAGCAAACACACTCTGAGGAGGCATTGAACTGAAAGGATTGCCAAAGAGTATCATTTGCTGGTGAACCAAGGAAGTGCATGTGAGGAACTTAAAAGTAAATAAGAGGCTTTTTCTAGTTTTCACAGCCTCCCTCCCCAAGGCCCTAGGAAGCGGGTCTGCAATCCAGATTTGAGCAACTAACAGGACAATCCTAAAGACCCAGAACAGGTTGAACCAAGAATCAAAGAACAACTGTAACAGCCTCCTGCCACTAAATCCCTATGAAAGAGAGAGAAATTGAGCATCTGAGTACACTCACCATCATAATCAGATGCCTAGACATCAGCAAAAAATTACAAGCTATACTAAGAAAATGGAAGACATGGCCCAAGAAAAGGAATATATCAAAGCCCCAGAAGAGACGCCAGATTTGAGACAACTAATCAATGATATGCACACAGACTTCCGGGAAGATGGCGGACTAGTAAGACACGGGAATCTCTTCTCCAGAAAAATAGCTAGAGGACAAGCTGAAACAGCCCTGAAAAAGATCTTCTAGGGTTTAGGAGAGCAGGTGAAGGCTGCACACCACCCAGAGGAGAGAGGGACAGAAGAGGGAAATCGTGACTACAGAACTGTGAGTTGCAAGTAGCAGCTTCTGCTGCTGCCGGCACCCTCCCCCACACTCTTCAGAATTCTCGGGCCCCTGGGCCTGTGACCACAGACAAAGGGGATTTCAAGGATCTGCCACTCCCAGAAAGGGGAGAGAGAGGGACACAGCCTTAGGCTGACTCAGGTTCGGAACTGAAATTTGGGCTGCAGAGCCCCACGGACCCTTCCACACAGCGGTTTGCCCTGGGAGCCTGGAAAGTACTGGAGAAATCCGATCCTCGCAACCTCCCTCTCTTCTAGCCTGGACTAATTGTTGAGGACACCACGGGAGAGGGGAGAGAGAGCCTGGGGCTGACCCTGCTTTGGACTCCCAGGTTTGGTCTGCGGGGGTCCCGGGAGCCCTTCCAGGTTGGGTGGGGCTGCGCCATTGTTTGCCTTGGAGCCAGCAAGGGGCTAAAGATATACAAACCTCCCAATCTCATCCTCTACTAACAGGGACTGATTGTTGAGGATTCAGAAGGGAGTGGAAATATTTCCTAGCTGGGAAAAGGGGGGCGCTACGAGAGAAGTCTGGAGAACTGTCTCAGAAAGTTTGAATCACAGGGCTCCTAGCCCCCAGACAGGAAGGCTATCACATTGATCTGGTCTGTGTCACAACAAATACGCTCCGACCAGGCATTGAATTGAGAGCTGCCAACAAGCGCCATCTCATGGCAGACCAAGGAAGTGCACATAAGAAAATTAATAAGAGAGGCTTTTCCTGGCCTCTATAGCCTCCCTGCCCAAGGCCCTAGGAAACGACTCTACAACCAATTACTGGGTCCAGTGCCCACTTTTGAGCAACCAGCAGAACAATCCTAACAATCAAGGTTGAGCCAAAAATCAAAGAGCTGTGGTAACTCACAGCCTCCTGCCACTAAAACCCTATAAAAGAGAAAGAGATAGAGCATCTAAGTAAAATACAAACTAACCAGATGCCTAAGCACCAGCAAAAAATTACGGGCCATACTAAGAAAATAGAAGACATGGCCCAAGAAAAGGAATACAGCAAAGTCCCAGAAGAGATGCAGAATTTGAGAGAACTAACCAGTGAGATGAGCACACATTTCCAAAATCAAATTAATGAGATGAAAGAGAATATAGTTAAAGAGATCAATGACATCAAGAAGTCATTGCGCGAACGTAAAGAAGAATTTGAAATCATGAACAATGATATGCACACAAATTTCCAAAATCAAATTAAGGAGTTGAAAGATAATATGGCTAAAGAGATAAACGACATCAAGAAGATAATGAGTGAGCACAAAGAAGAATCTGAAAACCTGAATAGAAAAATAACAGAGCTTATGGGAGTGAAAGACAGAATAGGTGAGATCAAAAGCATACATCAGAAGATTTGAAATGATAAAAGAAAGAATAAATGATGCAGAAGACAGAACAGCTCAAATTGAAGAGACAGAAGGACGGAGAGAGAAAAGAATGGAAAAAATGGAGCAGGGGCTCAGGGTGTTAAATGATAGGATGAATCACACAAACATACATATTATGAGAGTTCCAGAAGGAGGAGAGAATGGAAAAGGGGCAGAAAGAGTATTTGAGAAAATAATGGCTGAAAATTTCCCAACTCTAATGAAAGAAATGAACTTACATGTCCAAGGAGTGCAACGCACCCCAATCAGAATAAATGTGAATAGACCTACTCCAATACACATACTACTCAGAATGTCAAATGCCAAAGATAAAGAGAAAATTCTAAGAGCAGCAAAGGGAGAAGCAAACCATTGCATATAAGGGATGCACAGTGAGACTTCATGTGGATTTCTCAGCAGAAACCATGGAGGTGAGATGACAGTGGTATGATATAATTCAGATACTGAAAGAGAAAAATTGTCTGCCAAGAATTCTTTATCCAGCAATATTGTCCTTCAAATATGAAGGTGAGTTTAAAATAGTCACAAATATACAGAAACTAAGAGAGTTCATTAAAAAAATCTGGCTTTGGTGGAAGCATTAAAGGGAGTGTTACAGCTCAAAAGAAACAGACAGGAGAGAGAGGCTTGGAGTAGAGTGCAGAAGGCAAGACTAGCAGAAAGGATAAACCAAAAGAGTGAGGAGGCAGATGAAAATAAGATATGACATTTGAAAGCCAAAGAATAAAATGGTGGAAGTAAATAATGCATGTACAGTAATATCATTGAATGTGAATGGATTAAACTCCCCAATCAAAAGTTGTAGGCTGACAGAAAGGATAAAAAAAATATGAGCCATCCATATGCTGTTTACAAGAGATTCACCTTAGATCCAGGAATACAAATTGACTGAAAGCGAAAGGTTGGAAAAAGATACTCCATGCAAACAGTATGTAGACATCTCTACAATAAAAGTTGGAAACTTCAACACCCCACTCACATCATTAGATAGAACAACTAAACAGAAGATCAACAAGGAAACAGAGAACTTGTACAATATAATAAATGAGCTAGATCTAACAGACATATACAGAACACTGCATCCCAAATCAGCAGATTTTACATTCTTCTCAAGTGCTCATGCATTCTTCTCCAGGATCAACCACATGTTGGGTCACAAAGCAGGTCTCAATAAATATAAAAAGATTGAAATTATACAAAGCACCTTCTCAGATCATAATGGAATGAAGCTGGAAATCAATAATAGATGGGAAAGAGGAAAATTCGCAAATGTCTGGAGGCTGAACAACATACTCCTAAACAATCAGTAGGTTAAAGAAGAAATTTTAAGAGAAATTAGTAAATATCTCAAGATGAATGAAAATGAGAACACAACTTAGCAAAACCTGGGGGAAACTGTAAAGGCAGTGCTGAGAAGGAAATGTATAGCCCTACCCATATTAAAAAAGAAAAGACTTCCGGAAAGATGGAGGATAGAGAGGCAGAGGGATCACTTCTCTCCTAGAAATACTAGCTAGAGGACAGGCAGAGACTGTCTGGAGGGCTACTCTGGGGCTCAGGACACCAGGGGAAGGCAAGACAACACCCAGAAGAGAGGGGTGAAGGAAAGGAGTCTCAGCTGGCTAGGAAAATCCCATGCAGCAGAGGCAGCAGCTGGTGCCCATCCCCCCACCCTCAGGGTATACAGCAGTCTGCGGACTGCAGTGGCTGTGGACTGCAGTGGTGTGGATTGAGGGGGGGGGCAGGGGTCCTCTTCCCCAAGAAGGGGGAGACAGCCTACAGCAAATTCAGATTTTGGCCAGCAAACTTGGTCTGCTGCATTGAAGGGGTTGCACACATCCAGGCTTGGTGGGGCCGTGACATTGTTTGCACTGAGATCCTACAGGGAGCTATAGATAATTTGCCTTCTCAAACACCCTCCCTAATGCCCTTGGCTGGTTGCTCAGGGGGGCAGAGGGAGGAAGAACAGCTTCTGAGAAAGTTTGTGATGCTCGGCCAGCCCTGAGGACATTGCTTCTGAATGCATTCCTGCTTTGCACTTGGGGTCTGAGCTGAGAGATCTGCCAAAGATCACCATCTGCTGGCCAGAAAAGTGCATAAAAAGGGACTAATAATTAATAAAGAAAAGCAGGTGCCTTTGTCCCCCTCTCCAAGGCCGTCGGAAACTACCCTGCACCCCATTACTGAGTCCTTAGCCCTGTTTGAGCAGTTAAACAGGGGCAATCCTGAATATCTAGAACAAGTTGAACCGTGTCTCACCTAAAAGCCTCAAGGCCATTTATAGGGAAACTTACAGGAAACATTTAAAAACATTTAGAGGAGAATCACTCTGCCGATTGATGCTGAGTCATTTTTCTTGCTGCCTTAAGTTCCACAGAGGTTTGCGTGCTGGCCCCTCTAACCACTGTGCTCTGTGTGTGCTTGTTTCTCTCCTCTTTTATTCTTTTTAAAATTCATGCTTAACTACTATGGGAGAGAATAACTGTAAACAGCTTTAATTAAATCACACTTACCAAAAACCATTTTCTTATACTCTATTGTTTATCTTAAACAATTAAATGGTCTTTGATAATGGGTCTATTTTGTATTGCCTTATTAAGACCAAATACATCTTGTCATCCCATTCTTTATCCTCTCTTTTCATGGAATTGTTTTCTCTAATTAAAACTTTTTTAAACATTAAAAATAAAAATTAATAAAAATAAGTTTAACAATTATTTAAGTCAATATCCAGTCACTGTCTCATTTTCCTTTTAGCTATGGTATCTAGCTCTTGGCATATACAAATTACTCTTTCATTTAAAAATGTTTCTAATTGCAGAACTGCTCATGGAATATTTGTAGATTTTATTTACGTTTTGAGGGATTGGTAATCTAAAATAAAATATATTATTATCAAGTGAGCACAAAAAATGGAAATAATTTACTCATAAGAATCACATTTAACAAAACATTATTGTGAGACCTAATTCCACCTAGTTTCAAGTTGATTAAACTGAATTTTAGTCATGAATCTTGCTAAATATGCTTAGAAATCTAAATCATTTACCTAATGATTCTTTTCTATGTTTACTATCATGTCGTCTGTAAAGAAGACAATTATTTCTTTCCAATCCTTAAACCTTAGGTTTCTTGCTCTTTCCTTACTTGGGAAATACTGAATGGAAGAGAAGATAATGGGAATAATTGTCTTGTTTCCAATAGTCAGCAGAAAGCTTCCAGTTTTTTACAATGACTATGATGTAAATATAGGTATTTTGTAGATACTTTTTATCAGAATAAGAAAGCTCCTTTTCACTCTCAATTTTCCCAAAGGCTTTATTTATTATTATAAAGAGACACTGTGATGAGATTTATCAAAACAACTTTTCTGCATATATTGAGATGAATATATGGTGCCTCTCCTTTAAGCAGTCCATGTTTTCTCAGGTCAAACCAACTTCACATTCTCAGATATATCCAACATGATCACAACTATTATCCTTTTCATATATTGCTGAATATTTTGTTAATATCTACTTTGGAATTTTGGATCTATATTATGTAAGTGTTGGGCCATGTGGGTTGAAGAACTGAGGTCCTCCTCAGAAACCCCACCCCCAGCTGAGCTAACAGCCAGCACCACCTACTAGCGGGTTCTAATAAAACACTTTTAAGACTATAAATTGCCTTCTAGGTAGTGATTTAGCCGCATTCACAAGATTAGATATGCAATATTTGAATCACCACTTATTTTTAAATATGCACGATCGTTTCTTTTGTGCACAATTTCACATTAGTGATATAAATAATTTATTAAGAACTTAATTGTTAAGTTGTAACTTAATTTCCAGCTCATGAACAATTTCTAATTGTCCTTGTGTTATTCATTTCTAGGATAATTGTATTTGTGATTTGAGAAAATTATCTATATTATTTCAGACTTCAGAAATATACTAGGACTTGCTTACTGGCCCAGAAGACAGTCAACTTTTGTAAATGCTCCAAGTGTGCGGGAAGAAGAAATATATTCTGAGTCTGTTAGGAGCAGTGTTGGTCAGAAGGAGAAACAAAGGACACCAATAAGGTGTCGAGTTGCCGGCAAAAGCCTGCCTCACACAGGCTACAGTGGAAAGATGTTTAACTCACACAGAGAAGAGGGAGCAAGGTCAGCTGGACTAGTGGGCATATATATAGGAGAGTATCTGAGAGTCCCTCTGCGTGGCCATTAATGTTTTAAAGCCACAGGTAGAAAATGCCAAGGTGTTTTGCCCCCACCTTCAAAGGTACATATATTGATTGATGATTGAGATATGAAGGTTGATTTGCCTCAGCCATTTGTGAGTTGATCCTGCCCCTCCTTCACCTGCCAGTGAAGATTCAGGAACTGAACCCAGTTCGGTACCTGGAAGACAATGACAGCAACCATGTTTGGAACTGATTCTGTTTTGTCTTTTCCTGGAGACCCCTCTTTCCCCCTATTCAAACGTCCCCATATTTGCTCCCCCCCTCCCCCACAAAACCCACAAACAAAAATACAACAGAATTTGGAGTGAATGGATGGGATTCCAAAGAGAATAATTTGCCCTCTAAGAGGTGACACATTCTAAGTCATTTACACCTTAGTTAGAAGTAGTTGATCGGCTCCCAGAGCTTCCGGGAAGGCACAGGACTCAGCGGAGGGCCCTCCTCCAGCTCACGCTTCCTCTACTCCGCCAACTCCCGCAGCTATGACTAGGAGGAAGTAACCTGGAGACAGGCCGCTCCGCCCTTCCCGCCCAGCCCCGGGGCACCCTCCTCCTCCCCCACACCCCATAGCACCCTATAAGACACCGCTCGGGCGCTCGGCCCTTTCCGGAACCTGATCCCAGCCGCGGATCCAGCCCGGGCGCACGAGTAAGTGCTGGGGGCGCCCAGGGGAGGAGGGGGCGGGCGGGGCTGGACCTCCCGCCGCGACCCTGGACAGGCGCGAGCCGCGCACCCCGCCTGCCTCCCGCGTCCGGGCACTGGAGAGCGAGGAAGCGAGAGCCGGTGGGGCGGCCCGGGAAAAAGCGCACCCGAAACTGGAGGTCGGAGCGACTCCCTGTCAGCTGACGCCGCTCCCTCCCCGCGGCCTGCGCGGTTTCCCGGCGGCCCCGGGCTTTCTGGGCTGCAGACGGGAACGCTGGAGGCCGGGCGGACCTGATTGTGAATGAGAACAACGCTATAACTCGGTTTCTTACTCAGTGCTAAGCGGCCAGCTCACTGGGGAAACTAAGCGCTCCCATGCTCGGTTAGGGGGCGGCCGAGGCAGGCTCAGACCCGCGCCTTTCCCACCCAATCTGATGGCTAAGGCCACAGCAGGCGCCAGCCACCTGCTGGGGAGGGCGCGTCACTGTCTCCCCGGCTGGGTCTCCCAGGCTGCCCCAGGGCAGCCACCTCCCAAGGCTTTCAAGCTCTTCTCTCCCGCCCCTGCTCCGAGACTTTGGGCGCTTCATCTCTCCAAACAGTAGTGAGGGAATCCCCAAAACGGGCACCATCCTGTTTTCCTGGAATGAACTTTCCTGCACAGCAGGTAACTTCGCTGTACTTCTCTAATGAGCATGTTCCTCTTCCTGGTAAATTTGGGGCGGTGGAGTCAGAGAATTGAACCAAGCGGACAGAAATGTGTGTGCCACCAAGCCCAGGAGCTTGGAAGCCTCCAGTGCTGGGGCCTGGTGCAGGTCCTTTATTATTATTTTAAGTAAACTTTATTTCAATTTCAAAAAAATAAAATTGAGAAAAGGCAGCTTAAATTATGAAAGCATTAGTTTAAAAAATGCTGCCTAGGCACATTTATCTTATTTAATCCTAAAAAACAAACTCAGTTGTTTCTCCAGTGTTCAGAAAGATACAGAAATAAGCACAGATTAATTCAATGACACGACCAAGTTCTCCTTGTTAATGAAGAAAATGGGGGGTGGGGGGGATGCTTGATCATATTCATAGTTCATAAAACTAAATCCCACATTCCTTTTATTTTTACCTTTAGCACTGATATAATACCTTCTTTGCCTTTGCTACAAAAATACTTTGCTGTTTAACTACAGTCTGTCACGCTAGTTGCATTTTTCGCACGTATCGCCATATTCTTAACACCTTGCAATAGAGGAACATTCTCGTATTCATATTATTAACCACAATCCTCTTCTGCCACCCAAATCTCTATGGTATGCAAGGTCCTTTAGAGCCCATTTGGACCTGGGTCTCCGTAGCTGCTGAGTCCTTGGCTGGCCACACCGGTCGGCATGCTTGGGGATACGGAAAGATTGGATGTGGTCTTGCCCTCCTGATAAAAGGCAGGGGGCAGGGGAAGTTCCGGGGTGCCAGAGGGCAGCTGGCATAGTGGTGGTCAGGCGCTGCCCGGCTTGCTGGCGGGGTCCACGAGCAGCCGGTGGTCTCTGCTCTGTCGTAGGAAGCCCTTCACCATGGAGCAGCTGAGCACAGCCAACTCGCATTTCGCCTTGGACCTGTTCCAGGACTTGAATGAAACCAACCCGACTGGGAACATCTTCTACTCCCCCTTCAACATCTCATCAGCCTTGGCCATGATTTTTCTCGGGGTCAAGGGCAATACCGCCACCCAGCTGTCTAAGGTCAGCAAAACAGTGCTCTTCCCTCCCTGCCTTCTTCCATACCAATTTCAAGTCTGTAGTCAAAAGCTGTACCTTTGATGCTCTCAGGGGGTGTTAAAAAAAACCAAGTCGTATTTCTGTGTTCACCAGCTATAAATGATGAGGTCAGACTTGCTTGAAAAAGCCTCAAGGACAATCGTTTACGTGCAGGATTTCATACATGGTCAGGTCTTTAATGATTTTGGTGCTGAAGCCTCAGCCGTGAAGCTATAAATGAGTGGGAGAATTTTTGACAAAGCTTTCCCCTAAGCCATGGCATCTTCTCTTGGGCTAGGGTCTCCCAGTTTCTCTCTGTGTGGGATGACATGCTCTTTCTAATAATTCCTGTCACCTTGCCTATTCCCTTTGAGTACAATGAACAATGCTGTCATATCTCTTCCTTTGTGGCTCTCACCCAGCATACCTGCCAGGCATCAACATTCTTTTGTAAAAAAATATGTAGCTTCAGGTTGGACATTAGAAAGATGTTTCTAGTCCCAAGAACAACAAGACATAGGAAATGCTGCGTGATGGAGAGTTTGCCTTGTGGCCTTCTTGAGGGGTCAAGGGAAAAGGTGATCGTGTTGGTTTTTGGGTCCCGGAAGCCTAGCCCCAAGCCTGGCACTGAGCGTGGCTCCTTGGGCTGGGTGGTAGGAACTAGTCTTGCATGGGTTTCCCAGGAGACAGCAGCTGCCTGAGCAGGGCAAAGTACTCAGTGATGAGGTACCAGCATCCTTAGGAAAAGAGAAGGGTGGTGATGTCCCAGCGTTCCTCGTTACTTTTTAGTTACTTTTTAATTCTGAGCAGGAAAGTCTGGTTTGCCTTGAATCTTTGGGAAAGGAGTGGCACAAGTGAAGGTCTTTCCACCACCTGCCCATGTGTGACTATGAAAGGCGTTAGCCCTGGAATCTGGTCGGTCCGTGGGATTTTCTAGCTGCAGAGCTTTTGTTTCTGTGCTTTATGGAAAACCTGCTATCTTCATCATGGCAGATATGGAAGCTTTTCAAAGTTAAAAAACAAAACTCAAATTTTTACCACCTGGGACTAATTGTTAGCTGCTTCTTGCAGGGTTATATTAGCATCTGCTTTGAGACTTTCCAGGAAACATAAAGCCTCAGGACACAAAAGTTTTGAGGGTCCCCCCCCCCATTTCTAGTAAAGCAATTTAAATATTGCTGTTTTAGTCATATTAATTATGCATGCACTCCATATCTCTGTGAATAAAGCGGACTTTGTACAGCTGTGTGTTTTTGGTCTCCATATCTTAAAAGATTGGAACCAGCCCAGGCCTCGTAAACTCGTGTGCTCGCTGGGTCAGCTAACCACGCCGTGCGGGCGGGCTTGCCTTCACCAGGGGGCCCCGGGAACCGAACCTGGGGCCTCCCATATGGTAAACGGGAGCCCTACTGATTGAGCCACAGCCGCTTCCCTATGGTTTCTTGATTTATAACTGACACATGGGAAATTAAGCTTTTGCTAGAGATCTTAGTTTTAAAAAGCTATTTTTAAATTAGTGAGTTACTGATGTTAATAAGATCATCAAAAAAAAAAAAAAAAACAACCTCAATGTGCAATTTTTTGTGTTCTTGTATAGGTAATGATTTATTTATTTATTTATTTTATTCCTGAGAACTCTCAATAAAATTTTATTTGCTGCAAAATAAAAGCATGGACATACCATTTCTGTTTTTCTTTGGGAAAAAAAGCCCAGTTATACAAATAGTGGCTAATCACTCATTTGTGGAACATAATTATAACAAGGGATGTAAAAGCAGTTTCTAATGTTGTAATTATTAAGTTTCATAAAGCTATAAACTTTGGATTCTCTATTGTTTGCTGTCCAATGAAAAAATTAATAAAATATTGGGCTGGGGAGCATCAATAGTAGCAATTAAAAACCAGATTCATTTGATGGAAGCCAACACCAAAGAATAATGTTGTCATTTCAAAATAAATCATGATAGAAAGAATGTTTCTTTGTTTTAGGCTTTTCATTTTGATAAAGTGGAGGAGATTCATTCAAAATTTCAGAACCTGAATGCTGATCTCAACAAACGTGGAGCTTCTTATATTCTGAAACTTGCTAATCGATTATATGGCGAGAAAACATATAATTTCCTCCCTGTGAGTACTGTGTGCTTCATCTTCTAAAACTGCTACTAGACAATACAGATTTTTCCAGCATAGATGTCGGTTTTAATATTTTTAAACATTCAACTGCATTATCATCTTGGATTGTTTGTGATTTATGGAATTAGGACTTGCAGGAAAATGATTCAGAATGAAAATATACAAGCAACAATATTCCCATTAAATGAAGTGGTGGTTCCATTTCATATTTCTATAGCGAAGAGGCTGCCCCTGGCTGTTTTGTTAAAGGAAGAGTGAATTCCATGATTCACTTTACAGATGAGTACAGTCAGTATTTGCTCATTTATGAAATTATTAGTCAAAGGTCTTTATGAAAAGAATTGGTCCAAAGTAGAAGGGTTAAGAATGGCTGTGTTTAAATGGAAATGGACCTTTTTGGATGATTTCTGTTGCTTTTAAGAATTTGAGTAAAGCATTTCTGTTAGGAGTTATTCATCACGTTCACCCCTGCCCCCCCCACCCCCCTTTTTTAAAATAGGAGTTCTTGGCTTCAACTCAGAAAATGTATGGGGCTGACCTGGCCAGTGTGGATTTTCAACTTGCCTTTGAAGATGCAAGGAAGGAAATAAACCAATGGGTCAAAGGGCAGACAGAAGGTAAGAGGCTGAAAAAATGTAATTACTGTGAACAGGCCTTTCTTTTTCTCCCTCCCACTGTCCCCACCTACATTTTATCTGCTCTCTCTTTTCCCCTCCCTGCCCTACCTCATGACCCATAAATCTTTACAAATCAGATGGTGCTGTGCATATAGAATTCTGCAGCGCCTCTTTTGCTAGGCAGCTTTCAGATGTTAGAAATTCACAAAAGTAACAATTTAAACATGATTTAACTAGAGTAGCTAAAGGCTTGTTTTCCCACAAGTCCCCCAGACTACATTTTAAGTTTAGGACTAATATTAGATGGAGAATAAAAGGAAGAGAATTTTGAGAAAAGTCCAAGCCTGCCCAAATGTATTTAATATACATATGGAAAGGAATACGGCGATACATGAAATCACCATCCCCAAAGCACTCTGGTTGTATCTTTTACCAACATCTTGCAACATAAATCAGGCACCTTGAAGATGGGGATAGGCTCTTTCAGGCTTAGTTATCTATTTAATAAACTTCTCTTCTAACTTAGTGTATGAGTTAATGTACCTACAGAGCTCCTGGCTTCCATGAAAGGATTTGTTCTTGGTCACACATGTGATCCATGGCTGGGTGGAGCCTGTGTTTAATGGAATGGCTGTCCTACCTTTGAGACAGTTAATAAAATCTTTTTTTGTGAGCATAGGCTTCTACTTGGAGATTTGAAGAAGTGATTTACTTGTGGTGAGGGAATTTTTTTTTTCTGAGAAATAAAGTCCGTTCACAAAGTAAGGATCATTGTTTATTACACAATCCAGAAATTTTTGGTCTTTTAGCACATTTTGCCTCTTGTTGATCCTCCATTGGGGTAGTTTGTGTGTCATACTGGTCTGTCTTGTGTATTGGTTTCTTTAAAGTAGAATATACACTGGCCAAGGCTTCCTAACTTGATATCATGTTAAGGGGAAATCAGTAGAAAAGCACACCTTTGAATTGCATTTGAATGTTAATAAAATGTCAGTTCAATTTTGGAATCCTAATATGTGGATTTTTAAGAACTATCTCACTTTATCTTTTTAGGGAAAATTCCAGAACTGTTGGCTCCAGGTTTGGTTGATAGCATGACTAGGCTTGTGCTAGTGAGTGCCATCTATTTCAAAGGAAGCTGGGAGGACGAATTCATAAAGGAAGCCACGACTGATGCACCATTCAGGTTGAATAAGGTAAGACGATGTGACTGCCAAACATTAATTTTTGCTCTGAAATAATACAGATGATAATTTGAGTGATATGTTTCCACCTGTTCAGAAAGATACAAAAACAGTGAAAATGATGTATCTGAAGAAGAAATTTCCATATGGCTACATCGAGGAACTTAAATGCCATGTGTTAGAACTTCCTTATAAAGACAAGGAGCTGAGCATGATTATCCTGTTGCCAGATGACATTGAAGATGATTTCACAGGTCTGAAAAAGGTAACCAGCTCCCAAGCTTCAGGGTTCACTTTTGCTTTTGACATACTGATTTTCCCTGAGTATATGCTAGGCACTTAAAAAGTGTTTACTGATATTATTGGACTTTTCTTTCCAATTCCTTCTAACTCCTTTGTCAGCCTATCAACGTTGACTACTCCAAAGCCCTAGGTTGACATTTTAAAGAGAGATGTAAACTAACAGTGATTAGGGGTGGTGGCAAATATCTAAAGAGCTTTACTGAATGTAACGTTCATTATTGGCAGCTAATGGAAACTCTGCTCTTGGATTAATGTTAGAGGAAAGCGCAGCAAGATGAGGATTGCTTTACAGAAGGAAAAAGAAAAAGAAGAAAAAGCCCAAAACATTAGAGTAGATAGCTTCATGTTATACTATAAAATTCTATTACACTGTTCATTATTATGATAAATCATAGAGGTGATTAATTAAATTTCCAAATGTGACATGTTAGCTTGGGAGTTAGTCCTATTTCCTGGTGTGAACTTTGTATGAGGTGTCTGTTATATTTCATTTTAAGGCTGTGACGTCTCTTGCCAGGGCTAGAACTAGGCAAAATTGTGAAGATTACAGGTTTCTTCAGTATCCTGTAAGATTTTTCTCTACCTACTTCCCAACCAAACTTGTTAGTAGGAAAGGGTCTAATATTAGGCATTTATCTTTATAGGGTATGTATTAAAATCAATGTGTTGCTCCTTTTTTATTGTATTTCCATGTTAGTCCTTTCCCTGGTTGTCAAAAACAAAGTCTCTAGCTTCATGAAAGGAATGATCAGCATCGACAGGACAAGGGTAATGATGGTTTGTTATCACCTACTAGCAGTAATGATAACAATGGTAATGAGAATAGCTATGTGCCGAGCACTTTATGTATGTTAACGCATATAATGCTCACAAAAATACTGGAAGTAATGCACTATAATCCCCATTTGAAATGAGAACTATATCCAGTGCATTGCCTGTCTTTTAAATTTTTATCTAGGAGCTAAAATTACTAGATTTTAACTCATTTCCACTAAGGCTCACAGATCGTCCCAGTTTCAGTGGGGCTCAGAATAAATAGAAGAAACCTTTCAATTTTTCCCTTGCACCACACTACTGATTAGGGTAATAACACGGACAACCCCATCACAATGATCCATGAGTGGTAGAGGCTTAGGAAGTCCTGGGTGGACAAACAGACAGAAGGATGGATGGATGGACAGATGGAAGGATGGATAGATGGATGAATGGATGATGGATAATAGATGGATGGGTGGATGGATGATGGATAATGGATGATGGACAGATGGATGAATGGATGATGGACTCATGTCCAAAGTCTCTGTCATTGGGCCCTTGATGACTCAGAGCTCAGCACAGAACAGAAATAAATGAAATCCTCCAAAAGGAATCTATTTTGGCAGAAAGCATGAAAGAAACTAATTAGACAACTGGTATTCAGGTCCCTTCATTTAAATCCTAGTGTCAATAGTGCTTTATTACTTTACAGTTAATATTGTTTAAAATTGATTTCACCTACTCTTTTTCTTCATTTAAATTCCAGATTGAAAAAGAATTGACTTTGGAAAAATTGAATGAGTGGACCAAACCTGAGAACCTGGAAAGAATTGAAGTCAACGTCAGCTTGCCTAGGTTCAAGTTGGAAGAGAGCTATGACCTCAACTCCTCCCTAGCCCACCTGGGTGTGCAGGATCTCTTTAGTAGTAGCAAGGCTGATCTTTCTGGTATGTCAGGAGCCAGAGATCTTTTCATATCAAAAATTGTCCACAAGTCCTTTGTGGAAGTGAACGAAGAGGGCACAGAGGCAGCAGCTGCCACGGCTGGCATTGCTACCTTCGCTATGCTGTTACCAGAGAAAAATGTCAGGGCCGACCATCCATTCCTTTTCTTTATTCGGCACAATAGCTCAAAGAACCTGCTTTTCATAGGTAGACTTACTTCTCCTTAGAGACTGGGGAAATAAAGGGTTAAGCTTAGGGCTTTATTATCTGAGTTTTTAAGGGTCAGAATTTTCATGTATTTTTAACAATAAAACTACCACATGCAAACAAATCTTTAATGTCCTTTTCAAGTACAGCTCTTTTGGCTTTTTATACCCATTACCCTTGGCACTGGTATCTATTTTCCTTTTTTACATGGAATAGCTCCAGTGGTCCATTTTTTATGTTAGAATGCATTGAGTTTAAAAAAAAAAAAAAAAAAAAAAAGGAATCAGATTCTTGACTATGGAGTAAAGAATTTTCTCCATTTTTCTGATAGTGAATTTTGAAAGCTGTGATACAGAGCTGTTTTTTTCTGATAGTGAATTTTGAAAGCTGTGATACAGAGATGCCCTGAATGTTGAAGGGAGGCTTTAAAACTGATATTCAATTGAAATGTAGGAAAGCATCCCAATTAAGGACCAGGTTAGGAAGACAAACCTGCTTGGTTGCTGTTTCTGTCTCTTTGATTAGTATTAAGATTAAGATTCTAGTACAGGCCTCTATTTTGTAAACTATTATATTAAAGAGCCACCTGTTGATAGACTGCATTCTCTCTTGGGTTCACCTTTATTCTCCCTGATATGCAGAGTTTGTGTGGGATCAGTGGAGTTGAGAAATGGGTGTCTTATGATAAGAGATACTAAGAGACTAGAAAAATAACAATATAAGAAGGGAGACAGCTCAGCAAACAAGGTTTGCAAAGATCTTACTGTTAAGTCAGCTTCTTTTGTGTTTTCTGATAAAGGCTCTTGACTTCCATGATATGACGTAGGTTGTTATGGCAAGGGAGGGCCTTATGCAATGCTGTGCAGGGAGAGGGGGGACTCATTGATTACCATAAACCTTTGTCAAATGCACTCCTTTGTGTGGGGCTTGAAATCCTGCAATTTCTTGCTCCCACAAATCTTCTGAGCACCATGAGTTAATAAAGTTTCCTGATTCTGCAAGCCAGATGGATGTGAGTCCTCTCCTTGTTTCTCCCCCATCTCAGCCAAGCCAAGGCTACAGAAGGCTGTTCTTGGCCTGGCAATACTGATGTTCATTATGGTAGTGAGTGATTTCATATATTAAAAAACAAAATTTTAGCAAATCTCTTATTAACAAGCTTTCCTTCCTGCTTTTTTTCTTGAAATATTTAAAGATGTATCATATTTCAGGTTCTCTTAGCTATAGAATAAAAAGAAAAGGAAGCAATAGTCACTGCCTTCTGTAATTCTTCCCTTTTGACTCTTCACCCTAAAGTCTGTGATTTAAAGTAAATTGGACTAATTACATAGAAACTGAATTGCGAGGGCCTAACAGATCCAGCTCAAATCCTTCTTTTTACATATGAGGAAATAGGCCCATAAACTATAAGTCACTGGTAAATTACTGAGCAGAGACTTGATTCAACTCATATTTCATATGGAAAATTTCCAGTTTTTGAAATGGCAAATTAAGTAACTCAGACCTCTGAAGACAAATAAAAAAATGAAACAAAAGAAGCATCAGCCCCAAAGCAAGGGAGAGCTAATGGAATAGGGAAGCATTACTGGGCCCGGATCCAGGAAATATTGGAAATCTAGAGAGGTGAATCTGGAAACTGGGACCACGTTAGCCTCGGGGGCATTTGTCAGTACAGAAGAGATAAATGATAACCTAAGTAGGGATTCTGGGATGATTCAAGCCTAGACAGAGAGACAGAGTTTGGGCCATCAAAAGTGGGGTTCCCAGTGTGCCTCCTATGCCTTTGTTTTTTACCCTATGTACTCATAGCTACAACATAGGAGTACGAGTGTAACCCCTCAGGATGCATCCCTGCCATGTCTAATCCCTGAAATTCAAGTACAGCCATTTTGGTTTAATACTACCCATTAGCACATGGTAGAAGCAAATAAAAATGATCTCTGGTAGAAGATGTCCTTGAAATCTCAAATTATTTTTACAAACAGCTCTTCAAATAAAATATCTGGCATACAATCAAAGATAATGAAGTAGGTAAGAAGCTATAACAACCTAAAATAAAACCAGTAGAAACAACAGATAGTACAAACTGGTACAGGGGCACCAAATACTGGAATTAACAAACACACATTATAAAACAATTTCTGTGTTCAAGATGATAAAAGAGAGGTTAAAAATTTCAACAGATCCCCTCCCTAGAGCTGCCCGCCTTCCTCCGTTGAAGGAGGGGTAGGGGGGGTGCCGTGGAAAGGGGCGCGGGACACTCACCATCTTTGGCCACGAGCTGCGTGAACCCGCCCTGCGGAGAGAGGAGAGGAGAGAGGCCTCACTGGGGAATTACAGAGAAAATGATAATGATACTGGTCGATGCTTCCATGACATCAGTGGCTCTCAGAGTGTGGAGCCCCAACCAGTAGCCGTGGCATCACCTGGGAACTTGTTAGCGAGGCAAATTCTAGCACGCCAGCCCAGACCTGCTGAAATTCTAGGAGTGGGAGCCCAGCAATCTGCATTCTCATGAACCCTCCAGAAGACAGTACATTCATCAACCAGACATTGGTCCTTGTCCATATCAGGGTGGCAAGGCAGCAGGGGTCTTTGTTTTCTTTCTTTTTTTCCCAGAAGATGGCAGCATTTCTGGACGGGAGAATCAGGCTTGTTAAGCAAACCTGAGCACATGAATGCCAAAGGTGACACCTCCAGCTCTCGCCCCCACTCACCTCAGGACCCAGAAAGCAGGAGGACCTGACGAGCAAAGAAGAAAGATTTAAAGATGATGCCAGTCACGATGTCATCACCCTGCAGAGTAGGCCTCAGGCAATTCCGATCTGTTCATCCACCTTCACCCTAAAACCAAGGACCCCGCAGCCCCGCAAAAGGGCAGAATGAGGAATTTGGGGGAACCCCTACACAGGTCCCTTCCTCAGATAAGTCAGCCCCTGTTCCATCTCCCCAGCAGATTCGCATGCTACCACTTTCCACCATCTGAAATGCTCTCCCTCGTTTATTTTGCATACTTGCTTACAGCTGTTTCCCCACTTATTGTAAGCACTTTTTTTCATTTTTGGGAGGTACCGGGGATTGAACCCGGGGTCTCATTCGTGGGGAGCAGGTGCTCAGCCCGTGAGCTACATCCACTCCCTTTTATTGTAGGCACTTTAGGGACAGCAGTTTAATCTGCCTTGCTTCCATGCCTAGAATGTTGCAAGCACATTGAATGAATGGATGAACGAATGAATGAAATGCAGCAGAGAGGTTAAGAGCTTGGGAATGGAAAATCATGGCCCCCACAAAAGCCACGTTCAAGGGGAGCGGGTGTGGCTCAAGAGGTTGAGCGCCTCCTTCCCACATGGGAGGTCCTGGGTTCGGTCCCCCCCGTGCCTCCTAAAAACAAAGGGGGAAAAAATGAAAAAAAACAAACAAACAAGTAAACAAACAAAAAAACCAATGCAGGGGAGCCGATGTGGCTCAGTGGTTGAGCACTGGCTTCCCACACACGAGGTCCCAGTACCTCAAAAAAAAAAAAAAAAAAAAAAGCCATGTTCAAGTCCTAACCCCGTGGGGGTGAACGCATTTCTAAATAGCACCTTCAAAGATGTCAATTATTAGTTCATGTGAATCAGAGGGAGCCTTCATCCAACTTGGCTAAAATCCTTACAAGCAAAGGAAATCGGATATGTCAGCAGAAGCCAATAGTCAGAAGGCGCCAGAGAATGAGGCAGATTGCCACGAGATGGACACAGAGATTTAAACCAAGGAACCCCAAGACTGGGGCATGCCAGCATCAGAATGCTAAAGAGGCTTTCTCTGGGAGAAAGCAGGGCCTGCCAAGACTTTGATTTTGGACTTCAAGCCTTCAGAACCAGGAAACGATAAATTCCCATTGCTTAAACCAACCAATGTGTAGTATTTGTCATAGTAGCCCTGGCAAACTGAGACATTCTAGAATTAGGGCCAGCAAACTAGGGCCTGCCACCCCATTGTGTTTTTTGTTTTTGTTTGTTTGTTTTGTTTTAGGAGGTACCAAGGATTGAACCCGGGACTTTGTGTGTGTGAAGCAGCTGCTCGGCCACTGAGCTACACCTGTTACCCAGCCACCCGTTTTTGTACTACCCGCAAATGAAGAATAGTTTGGGGGTATTTGGGGGGAACTTTTAATATAATAGTTGGGTAAAATTCAAAAGAATACCATTTTGTGATATGTAAATTATGACGTTCAAATGTCAATGTCCACAAATAAAGTTTTATTGGCACACAGCCATGCTCATTCAAAAAAAAAAAAAAAATTTCAACAGAGGCTTGGAAAATTAAACAAGACCCTACATATTTGAATACAAATTACATAGAAATTGTAGAACTCAAAAATACAATAACAAACTAAGAACTCAATATATACACTTTAATGGCAAATTAGAGATAGCTAAAGAGAGAAATTTTGAATTGTAAGTTTTGATTATCCAGAATGAAGACCAGAAAGACAAAAGGATGTAAAAAACAAAAGGCAGGACAAGAGGCACAAATGATTCAGTAAAAAGATGCTCAATAGGAGAAGAGAGAAGAAACAGTATGAGGCAGAATAATACTTAAGGAACTAACATTCAAAATTTTTATTCTAAAATTGATTTTTATAAAAAGACATCAATCTATAGATCTGAGAAGCCCTACTTAAACCCTAAGCAGGATAATACAAAAAAAAATCTATCCTTAAACACATCACAGTGAAACTGCAGAAATCCAAACATTAAGGGAAGATGTAAAAGTAACCAGATGCAAGCAATTAAAGAAAAAAGACAAAGTAACCTCAAAGGTGCAACGGTTAGAATGAAAACACATATATTAGCAAAAGAAAGCCAAAAGATCATACAATTTTTCCTTTAATTTTCTGGGAACAAAAAGCAACAAAACCTTGCCAACTTAGAATTATTCCATATCCAGAAAAAATATCTTTCAAGATGTTTTCAGATAAAAACTAGAGAGTTCACCATCATCAACTTCTCCTGGAAAAAAATTCCAGGGAATATTCTTTATATAGAAGGAAAATCAGATATATAAGAAAGAATAGTATAAAGAGAAGAAATAGTGTAAATATGGTAAATCTAAATGAATATTGACTATATAAAATAATAGTAAGAATGTCTTTAGAATTGCAAGTATATAAAGAATTAAAACAGGGGGATGGATGTGGCTCAAATGGTTGGGCATCCGTCTCCCATATGGAGGGACCCGGGTTCGATACCCGGGACCTCCCGGTAAAAAAAAAAAAAAAATTAAAACAATGTGATAGCATAGAAGTTAGGAAAGGAAATAGAGTTAAAAGTTCTAAGTTTCTTGTGCTGTCTAGGAAGAGAGTAAGAGTACAAATTTACACTAGGTTTTGATACATCAAGTATGTATGTATGTTATAATATCTAAGGTAACTACAAGAATAGTAGCAAGGCTTATCTTTTAGTTTCCTAGGCTGCTAATAGAAGATACCATGTAATGGGTTGGCTTAACAGTGGGAATTTATTAGCTTACAGCTTTGAGGCTGAGAAAAATGTCCAAATCAAGGCAGCATCAAGGTGATGTTTTCTTCCCAAAGACTGGCTGCTGGAGATCCGTCACTCCTCTGCCACATGGTTGGGAACATGGCAGCATCGGCTGGTCTCTCTTTTTTTATGGGTTTTGTTGCTTTCAGCTTCTTGCTTCTGTGGTTTCCTCTCCCTATATTCATCTTGTTTATAAAGGACTCCAGTAAGAAGATTAAGACCCATCCTTATGAGGTGGGTCACCCCTTAACTGAAGTAGCCTCGTCAAAAGATCCTACTTACAAGGTGTCCACACCCATAGGAATGGATTGACTTTAAGAACATGCTTTTCTAGGGTGCCTACGGTTTCAAACCACCACAGCTTATAATTTCCAAACTAAAGAAAAAAGGAGAAAAAAAAAAAAGGAATAATAAAAAATACACAGTCCAAATGAAGGAAAGGAAGAAGAGAAAATGAGGCATAGAATAGGCATGACAAATAAAAGATGGGTGATTGAGCTTCAAATAGTTAAGCAATTACTTAAAATATAAATTGACTAAATATTCCAGTTAAAAGAAAAAGACTAGTTGAAAAAAACACCATATGGTATTTATAAGAAACATTTATAAAACTTAAGAACAGGAAATGATGCAAGATGGTGTCAGAGTAGCTCAGGCAGGGCACAGCTCTCTTGCAAAATAGGGGAGAAGGTATAGAAGTCATCCAGACCTGCAGACCGGGAGAGTGCTGCACACTTTGGGAGGGCCTGGGGATGGAGAGACCGAGAGGCCAAAGGGAAAACTGTGAGTTGATACCCCCACTCTGGGAATGCTGTCCATCCCCTGCTCCCCAAGGGATTAGCTTTGATAAAATCTGAGGGGAAAGGACAGATTCCTCCCTGGGAAGTGGGAGGGTGCTGCGGAGGGCTGACTGTGGTTTCTCTTTGGGGAATGTAACTACTACATCTCACTGGTTCAAAAGAGCTCGTGGAAATTGAAGGAGTCATTTCTGTGGAAGGGTCTGCCAGGGACCACCATTTGCTGGCCAGCCGGGAAAGTGAAGGAAGACAAGCTGGTCTCTCAGTATTCTTTCCCAGGCATGGTTGGGCCCCATTAATGCTTCCTGCCCCTGTTTTGACAACTTAAAAAGGACAGTATTAAAGTTTTAGAAAAATTAAACTAAAAATAAAAGCTGTGAAATAAAACTGCTAAGCAAGAGAGAGAAATTGATCAATAGAGCAAAATCAGCAACATAAACATATGCCCAGGTATCAACAAAAGATAACAACCCACACTAAGAAACAGGAAGGTATGGTCCAGCCAAAGAAACAAATCAAGAATTCAGATGAGACACAGGATTTAAAACAACTAATAAATGATGTGCACACAAACCTCCTTAATCAATTTAAGAAGATGAAGGAAAATATGACTAAAGAGATAAAGGATATTAAGATGACATTGTGTAAGCATAAAGAACAATTTGAAAGCCTGCAAAAAAAAGTAACAGTGTTTGGGAATAAAAGATACAATGGATGAGATTAAAAATACATTAGAGACATATAAAAGTAGATTTGAAATGCTAGAAAATTGAATAAGTGAATTCTAAGCCAGAACATTTGAGCTTGTAAAGATAAGAGAATAGACAGAGAAAAGAATGCAAAAAATTGATCAGGGTCTCAGGGAACTGAATGACAACATGAAATGCACAAACATATATGTTATAAATGTCCCAGAAGGAGAAGAGAACAGAAAAGGGGTAGAAAGAAATTTGAGGAAATAGTGATTGAAAATTTTCTAACCCTTATGAAAGACATGACTATCTATATTCAAGAAGGACAATGTACCCCAAACAGAATAAATCCCAATAGACCTACTCTGAGACATCTACTATTCAGATTGTAAAGGCCAAATATAAAGAAAGGATTTTAAGAGCAGCAAGAGAAAAGCAATGCATCACTTACAAGGGAATCTCAATAAGGCTAAGTGCTGATCTCTCATCAGAAACCACGGAGGTGAGAAGGCTGTGGTATGATATATTTAAGGTACCGAAAGAGAAAAACTGCCAGCCAAGAACGCTTTATCTGGCAAACTATCCATCAGAAATGGAGGTGAATTAAAGTCATTACAGACAACAAAAACTGAGAGAGTATGTTACCAAGAGACTGAATCTACAAAAGATATCAAAGGGTGTGTTACAGCCTAAAAGGAGAAGACAAGGGCAAGAGCCCTGGAGTAGAGTGTAGAAATGAAGACCATAAATAAGAGAAACTGAAAGGGTTAAAAGGCAGACAATAATAGGTATGACAACAGAAAACCAAGTGATAAAATGGGCAAAGTAAGTAATGTTTTTATAGTAGTAACATTGAATGTTAATGGATTGAACACCCCAATTAAAAGACATAGACTGATAGAATGGATAAAAAAACATAAGCCATCTATTTGTTGTCTATAAGAGACTCACCTTAGGTGCAAGGACACAATCAGGCTGAAAGTGAAAGGTTGGAAAAGATATTCCATGCTAATAGCAATTTAAAAAGAGCAGGTATAGCAATGCTAATATTGAATAAAATAGATTTTAACTGCAAAACTGTTATAAAAGATGAAGGAGGTTACTATATATTAAAAAAGGGGACAATTTGCCAAGAAGAAATAACAATAATAAATATTCATGCACCTAACATAGGTGTCCCAAAATACATGAGATGCACACGGGCAAAACTGAAGGGAGAAATAGATGTCTCTACAATAACAGTTGGAGACTTCAACACTCCACTCTCAGCATTTGATAGAACATCTAGACAGAGGATAAATAAGGAAACCAAGAGTTTGAACAATATGATAAATGAACTAGACCTAATAGGCATTTATAGAGCATGATTCCACAAAACAGCAAGATATACATTCTTCTCAAGTGCTCATGGGTCTTTCTCCAGGAAAGACCATATGCTGGGACATAAGTCAGAACTCAGTAAACGTAAAACATTGAAATTATACAAAACACTTTCTCTGATCTTTTTTTAATGGAAAAAAAGTTGGAAATTAATGGCAGGGGGGAAGAAAAGAAAACTCACAAATATATGGAGATTAAACAATACACTCTTAAATAAAAAGTGGGTCAAAGAAGAACTTGCAAGAGAAATCAATAAATATCTCAAGGCAAATGAAAATGAGAACACAACATATCAAAACTTATGGGATACAGCAAAGGCAGGGCTGAGAGGGAAATTTATAGCCCTCAATGCTTATATTAACAAAGAAGAAAGAAAATTACAGATCAATTTCTTTAAAGAACATAGATGCAAAAATCCTCAGCAAAATACTTGCTAACCAAATCCAAAAACATTTTTTAAAATTATACATCATGACCAAGTGGGCTCTATACCATGTATGCAAGGGTGGCTCAACATAAGAAAATTAATCAGTGCAATACACTATATTAATAAATTGAAGAAGAAAATCACATGATCATTTTAATAGATGCAAAAAAGGCATTTACAAAATATGATATCCTTTCTTAATAAAAACACTCCAAAAGATAGGAATACAAGGAAACTTTCTCAATATGATAAAGTGCATATATGGAAAATCCACAGCTAGCACTGTACTCAATGGCGAAAGACTGAAAGCTTACCCACTGAGATCGGGAACAAGACAAAGATGCCCACTCTCTCCACTGTTATTCAATATAATGTTGGAAGTTCTAGATAGAGCAATTAGGAAAGAAAAAGCAATAAAAAGGCATCTAAATAGGAAAGGAAGAAGTAAAACTTTTGTTATTTGATGATGATATGATACTTAAAAAATCCCAAAAAATCCACAGTAAAACTATTCGAACTTATAGACAATTTTAGCAAAGTGGCAGGATACAAGATTAATATGCAAAAATCAACAGTGTTTCTATATACTACTAATGAGCAAACTGAGGAGGAAGCCAGATAAAATTTTCCATTTACAATAGTGATTAAAAGAATCAAATATTTATGAATAAATTTAACCAAGGACTTAAAAGACCTACATTCAGAAAACTATAAAACATTGCTTAAAAAAACCACAGAGGATCTAAATAAATGGAAGGATATTCCATGTTCATGGGTTGGACGACTAAATATCATTAAGTTGTCAATTCTACCCAAACCGATCTACAGATTTAATGCAATCCCAATAAAAATTCCAAAATCCTTCTTTGTAGAACTGGAAAAGCCAATTATCAAATTTATCTGGCAGAATAAGGGTCCCTGAATAGCCAAAAGTATCTTAAATAAGAATGAAGTTGAGGACACTCACTTCCTGACTTTAAAGCATGTTATCTAGCTACAGTGGTAAAAACAAACAAACAAACAAACAACAACAACAAAAAAAAACCCAGCATGGTATTGGCATAAAGATAGACAGACTGACCAATGGAATTGAGTCGAGAGTTCAGAAATAGATCCTTACGTCTATGGTCAAATGATTTTTGACAAGGCTATCAAACCCACACAGCTGTGTCTGAGCAGTCTGTTCAGCAAATGGTGCTTGGAAAACTTGACATCCATATTTTAAAAAGATAGAGGACCCTTATTTCACACCTTATACAAAAATTAATTCAAAATAGATTAAGGACCTACTTATAAAAACTAGGACCATAAAAGTCCTACAAGAAAATATAGGGAAACATCCTCAAGATGTAGTGGTTGGTGGTGGTTTCTTGGACCTTACACCCAAAGCATGAGAAGCAAAAGAAAAAAATAGATAAATGGGACTGCCTCAAAATTAAACACCTGTATTTCAAATGATTTTGTTAAGAAGGTGAAAAGACAGCCAATTCAATGAGAAAAATATTCAGAAACCATGTACCTGATAAGGGATTGATCACATTATATAAAGAGATCGCACAATATAACAACAAAATGACAAGCAACCGTATTTTAAAATGGTCAAAAGAACTGAATAGACATTTTTTTCCCAACTGGCAATGCAAATGGTCAAAGGACACATGAAAAAATGTTCGACATCATTAGCTGTTAGGGAAATGTGGATTAAAAATACAATGAGATATCATCTCACACCATATAGAATGGCCATTTGAAAAAAACAACAACAGAAAACTACAAGTACTGGAAAAGATGTGGAAAAATAGGAACACTCTTTCACTGTTGGTGGGATTGTAAAATGGTGCAGCCTCTGTGGAAGAATATTTGGCAGTTTTTCAGGAAACAAAACATAGAACTGCCATATGATCTGGCAATCCCACTACTAGGAACATATTCAAAAGAATTGAAAGCAAGGACACGAACAGATATTTGCACACCGAATGTTCATAGTGTCATTATTCACAATTGCTAAAAGGGGGAAATAACCTAAGTGTCCAGATGTGGTGTATTCATATGATGGAATATTATTCAGTTGTAAGAAGAAATCAGTTTGGGAAGCACACGACAACATGGAGGCAGCTTGAGGATATTATGTTCAATGAAATAAGCCAGACACAAAATGATGAATATTGTATGGTCTCACTGTTATGAACTAAATACAGTGAGTGGATTTAGGAATTGGACTATGAAATATAGGGTGGTGGGAGATGGAATGTGGGTTGAAAAGGGGGAGATGATGCTGGATGTATGTAGAATGTTTAATAAGGTCAAGTGTAAATATGTGGTAATGGAGGGACTTGATGGTAACATTATAAAGAATATAACAAACACTGTTGATTTATGGATGTGATTGTGGCTGAAAGGAGTAGTCTAGCGAGATTAAGGCTATTTGGAAAACAGCTGGAAGATAATGCATAACAATTATTTTGGCAGTAGTAGTAGTTAATAGTATAAGAATAGGAATGTTCTACTATAATGTGTTAAGAATGTGGTGATACATGGGGAAAATATAACTAATGTAATTTATAGACTATAGTTAACAACAACCTTGTAATGTTCTTGTAGCAAAAGCAAAGTTGGTACTATATTAACGCTTAAGGTCAAAAAAGAATATGGAGTTTGGTTTTGTGAGATATGAATATGATTAAGCATATTTTCTTATTTTTTTTTTTTATTTATAAGGAGGCCTTGACTACGTCATTTAACTTATCTGTGTTCATCTGTATATCTTTCTGAATACTAGAGAAACAATTGATAGTAGTTGGAATTAAATGAGATAAAAGTGCCTGGACAGAACTTTTTAGTAGTAATGCTTCCATAGCTTGTTGAGCTGCTTTTTTGCTGTTATTTTATTTTTTTGAATTTGAAATAAAATTATTTTTAAAATATAAGAATAAAGTTTGAAGGGAAAAGTTTATTTTTTTTCATTAAAAAGATTATGTAAACACTAACTGTAAAAGTAGGTATAGCAACATTAATATAAGGTAAATATTTAGATTCTAGATTAAAGACAAACAGAATTCACAAGAATTTATGTAGGACAACACCACTAAGGAGACTTGATATCTAAATAGTGATCAGAGAGAATGTTGCCAGATATATAATGAAGACATCCAGAAAGATCAGTGAAGTCCCTGTTTTAGAGAACTGGCCAAAGAGAATTGTGGCCCTGATGAGGGGAAAGAAGGGAAATCTGGTACCATAATACAAAATTGAGGATGCTTTAAAATCATCAAAGATGACTGTGTCATGTGATTTCTACCTTGGTCTGTTTCTTTAAACAGATTACTGCCATTTCTTTTACCATTCTAAAGTCTTCCTTATTCAAAAAAAGTCATACCATTGTAATATAGGATTCTCATCTGACCATCACTGTTCTTCCAGCTTAGGGCAGGCAAAGACTCCCTAACATTTAAAGAGGAACAATGTGGGGTGAGCCATGTACTAAGTAGGTGACATTTGTCTTTTCATTGAGTATCAACACCATCCTTATGAGGTAGACATTATTATCCTCATCCTCCAAATGAAAATACACGACCCATTTGTCACCTCAGAGCAGAACTGGCGTTGACTTACAAAGGTGCAGTTCCCTCCTCTGTGGAGGGTGGAGATCATCTTGATAAATCTTTAGTTGAATAACCTGCTTTTTGTCATAGAGTCTTATCCAGAAGGACAAGAAGTACATTCGAAGCTATTGCAAGAGATTCTTGGGCTGAAATATTGATGCTATGCTATTGCTTTCAGCTGTGGATCTCACCCACTCAATTAAAATTAAATCTTTCTCACACTCAGGGACTAAATGTAAAAAAAAATAAAAAAGGAAAAACAAACAAACAAAAATAAAATAAAATAAAAAGAAAGAAAAAAAAATTAAATCTTCAAGAATTCTACAATCTTAAATAAACTTGCTCCAGACAAGGCAGAATATAACCTGGAAATTGCTTTAAAACAGGAAGTAGATGGTATTTCAGTTGAACATGCTGAGTTGTCATTTTTTCTTGCAACCTGACCCCCTCCAATGTCACTGCTAAAAGCTAAGACTAGAAAAATGGTATATTTGGTTGATATGAAGGTTTGAAGCTTTTTGCAGACCCTAGAAAAGATCATGTTTTTGGAGCTAATCCATTCCTGTGCGTGTGGGACTCTTTGATTGGATTGGATTCGGTTGGCGGGAACTTTGATTGGATTGCTTCAGTGAGGCATGACCCAGTGTGGGTCTTAGTCCTCTTGCTGGAATCCTTTATAAATGGAGGAATAAAATCAGAGACACAGAGAGAAAAAGCAGCAGAGACAGAGAAACCCTGAGAGGTTGGAAAAGACAAGGCCCAGAGGAGAGGAACGAGACAAGCCATATGCCTGATCACCCACAGCTGAGCTCAGGGATAAGTTAGCCTGGAGGAGAAGGCAGAGACTTAGACTGGCAAAACCACCACTGCATCTTGCCATGTGGCAGGAGTCCAGGATTGCCAGCAGCTGCCCTTCAGTGAAACAGCCTTGATGATGATGATGCTTTGACTTGGACATTTTCACAGCCTCAGAACTGCAAGCTTTTAATCTAATAAATTCCCATTATAAAAGCCAACTCATTTCTGGTATATTGCTCCCAGCAGTTTTAGCAAACTAAAGACAGTTGGGGATATAATTTGTCATTATAAAAGCTACTCAACACTAAGGAAGAGTCTGTACTACTTCATCCTTCAAGAGGTTGATGGTTCCTTAACACCTACAGATTATAAAACATAAAAGCATTTCTTCAACTAAACTCTCAGAGTACTAACTATGTATATTTAAAGTGACAGAATTGTGATGTCAGAGAGACTTTATGATTCAAATAAGCTGTCAACAGTAGCTGTGGCAGCCACTCAATCTGAAGGGGTGGATAGAGTAGTGTGGAGTAAATGAATCAATCCAGAATTACTCCATCAAAGGCTAAATTAAGGTGGGAAATTTCATGTGCTTCATGGAACAAAGGTGCTTTTCTAGTATACAGGAGAGACAATTAAAAAACAAAATAAAAACAACCACAGAACAAGAGCAAGCGGATGTCACCAAAAGAGGTTTCCAAAGTTTCTTGCACCAGTTCTTCCTTGATTTTGTAAATACTCTTACATAAAACTCTGCTGAGATATTTTGCCTCTGTGGAAATACATGCATTTTCCTGTAAATTAAAATTCTAAATATTTCATCATTGTACAATATTTTAATAGTCCATTTTAAAAGAATGCATATGCATTGCAAATTTTTGCTTTATATGCAAAATTTGATGCATTAAGATTGGAAGATGTCAGAGTGAGACACTTGAGGGCTCAGTCTTCCCACAGAACAACCATCAAGAAATGGCAGAAACATCTTTCTCAAAGCTTCAGAAAACAGTTGAAGGACTGCAGTGACAGGGCAAATGTTGAATTAAGAAATGGGCTACTAATGGGAAGCGGCTGTGGCTCAGTCGGTAGGGCTCCGGTTTGCCATATGGGAGGCCCCGGGTTCGGTTCCCGGGGCCTCCTGGTGAAGGCAAGCCCGCCCGCAAGGCGTGGTTAGCTGACCCATCGAGCACAGGCAGCAAGGGGGGGATAAATGAATAAATAAATAAAATCTTTAAAAAAAAAAAAAGAAATGGGCTACTTCAAAAAGTTTGTGGTGCCCTGGCTGGCCCCTTCCCTGCTCCTCACCCATGTGCTATGGAGCTGGCCCAACCCTGTGCAGATCCTTGGTCCTGGTTCCAGAGCCAGCAGAGTAACACTAATGTATGTACTTGGAGCATATATGTCTGGCTCAATATCTCTAGTGACAGCCTGAGGGACTGAACCAGGACCCTTATTGTAGGCTCTCCATCCCAGAACTTGCCCTTCATGTAGAAGGTGGCTCACAGAGCTTTCCTACAGAACACTGTGGGGCAGCAGTGAAGTTGTGCAGCCTGGAGCAAGGGAATGCTGGCTTATGGACATACAGTGCAGTGCCCAGGACTATGAGGAAACTGTTTCTTAAGAAGAAGGGACATTCCTGTCTATGTAAACTTGTCATAAGTACATGTCTAAGATAAGACATGTGCACAGAGAGGATCAGGGAGGCACCTATGCATTGGCATGGCGTTATTCTCTAAATTCATTTTATGGGTAAGCCCTGAAGGAGAGCACTTGCACAGGTCAATATGCAAAGACTGGGAAAGGTGTTTAGATGTTTTCTTCCTGCTGCCCCCCCCCTTTGTTAGCTCCTGGCATTCAAGGAAAGCTTGATCATAACATTAGCTGGATAAAAGCTTAAGGAATAGATGCCTGAGCATCTAAATTCCAGTGATAACACATTAAATATCAAAATGTCCAAGTTTCAACAAAAAATTACAAAACATACAAAGAAACAGGACATGATGTCCCAGGCAAAGGAGAAGATTAAAGTATTATAATCCATCCAAGAAGAGCATCAGATGGGGGACATTCTACCCAAGGTTTTTTATTTTATTTTATTTTATTTTTAAATTTTAAATGGTCCTAAATATGCTCAAAGAGCTGAAGGAAAACACTGACAAAAAACCTAAAGGAAATCAGGAAAACAATAGATGGACACAAAGAGAATATCAACAGAGAGAGCAGAAGACCACAGTAATAGAAATTAAAAATTCCCTAGAGGGGTTCAACAGCAGATTGGAGCTGGCAGAAGAAAGAATCAGTGAATGTGAAGATAAGTCAATTGAAATCATTCAGTCTGAGAAGCAGAAAGAGGAAAGACTTGAAGTGAACAGAGCCTGAGGAAAACATGGGACACCATCAAGCATACCAATATAGGCATTGTGGGAGTCCCAGAAGGAGAAGAAAGAGAGAAAGGGGCAGAAAGAATATTCATAGAAATAATGGCTGAAAATATCCCAAATTTAACAAATGACAAAAATATAATATCCAAGATGCTTAACGAACTCCAAACAGGATAAACCCAAATAGATCCAAACCACACCATGTTATAATCAAACTGCCAAATGCCAACGATAAAGAGAGAATTCTGAAAGCCACAAGAGAGAAGCAATATTTCAATTACAAAAGAGCATCAATGAGATTAAGTGCCGAAGGCAGTGGGCAGAAATATTTCAAGTGCTGAAAGCAAAAATACTGCCAACCAAGAGTTCTATATCTGATAAAGCTGTCTTTCAAAACTGAGGGAGGGATTAAGACATTCTTAGATAAACAAAAGCTGAGGGACTTTGTTACCAATAGAACTGGCCCTACAAGAGAAGCTAAAGGGAGTTCTGCAGGTTGAAAGGAAAGGACAATGGACAATGAACTGAAGCTACATGAAGAAGAAAGATTTATGGTAAAGATGATGACATGGATAAATATAAATACCAGTACTATTGTATTTTTGGGTTGTAACTCCATGTTTTACTTCTTACATGATCTAAAAGGCAAATGTATAAAATGCAATGATAAATCAATAGTTTTGGACTCATAATGTATAAATATGTAATATGCAACAAGAACTACATAAAGGGGGAGAGATGGAAGGTATAAGAACATAGTTTATGTATGATACTGAAGTTAAGTGGGTATCAAAGCTTACAGATTGTTATAGATTTAGGATGTCACCACGAAGAAAACATCAAAGAATATGCAAACTCGCAGAGACAGAAAGTAGAGTACAAGTTACCAGGGGTGGAGGAAGGGGCAATGGGGAGAGTTAATGCAAAATGAGTGTAGGATTTCTGTTTGGGGTAAAGAGAAAGTTACTGGGAAGCGGATGTGGCTCAATCGATAGGGCTCCCGTTTACCATATGGGAGGCCCCGGGTTTGATCCTGGTGAAGGCAAGCCAGGCCGTGCAGCGCGGTGAGCTGAGGCAGCAAGATGACCCAACAAAGGAGACAAGCAGACACAGAAAAACGCACAGCAAATGGACACAGAGAGCATAAGCAGCAAGGGGCGGGGGGAGGATAAATACATAAATAAATAAAATCTTTAAAAAAAAAAAAGTTACTAGTAATGGATGGTGATGAGAGTACTGCAACATTGTGAATGTGATTAATCTCATGATGGTATGCTTGGGAGGGGTTGGGAGGGGAGGATTTATGCTGTATATATGTTTATACAATTAAAAAATAAAGAAAAATAAACTAAAGAGAAAATGACAATTAAATGCAATACACAATACTAGATGGGATCTAAGAATGGAGATAAAAATGTTCAAACAGAATTTATTGGTACATAAGGAAAAAATTGGAATATAGAATGGTAGCTCTATATCAATGTTCAATTTCTTGAACTTAATAACTGCCCTTAATGTGATTACATAAGTGAAAATCCTTCTTTGTTGGAAATGTACGTGGATGTATTATGTATTCAAGGAGTCTGAGGTTTGCAACCTGCTCTCAAATGTTCAGAAAATAGATGAGATAGATGATAGATGATAGATAGATAGATAGATAAATAGATAGATAGATAGATCATAAATAAGAGACAGAGAATGAGTGAGAGAGAGAGAAAGAGAGAAAGAAAGGGCAAAGGAGGCAAAATGCTAAAATTGGTGGATCTGGGAATCTGGGTATCTGGGGGTAGGGTATGTTGGAGAATTAGGGATTTTAATATTAAGTGCAATTACTTGATTCATCCTACTGTTTTACATTCTGAAAATACAGCAGTCAAAAAAAAAAAAAAAAAAGGGAAAGAAGCTGTGGGCGCTATTGAGATATTTTAAGCTAGAGAGCGACATGGCCAAATTTACAGTTTACATTTGCCTGAGACATGAAGAATGGATTGGAGGGTAGCCAGGAGTGGAAGCTGGAGGATTGTAGTAGTGAGAGAGGAGAGTAGCTTCAACAGGGGGCAGAGAAGGTGGTTTTAAGCAGAGAGACTGGAGACACACTTGGGAGCAACACTTAGCTGGGGCAGGTTGTGGGGGGTGCGAGGAAATGACCCGCCAAGGTTTTCTCCCAGCTTCCTAGCACCGGGGCGAATGGCATGATCCTGGAGAGGTGAGAGGGCTGTAGGAACAGGGGTCTGGGGAGAAGGTCAGGAGTTCGGTCAAGGTCATGTGAATCATCCTGAAACTCCAAGTGGGCAGTTGGCCAGAAGTCAGAAGAGGAAGTTGAAATTTGGTTGTGGACAGCATCCAAAGACGTGATGCTGAAGGAGTGGATAAGATTGCCTGGATGAGAGTGATGAATAGGAGGAAGGGAAAGCCTAGGAAAGAACCCTGAGGGAGGCCAACATTCATGGTCAGCGAATGGGGACAAACAGCGGGAACCCAAGAGGAGCTACCTCTGAGACCAGACGGAACCGTGAGGAGGGTTCTGCAGCCACGGGAAGGAGAAGACATGTGGGTAAACTGCATCAAATTCTACTGAGAGATCAACTCAGGGGAGGTCTAAAACTGTTGTTTTGAATGAGTAACATGGAGGTCACTGGTGACCTTAGCCAGAGAAATTTATATGGAGTGGTAAGGATGGAAGCCAAATTGAAGTGGCTTATTAAAGAGTAAATGGCATAACTGCTGGCTGCAAAATTTTGGCAATAGCTTAGATTTTTTTTTTATTAATCAACTTTATTGAGGTGTAGTTTACATGTAATCATCCTTTTTTAAACATACAGCTCAGTGAATTTTGACTGTATATACCTGTGAAATTTACCACCCTTAATAAATATATAGAATATGTCCTTCACCGTAAGCTTCCACTGACCTTTTTTCTGTCACTATAGATTATTTTTGCTTATACTAGAATGTTAAATAGGTGGAATCATACAGTATGTACTTTCTGTGTTTGGCCTTTTTCACTCAGCAAGGTTTTGAGACTCATCCATATCGATGCATACATCACTATAAAAGAAGAAATATAGTGGTCCTGTGATTCTACAGTGCCAAGGCAGCCCCCTGGCCAGGACCGAGGTGGAAAGTCCTCCCGTCCACTCCTCCATTCAATGGAGGTTAAATGAGCATCTCTGTACTTCTCGCTGCCCTAGATGCTGAAGAGAAGGTAATAAGACAAGGTGATTCCCTTAAAGGTGGCCATCTATTTGGGAAGACAAATACCATAAGCAAATTCAATGATAAAGCAAATAGAGGCAGGGGCAGGGTGTTTTGCAGCCCAAAGAGAGAAGGGACTAATTTTGTGCTGGGTTGTCCGTTAAACCTAGAGTTGGATAACCATTCCTACATTACAATTCAGACCTCTTTGCTGCTTTTTGATGCTTTTGCTTTGATTAATGATTGCAACTGCCAATTTTTCTAACCAGGGATTGGCTTTCTCTGACTTTATATTCTAAGTGACATTTGCTAATTTATTTAGTACCTTCAATATCTTTATATAGTGCAGTTCAAAAGTTTTAAATAAAATGATCAGCTCCCAGATCAAGAAATGGGAATCTATCAGCACCCCAGATGCCCCCATGTACATCTCCCAGGTACACACTCCTGCCAGTGTAATCTCTACTGTACCTTCTAAACACCATAGGATAGTTTTGCCTACGTAGTTTCCTAATTTCTTTATGTTATATGTTGTGTGGAGCCCAACCAACCAATGACACATCTGGAAAAAGACCCTGAAAAAGAACTTGTGAAGAAGACAACATCCTTTAGTACTGAAGCTCTGTGTATAGCTTTTGTGTAGAAAAATGTTCAACTTATTTGATCTCTCTTCCCTAGCCAGCTCTTTTTTCTTGGGTGTTAAGAAACCTTTCTAAATATGAGCAATTCTGTTGCCAGTTAAGCAGGAAACCTTTCTCTTCCTGAGCAGTTGAACCACAGTTTTGTTACCACAAGGGATCCAACTCTAGAGAAGGCTTCTTCGCCTGTTATATTGTAGATGTAAATCAAAATCAGCATTAACATGGAAAATCCTAATGAAGAAAAGCCAAATAAATTACCTAGTTTATATTGATAATAATTACCAACCCAGTGGATTACATAAGTAAAGTAAAAACCCTAAAGAAAATGAAAGGTTCTTGGCCTCCCACCACCACCTCCCCAAAACCCTGTCACCCACCCACTCACTTAGGCATCAGTACTGAGCACAGCCTTTGCAAGTTCTAATCCTTGACACTGGGAAGATTTTGCTTTGACATAGGTGATGATAGTGACATAAAATAAACTCTAAAAGGAAGATAATAGCGCACACTTCTATATGTGTCAAGAACATTTCTAAACTCTACATTAACTCATTTAATCTTCTCAACAATCTGATGAGTTAGGTAAGTCCAATAACCTCATTTTTATATACATATATATATATATATAAAATAAACTTTATTTTTAGAGAAGTTTTACATTACAGAAAAGTTACATCGAAAGTATAGGAGATTCCCATATAATCCACCCCCTCCCCTTCCCACACTTTCCCCTATTAATAACATCTTACATTAGTGTGGTACGTTTTACAAGGGAACAAATATTGAATCATTGCTACTAACCAAGGTCTGTAGTTTACATTATGGTTCACACTTTACACTGTACAGTTTTATGGGTTTTGACAAAATGTTTAATGGCCTGTATCCATCATTGCAATATCATGCAGAACATTCCAGTGTCCTAAAAATGCCCTGTCCTACGTATTCTTCCTTCCCCCTCCCCTCAGAACCTCTGGTAACCACCATCTTTATATCAATGTTACAAGTTCTGCCGAATAACCTCATTTTACAGGTGGTGACCTGAGTCAGAAATACAGGCATACCTTGGAGATATTGTGAGTTCAGTTCCAGACCACAGCAATAAAGCAGATAAATATCTCAGTAAAATGAGTCACACATTTTTTGGTTTCCCAGTACATATAAAAGCTATGTTTACACTATAGTGTAGTCTATTAAGTGTGCAATAGCATCATGTTTTGTTTTTTTTTTAAACAATGTACATACCTTCATTAAAATGTGATACAAAGACATGAAGTGAGCACATGCTGTTGGAAAAATGGAGCCTATAGACTTGCTTGACACAGGTGACCACAAACTTTCAATTGGTAAAAAAGCACAACATCTGCAAAGCACAATAAAGCAAAGTACAAGAGAACAAGGTATGCCTGTGTTAGGTAAGTTGCCTAGGGTCACAAACCAGTTTAACCACTGTTGTATGTTCAGTATAATATTGGGACTGGGGGTGCATGGTTGATTTGCTAACGTGTTGAAGGTGTGATATCACTGGCTGGTATTGTTGGCTAAGACTAACTATTTCACCATAATTTTTAATGATACCATGGCTAGAAGTTGTGCTATTTGCCAAGGACCAGGAATGAGTATAGCAAACTTCTTGCTGTCAAAGGGTCCTCGAACAGGGAAAAGCCAGGAAGGGCTCAGCTGCAAAGGACTCCAAGTATAAAAGCCAGGTTCTATTTGGAATGGTAGATTCAAAGCCCAAAAGGAGATGGGCATTAGCATATCATTCATTGAAGCCATTAATATTCCCCATGTGTGAAAATTAAGAATTTGAGCTTAAGGTACTATTAGGCCCCCTGAAGCCTTAATATCCTAAAACCTTTGCTGACATTCATGGCTCTGTTTATGAATAGGACCTTCTGGCCAAACGTTGGTGATCAAGCCAGCAAAACTTTGCCAGGCTTGCAGAAGAGATACGTGGCACCATGAGGGTGCATCATGTGACCACAGTACATTGTGCTGAGTGGAAATATTATACGTAGCTAGGGGTATAACCATAGAAAATAAAGGCCACAATGTGTTTCAGGAGACTAAGCTCTTCAAGTAGATGGGTCCTTCGTACACAGTCCATATTTAGGGAATGAAATAGGAAGGCAGGGTGTTCTGGGTCTTTGAGAAAGCATCTGCATTAACCTAGTATGACATAGACATTTTCCGGCTCAGAGTTTGTAGGCTATTATCAAAGATTGCTCATAGGTTATTATTGATGAGTGCTCTATCTCTTTGACAACCAAGGGTGTTGCTTGGCAATGATTTCCTTGTTGATTTCATATCTCCCCTTATCATGTTTTCTATAACCTCAGCCAATCCATCCCCATTCTGTTTCCTTCCACATGGGATAAAGTCCCCTTATGTTCCTGAAAGCAGAAAGGAAGTGATTCATTCATCAAGCTCAATTATAAGATAAGAGGGTGGGTGGTGCACTGGTAGAATTGCAGTCTCAACTTTGTTTAGAGTTTGAACATTGTACTACAAAATTCCAGTTGACTTAAAAATACCACCTCTGTAGAGTCTGGGAGATGATAGAAAGGGAGTAGAGAGTGGTTAGCTGATGCTCAATCTGGGCAGAATCTATGATAAGGTGGATAGTGGTGATTTGGCAGTGAAGAGGGGTGATGGGAGTACAGTGGTGTGAGTGGGGTTGATGGTGCTGGAATGTGAGTGTGAGCAGGACTGGGGAGAGAGGTTGGGCCATTTATAGAACTGGGGGAAGGGCTGGAGGAAGGAACAGGTGAACTATGAGGAAGAGGCAGACTGTGTTTGAGAACACAATTGTGAGAGTGTTCTTTTGGTGTCTATGGCCGGAGATGGTCACTGGTACAGGGTGTCAGTGATGAGGGAATGTGTGGAGAAGGGTACACTTGAGTCATGCCTCTATGGAATATGATTGTGTTCATGTTGTCATAGAGTGTCATCTCAGTGAGTGGAGACCCACACAATAACCAACAAAATATTAAACTCCCATCCTGGGGAGTCCTGCTACATTCTCTAATAGGGTGGCAAGAATCTCTAGAGTACCTAGGCAGTGCCTAATAAAAGGAAAACACAAGCCTATGATATTAAAGCTTGTACTTATGAACCTTGTTCTTGTAAAATTGAAATTTAGCCTAGGATTATATATTGCCTAAGAGTTGCCTCCTGAAAACCTTGCTACTCAAATGTGGCCTTCTCTATGCCAAACTCAGCAAATAAACTCACTATCTTCCCCCAGTGTGGGACATGACTTCTGGGGAAAAGCCTCCCTGGTACCAAGAGATTAATACAAAACACCAACCAATGACACATCTGGAAGATGACCTTGACCAAAAGGGGAAACATTAAATACAAAAGAGTTGTTATGGCTAAGAGATTTCAAAGTGAGTAGAGAGGGTGTTTCAGAGGTTATGCTATACACGTCCCAGGCAGATCATACTAACTGCCACAGTAAACAAAACTAAAGCAGGAGTGCCCCTGAGGGCTCTAGATACATCCAGACACTAGAGGCAAGGCATACAACCTCATGAAATCAGCACACTGTTGGTGGGCTTTACTTTGGAATATATGATAATCTATTTCCCCAATGTACCAGAGTTAGACTCATTTATAATTTTCCTACACATGGGTCTTCTGCTTCTTTTATTTGAACCTATTATTAGCACTATACTCATTAAATATATGTCCCAGAGACTTAAATAGTCAGTTTGTTTGTATGCCAGTTGAGCACTGAATCTCAGCAGACTTGTGGCCAACACCTACCCTTCAGTTCATCAGATTCACCCAGGACAACTAACAAAAAGATGATGATGGACAAACCTCATCCCAAAAAACAAAGATTATCTACACCTGCAAGCAAAACAGTTCCTTCCATCTGCCCCGTAAAATCGAAACCCCCTCCCAATCTGAAGCAGTGCAGGCATCACCAACCCCAAATCCTCAAGACTGAGGACGGAACAAACAGAAGGGAGGAAGGCAACCATGGACCAAAGTAGACTTATTATTATTCTTGTAACAGAAGAACTTGTAACATTGACATAAAATGATAGTGGTTACCAGAGGTTCTGAGGGGAGGGGGAGGAAAGAATAGGTGGAACATAGGGCATTTTTAGAGCATTGAAATTGTTCTGCATGACATTGCAATGATGGATACAGGCCATTATACATTTTGTCAAATTCTATAAAACTGTACAGTGAAAAGTGTGAACCATAATGTAAACTATAGACCATGGTTAGTAGCAAAGCCTCAATATTAGTTCATCAAGTATAACAAATGTATCACATTAATGTAAGATATTGTTAATGGGGGAAAATGAAGGAGGGAAAGGAATATATGGCAATCCCCTATATTTTTTATGTAACTTTTGTGCAGTTTAAAAGTTCTCTATAAATAAAGTTATTATATGGGAAAAAATTCTACCTCCAAGGCCTGGGGCAGAGCATGCAGTTATATAAGGAGAACATAGGAGGTGAAATTTCAGGATTCAGTTTCATGTGCTAGAGGTAATTTGTCCAGAACTGGATTTTCCTGGAGAGCATGAAGGGTGTGATTTTTGAATTCTCAATACAAAGCAACAAGGTGGGTTTCCTTTTTCCAGTGGTAGAAATGTTGGAAGATCCTTAAATAGGTACAATTTGGACTTGGGGACACTGAGCATTTATTGTACCTGAAGCCAGGCTCATCACAATGAAGTGCTGATAGTCTACAGCTGTCCTCAAAAGAGTCCAGCTTCCCCACCCCCAGAGATCTTGCTTTTCTTTTGACCAATGCCTGGAATTCCATAGCTCAGCTACATTCTATTTACCTTAAAATTTTAAAGGTCTTTTAAAAACCATAAGTGCTTATTACAGAGGTAATAAGCTTGAGTTATTACTTACATCTTAGTGAAGATCAGTCATTTGCATTTTTGTGGGAATGATAGATCTGAGATCAGGATGTGAGGGGGAGATGAGATTCTGGGGAAAATGACCCCATAATGGGCCCATTTGGACTTTGGAGAAAACACTAACCTGAGGCTGGCCCTGACCAGGGCAACCTTGCTGTCCAGGGATTTACAAAAATACCTGAATGTGCAGATGGCAGAAAAGTATTACTTTGACTCTTCCTTATTGCTCAACAGCACTCCCACCTTCACCAGTCACAGAGTTATAGTTTTTCCCCCAAACCATTTCTTGTACCCATTCCTGTTTATGCATATAATAACAAAGGATCAAAAATTTGAAGCAAAATCTGAAAGAACTGGAAGGAGAAAAAGACAAGCCTACTATTATACTCAGAGTTTGTAACACCCCTCTCTCAATAATTAATAAAAGAAGTAGACAGAAAATCAGTAAAGATATAGAAAAGTTGCTCTTCTATATCTCCTATTATTTTTTATTTATTTACCTTTATCCTTTCCCCGTCCCCTCACCCTGTTTTTGCTGTTTTTGTGTCCATTCGCTCGGCAATTCTCTGTGTCTGTTTCCTGCCCTCTCTTCTCATCCTTCTCCTCCTGTCTTCACCAGGATTCGATCCTTGGAACCTCTGATGTGGGAGAGAGGCGTCCCACTGCCTGCACCACCTTAGTTCTTGGTTTTTCAGCATGTCTTGTCTTGGCTCTTCCCTATGTCCCTCTCCCGTTGCATCATCATCTTGCTGCGTGGCTCGGCAGGCCTGACGGCGCACCCGTGCACAGGGCCTGGCGGCTCACCTGCTTGCAGGACCTGGCAGCACACCCGCGCTCGGGGCCTGGCCTCCCGCACACTTTCTTTATATTTTTCTTTCTTTTTTTATTATTTTTACCGGGTGGTCCCGGGGATCGAACCCAGGTCCCTCCACATGGGTGACGGACGCCCAACCATTTGAGCCACATCCGTCCCCCTTCTATATCTCCCAAGGCTGACCAAAGACACCCAGAGTTACAGTCATTTCCCATACAGGATGGTCATATAATAAATCAGGCTTGGTTTATCACCAGCATTCTAAAAGCCAGACCTAGGGAGAAAAAACTAGGTCTGGGGACATATGCATGGTTTCTAATATAGTGAATGTTTAGCCTACCCTGATTATCACAAAATCAGGGCAGTGAGAATATTTGCACACAACAGATCTTATAGACAATAAAGAAATATTATGAAAGCAGCATTCTCATACATTGAACAACTTTGATGAAATGAATAAATTTCTGGAAAGAGATCAAAGCTCACCAAGAATTAATTGATAACCTGAATATTCTATTACAATGAAAGGAATTTAATTTTAGTTAAACACCTTCCCACAAAGAAAACTGCAGGCCCAGATGGATTTCAATACTGAACTCTACCAAACATTTAAAGAGGAAATAATAGTAATTCTACACAACTGCTCCCAGAAAATTGGAAGAAGTCAAAACTCTAGTAATCATGACAGTGTGGTATTCAGGTTAAGGGTGAAAAAAAAAGAAAAATATATACATATAAATATTCTATTCATATGGAACAGAACAGAGAGTCCAGAAATGGACTCACACTTATCTGGTCAACTGATTTTCAACAAAGGTACTAAGGCAATTCCATGAGAAACATACAATCTCTTCAACAAATGATATTAGAACAAATTGACAGTAATATGCAATATACATCAATCTCTACCCTTATTTTTATATATAACTTTAATATACAAAAAAAAAAAAAAAAACTAATAAAGACATCATTGACCCAAAGATTAGAGCTAAAAGTATAAAATGTCTAGAATTAAAGATAAGAGAAAACTTTAATGACATTGGGTTTGCCAAAGGTTTCTTAAATATGACAGAAAAAGATTATACTTTAATAGAAAAACATCAATAAATTGGATTTTATTAAGATAAAAAAATTTTTTTTGCTTTTCAAAAACATGCCATAGACCTGGAGAAAATATTTGCAAGACATATATTTGACAAAGGTCTTTATGTATAATATATAAAGAACATTTATTATGGAATAAGAAGACAAACAGCCCAATAAAAACATGGACAAAAGATTTGAATAGGTGCCATACTAAGTGTTGGTGAAGATATGGAGCAAATGGAAGTTTTACACTCTGCTGGTTGGGGTGTGTGTGTGTGTGTGTGTGTGTGTGTAAACTAGAACACCACTGTCTTAGGTTCCAGGCTGTTATGAAAAACAAACAATGGGTTAACTTATCAACAAGAATTTATTGGCTTGTGGTTTTTATGCTAAGAGAAGTCCAAAATTGAGGTGTCAGCAAGGCCATGCTTTCTCCCAGAACATTGTGGTGTTCTCATGATCACTGCTGGCAACCTTTGGGTACCTTTACTCTAACTCTTGGAATTTCCTTTGCCTTTCTCCTTACTGAATCTTATACCCCTCTCTTAATAAATTTTTTCCTTGGTTGGTGGACATATTCTGCAGCCTTTCATCAGGGTGAAGAGATGGAACAAGTCCAGAGGGCATAGTGATGAGAACTTCAACCTGCAGTCTCTGGTGGCACTGCCCATTCTGGATTGCTTGCCCTCCATACCCAATACCTCTGTCATTCCAAAATCTTTGATCATCTGAAGACTTTCATCATCCTGGAGATTTTCTTTGCTTTTCTTCTCTATTGGACTTCCTGTTTTCTGTATCCCATGCCTTCCTTTTTCTTGGTTTACTCTTTTTTGGGATGGAAGAAATCTTCCAATAACCTTCTCAGAAAGGATGCAGGGAAGGTAATTTTTTTTTTTTTTTAAAGAATTTGCATGTCTGTAGATGTTTTATCCTGGCTTCAGATTTGATTGATAGCTGTGGTTTGAATTCTCCTTGGGAAATCATTTTTCTTCCAAATTTTGAAGTCAATACTCCACTGTCTTCTATCTTCCAGTATTAATAGTGAGATGTCCCTGATCCTTTGTGACTTTCCTCTCTGAAAAATTGAAAGATCTTCTTTTGTCCTCAGTGCTCTGGCATTTTAATTTCATGGCATGTCTGGTAATTGTTGGTTATCTTATGATTAAAGGTGGGGGACTAGAAAACTGATCATGAGCTCAGAGCACATGGTTAGGCATAGTCAGCTTTAAGCTTACTTGAGGTGGGCGGTTGTCAGTATTTTCAGGTATTTCCTCGCACAGTGTTTAGAATCCCAGTAAAGACTTCCCATTTCCTGCCTAGATGTTAAGGGTCTGGCTGCCAATGTTCTGGGAAGCAAGTGGGGGAAGAAGGAAGTGGGCTTCTGCATTGGCACTTGGTATATATATGGTAATTTAATTTCCCATTTGGGGTAAGGCACCTTGACCAACAGGCCAAGGACCATCTGTTCTACTCTTGCCAGAGATAAAGCTCCAGATTTCTCCTCTGAGTGGAGAGAGAAAGTCACACAGAAGCTTGGGGTAATAGAGAGGATCTAGGGATTTAACTACTACCCCAGTAACCTTTTCCAAAACGTCCTTATGTGAGCCTCCTCCCTCCATTTGTAGTTCCGGAGGTACCTAGTGCTGTCTGATTCTGAGACTTTTTTTCTTGTAGCAGGAGACTTTAATGTAAAGTGAAAGCGCACACTCGACGGGAGTGAGGGCATGCTCGTACGGGTTGCAAGAGTCTGTCTGCTGAGGCTGGGGTGCTGTTTTATTAATACTGGACTCCCCCCTTCTTCCCCCTCCATGTAATTTGGACTTGTAAGTCCTAAATGCAAAAGGGAGACTGAAAACCACAACATTTTCCTGGTTCCGTATTCAATAGGGTGGGAACCGTCCAGGTGAGGAGTCGGTGAAGTGTGTGGTGGTCAGGTGATGGGGGGTCGGGGGGGGCTTTTGTCATCTGGTAGCTTCCAGCACTAGGCCTTGGGCCCTAGGCTTTGGGCGGGTGATTTTCCACTGCAGTTAGATGTTATTTGATGGTGAATTATCATTGGTCCTTCTCCTTTGTGGAGTCATCTCCCTTCTACCTTTCCCTGACTCATTCCCCCCTCAGATAATTCCCATCCTTATTCTTAAGGGGTGATGAAGGAGGATGATCTGTCTTCTCTAACTACTTCATGCTGTCATTGGGACATTGTCCCTGCCTATCACAGGAGTGGAATTCTCTGGCTACGAACTCTAAAGATCCCAAGGGAGGACTGGCTGAGAGGTTTTTGGTTTGGGACAGGAGAAAATCCTTGCATGACCATCATCTTAAAGTGGAACTGTTGATGTCTGGAAGATACACATTTAATTAGTAGGTTGAATAAGCAGGGACTGAAGATTAAGAGTACAATGACCAGAACTAATGGTTCAAGGAGGAGAAGGAACCAAGTGAGGGAGGGGAGAGCAGATTTTACCACCTCCCAGATGGACGAGGGGTCAAGCCCTACGTTACTGGTAATTTGGTAGGCTGTTTCTGTACCGCCAGTAGCAATGATAGCAAACAAGTTTTCAGCAGTTGCCTCTTTAGATGAAGTATTGAGAGAGGAAGCTGTACCCAGAAAGGAACAGGGTACACCAAGGGCTGAAGTGTTTTTAACTATCAGGGGTGCGTGAATGCACGTGTGCGTGGTAGTCATCACTTCTGCCACGTGGATATGTTTGCTAAGATGTTACTAATAGGGACGCTATCAGTGAGGTGAAGGTTGGTATGACGTGTCCAACAGTCTGATTGATCATGGGTTGTTGTTACAGTGGCAGCCCAGTCAAGGAAGACATTAGAAGCAGCCTGTGAATCTGGAAAAGAAGCCTAAGAGCACAAGCACAAATGTTTAGTAGGTGCCCAGAGGGGGAGGAGTAAAATAACAGTGGAACTTTCTCCCATAGGCCCTAGGACATTTGCTTAGAGTAGGCAACATCCAGGTTTACAACATCACACATGTTGACCCTCCGTAAGAGCTGGTCATTAAGGCAATTGTGTTTCTTCAGGGTCTACCCACATCACTCTGGCAAGTATTGCCCCTGTTGGTATGTCTTTCGTGCAGGTGACATACTGTAGTACCGTCAGGAAAGGTTGGCTCCATGTTCCGCCAGCCTGTGGCATAGAACCCTCTGGCATGATGATGCAGAGCCAGTCGGGAGGCAGCGTCCACTGCAGGGCTAAGGAGACTGGGCCATCATCGGCTGGCCAAGCCATAGGAGTCTTCGGTAGCAGTGTGCTCCTATCCACTTTGGGGGCTTGGCCAGGTGATGTGGCACAAGCCTTTATTGTTTTATGGGCTGTACCAACTGGTTGAGCCAATAACTCAAATGGAGAGACGCCATGTGCGGTAGTTGGCGCCTGGTCTAAATGCACGAATCTATTTGCCAGTCCCTTAAGGGTATGTTGGTTTTGTGCACATGCCCACTGCTGTAAGACACCGAACTTGGTCGGAGTCATTAACAGGCCTCACAATCTTGTATAATATGAAACAGGTCAGAAGATTTGATTGGGATGCCTAGTGCCTTAGCCAGGTACCACCCCATGGAAGCTCCTCTATGGCCACTCTTTTGGTGTAGCCATAGGGAAGCTTCTTAATCATTTTTAGAGCTGGCTAACTTTAACTCTGGGTTCTGAGTGTCACACAGTGTATTAGTCAGCCAAAGGGGTGCTAATGTAAAATACCAAAAATGGGTTGGTCTTTATAAAGGGTATTTATTTGGGGTAGACGTCCACAGATATAAGGCCATAAAGCATTAAGTTTCTTCTCTCACCACAGTCCATTGCCACGTGTTAGAGCAAGACAGCTGCTGGCATTTGCCAGGGTTCAGGCTTCTGGAGTTCCTCTCTTCCCGGGGCTGCATTTCTCTCCGGGCTTAGCTCCTGTTTCCTCCACAAGGTCAGCTGTAGACGATTAGGTGAACGGCTTGCTTCTCTTCCCCTAGGGCCTTCTTTCCAACATCAAAACTGCTTCTCAAAAGACTGCTTCAACTGTCCTTTGCCTTGCCTTTTATATTCAATTCCCCACCCACCAAGGGGTGGGGCTCAATGCCCTAATCCTAACCTAATCATGCCCAGATTAACAGATCAGTTTACAAGCATGATTCAATTACATTTTTGGAATTCATAATTACATCAAACTGCCACACACAGGTACATTAAAAATTCTAGGGAGCTATTAGGTGACACACAAAGAGTAAAACATCTCAAGATTTAAATATAACAGTCAGAGATCAGAGCCCAGCAATAAAAATGACTGCTGCAAGAGCTTACCATCGAGTTCCTAATTTCCTTAAATAAAGCTGTTTCTAGAGGCCATTGACTATAATTTATAGAAGTTTTGCTTTGCTTTACTTTTACACTTTTACCAAGATTATGTTAATCAACAGGTAAAACATAACTTACAGACTTGCCTTGCTTCTCCTTAAAGTCCCTTTTTTTTTTTTATTTTATTTATTTTTTTAAAGATTTTATTTATTTATTCATTTATCCCCCCCTTGCTGCTTGTGCTCGCTGGGTCAGCTAACCATGCCGTGCGGGCGGGCTTGCCTTCACCAGGAGGCCCCGGGAACCGAACCCGGGGCCTCCCATATGGTAAACGGGAGCCCTACTGATTGAGCCACAGCCGCTTCCCCTTAAAGTCCTTTTTGATTGAAGATGAGCTGACGTCATGCTCTTTTAGAGAAGCATCAGAGCAGAACAGTGTGACCGAGATTTTGGTTGTTTTCATAACATCACATTTTTCTAAGAATAACTAAAATTATTAACAACAATGTCATCATGCAGATCAGTATTATGAGAGAATAGACAGTGAGAACTTTAAGTCTTTAAAAACTTTATATAACCCCAATATATAAGTAAATTACGCATTTAATTTCTCCTTCATGTTTTCTCTTTTAGAAAGATACTGTTTATCACAAAGAAACTTCAGCAGTACCAGAAGAAAACTAAATTTCTAGTAAATTTTAGGAGGACCTAAGATTCCCAAAGGAATCAAGATTATCTTCCTATTATCATTTTATAAATAATATTTCCCTTAGTAGTAAACATATGTCACACAGTATTTTATGACAAACCAACTTTCAAAGCAAACAAACAGAAGTTTCAACACCTTGATAAAAATTCTGATCGGAATAAAATGTGACTAAAATTTAAAACATTGTTCAAATAACATCCCATTTAAACTTTCCCACCATTTATGCAAGTATCATGTTTTTCAGTTTTGGAATATATTTTACGTTGTGAATTAAAATATAAATATATTGATAAGGTTAAGGTGAAAGAACAAATTAAAGATAGCCTTAAGGGTTTTATTAGAATATTAAAGGTTGTCAGGCCTGAACATTATATTGAAACAGGCCTCTATTTATCACAGTGACCAATAAGTTAGTAAAATAGTTTGGAAAAGACTTAACTTCCAAAATAACAGCAGCTCTCTCTTTTTTTTTTTTTTATTATAATCATTAAGGATATGATGAAGCTATTCTGACAAAGCACAGATTCTCCGTTCTTTATATATATATAGTGATTTATTTCAAAAAGACTTTTATATCCTTCCACTCAAATCAGACTAACCATTTAAGAAAACTGTGTTGCTTTAACAGAGAGAGAAAGTCAAATTTTGGTTTTGCGTCAGTGCACTATTCAGTAAACAAATCTTAGCATAGATCATAACAGATTGAGGTGGCATCTGACAGGTTTTCCGGCTATAAAGTTACTTTTCATTATCAATATCAACATACAGATTTTTTGCTTACAATTTGGCAATTGGATTAATTACTCTCATCCCAAGTCTGTTTAAAGGGTTTAAATTGGGGAATTACAGGACAAATTATGCAAACCGTGGTTTATTTGGCAACGTTTCCTCTGTCCCCATCATTCTTAGTTTCCCAGCCTAGTAGACAGAGTTTTGAGCTAAATTTACATTTCCCATCTTATCGGACTTAACCCTTCCCCCATAGCTCTCTCAGAGAGAAGGCCCTGTGGGGGTAGGTCAAGGAGCCTAGGAAACCCTGCCCCCCCAATAGTTTCTATATGACCTTTTTATCCTGCTTGGCTTTTCCAGAGGGGTAAGAGCCTAATATAAACGGCAGGTCCCTCGGAGGTCAGGGTTTTGCTATAGTGCCATGAGGGCACCTCGGTCCATGTTCCCTGTCGCTTACAGAAAAGGTCTAACTGGAGTATGGTGCTGTCATTAAGTGTTCCATTTTCAGGTTATTTTTCTCCATCCTCCAACTTATATTGGGGCGATGCAGTATTACAGAAAAAGATTAACTTTTTCCGTTTTAGGCCGTCCAGTTGGAAAGCGCACCAATGTTTTATGAGGCACCCAAGGCAGGGAGTCTGGCTATAGAGGGACAATTACCCATGCCCTGGTCTTCTGCTGGGCTTGTGCTGACCTGTGAGAGAGGAGGATAAGAAAAGAGAGCTATCGCGGGTCCTCATGGGGGGCTCCCGAATGAGTGTGGGGGCCCTATGAGGGCTCCCCCTTTGCTTCCTGGGTTCGAGTTTGAGACCTGGCATCCTAGGTCTTTACTGGCCAGGGGACTGCCAGGTGTCCCTGGGGCCCAGCAACTGCTCCTGGGGCCGAGGGAGAGTCTGAGACTTTGGACGATGCTGTGGGTAAATTGGGTTGGTTCTTGGCTTATTTCGGCATTAGCTTTCTTGGATCATCAAAGTTGGGTACCACTCATTCCTTTTCCATACTTGCATTGCTCTGGTCCCCTCTCCTATTCTTCCCATTCTTGTGGGTTCAAATGTTGTTGTTTTGTTTGTTTTAATAATTTTTTTTTAATTTTTAAAAAGATACTTAGATTGTATAAATGTTACACAAAAAATATAGGGATTCCCAAATGCCCCACTCCCCACACCTCCCACACCCTCCCACATAAACATCCTTCATTAGTGTGGCACATTCATTGCAGTTGATAAACGCATGCTGGGGCATTGCCACTGAGCATGGACCATAGTTCACATCGTAGTCTACACTCTCTCCCATACAGCTCTCCAGGCTATGGGAAGATATAAAATGGCCTATATCTGTCATTGCAGTGCCATTCAGGACGATTCCCCAGTCCCAAAAAAGCCCCAGTATTACAACTGTTTTTCCCTCTCCCTTCCCCCAGAGCCTCCAGTGGCCACTGGCTCCATAATTCCTTTATTATAGTTGCAGTTAGGTTCTGGGAGAGAGTGAAACTATGATACATGTACTTATTCTATCATCTTAGTTTGGATGTTTTCTCTCTTTCATTTTTGTATAAATGTTCATTCATTTATTAACACTTAATAAATCTTTGCTAAATGGCTAAATGAGTGAGGGAGGAAATGAATGAATGAATGAATGAATGAATGAGGTAACCCTGTCTGGTGAACAAGCAGGGATTTAAATTGGATGTTGTGCTGTGTGGTGAAATGACAGCTGATCCCACACTTTTTTCATCTACACTTGATCCCAAGAAAGCATTCTCCAGTGAACTTCAAGCGTATATAGATGGTAAGGGAATTAAGTTGAATGTCATGGGAATTTGATTAAATGAATGGAGCCAGTAGAGACATTAGCGTTGTTAATCACAGACTCACTGAAAGGAGTAAGGGCTCAAGTTAAATTCTCCATAGCCATAGTTAGTATTTTTTTTAAATGTGCTATTTTTTTGTTTGCAGGCAGAAATATTATCAAGATGGTTAGGTTGGGGAGTGGTATTTACTAGTTATATTAATGGAAAAAGTTATGCTTGAGCAAATTATCTATCAAAATGACTGTGATTTTGATCTTCTCTTTTCCAAGCATGGTCAAGTTGCTGTCACAGGGACAGTGACTGATGCATGATTAGGGGAGGGAGTTGATGTAATGACTCAGAGGTTCCTGTCTAGTTTTGTGGCACCACACGAGTTAGTACTGGTCTATAAGCCATCGACTCTTAGGGCTAACACACGAATAATAATAATAATATCAATAGGCTGGGTTGGGGGAAAATAGACCAAATGTAAGATAGTTTGCTTAGTAGTAATATTTTGAGGATGTTCATTAGTTAAAAATGTTTCACAACATGGGAAGCAGATGTGGCTCAAGTGATTGGGCTCCCACCTACCATATAGGAGGTCCAGGGTTTGATTTCTGGGGCCTCCTGGTTCAGGCAAGCTGGCCTGCGTGGTGAGCTGGCCTGGGAAGAGAGCTAGCCCATGGGGCGTGCTGGCCAGTGCAGGAGTGCTGGCCAGCGCAGGAGTGCAGTCCCTGTGCGGAGAGTTGGCGCAGCAAGATGACGCAACAAAAAGAGACACAGAGGAAAGACAATAAGAGATGAAGCAGACCAGGGAGCTGAGGTGGTGCAACAGATTAGGCGCCTCTTTCCCATTCCAGAAGGTCCCAGGATCGGTTCCCGGTGCCGCCTAAAGAGAAGACAAGCAGACACAGAAGAGCACACAGAGAATGGACCCAGAGAGCAGACAACAAGAAGGGGTCCAGGGGAGGAAATAAATAAATAAATAAATCTTTAAAAAAAAAAATGTTTCACAACAATGCAAGGAATTGGTGGTAGGGTGAGGCATGAGAGCCCTGTATGATGATGTACGTTTGTTTTGTAAGTTCACAACTATGACTATACACTTATTATTTATTGTATGTTTATGTATGAGTGATACACTTCAATAAATTTTTAAAAATGTCAAAAAAAAAAAAAAAAGAAAAGAAAGAAATCATGGAATGAATGTCTGGCACACCTGGCTTCCCAGGTTAGAGGACAAATTTTACCTGGACAGGCCCCAACATGGTGAAATAGCATTGGCCACCCCAGAAAATACCCAAGGTCAGAGACAAAGGGTCTTTACAATATAAAGGGTTATTACATAAGGGATTTTCAAGATCTGTAACAAAACACCTTTTAGGTGCCAGGCATTTTACATTTATTATTTTGCTCCCTCTCTAACCCTACAAGTAGATGTTCTTAACTCAATTTTACAAATGAAGGGACTGAAGCTCAGTCTAGATGTAATGAGCCAGGATTTGAAAATAGGTATGACATTAAAGATCTCTTGCTATTCCTTTCCCCAACCTTGGTGAGTGACTGTGGTATCAGGGGATGGGGCCGTGACCAAGGATGGGTATGGAGGGAAAAGGGGCAGTTGTAAGAGAGGGTCAGCAGCCAACCCTGGGGCTGCTTTTGATTGAGGGTTCAAAAAATTACAGAAGAGAAGACTGCTTCCATCAGACTTCTACAGTTCTTAGAGAACTTTCAAACTAAGAGTGAAACATTGTTTTGATAGGAAATCAGGATTTCCAACTTACCCATCAACAAAGCTTTCCCAATGAGTGGGAGGTTGTGAGAGCTGTCGTGTCTTCCCTTATCTACTGCACCCTGGGCAGGGCATACATAGTCCCTGACAGGGCACTGAATCATGATTTACCCCTTTTGTGTAAACTCCACCTGTCCCAGCTTCCAACCTCACTTTAGTCCTTCCTGGTGATTAGTCAGAACTCTTGGTTGCAAACTACTGAATCCTGGTTTAAAATGGATTAAGCAGAGAGAAAGGAGCCGATTATTGTCAGTTTCGAGTTCCCACAAAAATGGCAAGGGTGCGGCTGGCTTCAGAAACATCTGTAGCTAGGGACTCCAATGCCCCACGCTCTGTCCTCCTGGATGGCTTCTGTCCACGGTCCATATTTGCTCTTAGTGGCTTTCTTCACAGAGTGGGAAACACATCTTCAAGCTTCATGACCAAAGACGCATCAAGACTTGCTCTCTCCAGCCTTTTGGTTCAAATATTCCCAGGAATAACTTGGTTCAAGTGCCTGTACTTGGTCCAAGGAACTGAGGTCTGAAGATGGGCACCCAAAGAAGCTGATTTGATGAAGTATCCTTCCCTGGGCCGGGGGTGGGTGGCCTGGACCTGTAGGGGGCTCACAACTCCCATTTGTACCTCATGCTTACAGTAGAGGGAGCATAACATCCCTGAAGAAATGGGTTGCTATTGTGGCTCCACAAAATTATAGATGTGTACCCTAGCTGTCCAAGAAAGTCTTCAAAAATGAATTCCTGAGAAGCAGATGTGGCGCAAGTGATTGGGCTCCTGTCTACCATATAGGAGGTCAAGGGTTCGGTTCCTGGGGCCTCCTGGTGAAGGTAAGCTGACCTTCATGGCCAGCTAGCCCATGTGAAGTGCCGGCCCACATGGAATGCTGGCCCAAGCAGAGAACTGGTGCAGCAAGATGATAGAACAAAAAGAGACAAAGAGGAGAGACAATAAGAGACGCAGCAGACCAAGGAGCTGAGGTGGCACAAGAGACTGAGCGCCTTTCTCCCACTCTGGAAGGTCCCAGGATCGGTTCCCAGTGCTGCTTAAAGAGAAGACAAGCAGACACAGAAGAATACACAGAGAGCAGACAGAGAGCACAAAAACAATGGTGGGGGTGGGCAGGGAATCAATCAATCAATCTTTTTTCTCACTGCTAGGGAGAGGGGTCCAGGCATTGGAAATTAAGCCAGTGGTTATCCATACAGCACCATGCTTGTAAGTGAGGATTGTGTGACAGTTTGAATATGGTGAATCCCAAAGATTGTATTTTTGAACTGATACATTCCTGTGGGTGTGAGACCCTTTGATAACACTAGATTTGGTTAAGGGACTTTTATTAGATCACTTGATCAGATCGCTTTTGATTGGATGACATCAGTGAGGCATGACTCAGGTTGGGTCTCTGCCCTTTTGCTGGGTCTTATATAACTGAGAACACAGAGAGAAAAATACACAGGAAATGGAACTCTTTCGTTTTGACCCAGCTATGTGAGAGAGAGGACTCGAGGCTGGACCTATGGAGCAGCTCAAGGCTAAAGAGATGAGCCATATGCCGGATTGTTTATAGCTGGGCTCAGGGAGAAAGCAGAGCAGCTGAGCCTGAGAGAGGAGCCCTAGAAGGAGACAAGCCATATGCCTGATTGTCCACAGCTGAGCTCCTGGAGACAGTACGCATTGAAGGGAAGGTAGGGACCTCAGCAGAGATCGGCTGCTATCTTGCCTTGCCGTGTGGCAGGATGCCAGGATCAGCAATAGCTAACTTTGGTGAGAAAGCATCTGTGATGGTACCTTGATTTGGATATTTCATGGCCTCAGAACTGTAAGATTTTCCCCTAATAAAATTCCCATTATAAAAGCCAACCCATTTCTGGTATTTTGCATCAGAAACCCCGAGGCAAACTAACACAGATTGCAATCCCATAGAGGACTTTAGATGAATTTTATGCTTAAAATATTATCCAATTCAAATTTACAATCACTACCTTATAAGTATCTTAACAAACGTTTTTCCAAAAGTATCTTTTTGATGTTGAAAAAATTGAGAAACTAACTATGGCATTTAAACAAATTTAGATGTGGAGGATAAGAAGAATTCATTTGAAGAAAGTTTGATGTGTTAGCTTGAAGTCATGGTGGAATCTGACTTTAAAGTGTTAGAATCATCTTTCCACTCAGAACCACGCAAAGCAACATGGAATATGAGAACTAGAAGACAACATCTCATCTTTGATGACTTTAGGTGATGACTGAAGTGCATGCTGTGGTTTTCAAATTAGTGCCCTTTTTGGTTTTATAGGTTCATGTGGATTAATCCCTGAAGACACATTCCTGATAGTTGGCTTTCTGTCCTGATCAGGTTTAGCTGGGGTTGAGAGGAACAGAAGGGTGCTGCTGGGGACACATTTATTCTGACCCCAACCTCGGGTCCCAGGACAGGTCTTATCTCACTCTATTACTGGGGCCAATCCTCTTCTATCCAAACCTCACTAGCTTAATGTGTGTGTGAGACTGGGGTGGGGGTGCTTCTTTCACCCAGAATTCAAACTCCTGGATGAAAGGAGCTGGGGAAGGGGGTGAAACATGGTTCTGGGAAGCTGAAAGATTGGATTTACCATTCATCATCTGGGCCACAGAGTCACAGAGTCAACCCTGGTGTTCTAGTTTGCTGGGCTGCCGAAATGCAGATACCATGAAATGGATCGGCTTTTAACAATGGGGATTTATTAACTTACAGGCTTACAGTTTTGAGGCTGAGAAAAATGTGCAAATCAAGGCATCATAAGGCGATGCTTTCTTCCTGAAGGCCAGTTGCTGGCACTCCTGGACTCCTCTGTCACATGGCAAGGCACATGGCAGCATCTGCTGGTCTCTCCCTTCTCTTCTGGGTTTTGTTGCTTTTGGCTTCTTGCTTCCATGCTTTTCTCTCTCTTCATCAGAATTTCACTGTCTTATAAAGTAAGAGAATCCAGTAAAGGGATTAAGACCCACCCTGGATGAGGTGGGTCACATTTTAAGTTAGGATCTTACCCTGTAAAAGATCCTACTTACAATGGGTCCACACCCACAGGTATGAATTAACTTTAAGGACATACTTTTCTGGGGTCCATACAGCTTCAAACATCACACCTGGCCAGCTTCCTCTCCCCTCCTTTCTTTGCTTCTGAGGCCTCACTAATTGCTTCCCACCATCCTTCCTCTTTCCTTGATCCTGCAGACACAGCAGAGCCCCAGGGCACTTGAGGCTGCTTCTCACAGCTCCCCCCATCTTTAGTGCCCTGCTTGGATGTCTTCACCTAAATCCAGAAGGAATGGGTGGATCAAGAGTAGACTAGAATGGTGGGGCTTTGGACAAATGAACAAATAAGAGTCTCTCAGTTGAAGGACAAGCCAGCCTTAGCCAGTCCTTGCTGGACTTTTCCTTATGGGAAGAGACTTGAAGTTGATGAGAAGCAGGGAAAAGAGAGGGTTTGCTCTCTTAGAGACCAGATTTTTGGCTGGTGTTTGAGGTGGGAATAGGAGAGACCAAGGAGTCATCTACCATTTCCTTTCTCCTGCCCTTTATACATCCAGTGCTGCCCTGCAAACTTTCTGGAACTGCAGGAAGATGAGTTGGCCCTAGCAGTCTCTGCCTTGTAGGTAAAAGGGAAGGGAAGTCCCGCTGAAGCACCTGAGGAGAGAGCGAAGATTCTGGGGAACCTCATCAGCCATTAGGAAATTATCTGGCTGTTACTGAACTAGGGTCCAACTCTCCAGTATTAAGACACCAAAGTGCCTTAGAATAACTTAAATCAATGTTTTGAAATTTTAGTGGGCACGAAGATCACTTGAGGCCTTGTTAAAACACAGAGTACTGGGACCCACTCTAGAAATTCTGACTGAGGCACTCTGGGGTTGGGTATCACCCATATTTGTAACAAATTCCCAGGCAATGCTGCTGCTGCTGCTCTGGGAGCCCCACTTTGAGTAGCACCAACTTAGAGGATGAGGCTGGTTTCCTGCAGAATCCTGTCAAGCAACAGTCCTAGTTCAACCATGACTTGGGAAAGCTTTTGCAAAGATTGCACAAGCCTCAGTGTTGCAATATCTTCTCTATTCTTTTCCCAGTTCTGCTCTTCATGCCACGGTGACAGCGCATTTAACGAAAGTAAGTAGAAAAGAGGTTATTGATGTGGACTGGCCTGAGGCCCGTCACCAGTAGCCAAAAAAATAATAGTCCCTTATTATAGAGTATTTGACAGTTCATAAAGTACTTTCACCTAACTTCATTCTCATAAGAAACTTCCAAAGTGAAAGTGGGCTTGGCAGCCATTACTTTCCCTGCTCCAAAAAGCCAAGGCTCGAATGAATTAAGTCACTTGCCAGCAATTGACAATGGCTTTGTTTTAAAATCTAGTTTTCACAACATTGAAGATTGCTGGAAGGATGTAAAACTGTATGTCTTAATTTAATGACTCATCAGCAATACGGAAAGTTTCCTTTATGATGCAAATGACAACTATGTACCTTCAAACTGCCTGAGCCTTTAGAGACTATCGTAATCTTCCCTCCTGTTAAGAGGTAAGGAGACTGAGGCTGGAGAGACCAATGGTCTATGATTCTAGTCGATGTTAATTCCATCTTCATTCTACTTCATTGTAACCTCATAGAAAGATAAAGAAACAAGGAGTTTGCATTCAGGTTTAATGAAATATATTGCAATAGGGATATGGATCCTGCTTTCAGTGCAGACATAGAAATCTCATAGCATATTCTACGGTGTCCCGACCACTCCCAGGCATTCCATAGGAGCTCAGCAGGCCACACCATGGAACACGACATCAAGAGATGCCTAAGCCCTTGCCCCGAGTGAGGGAAAGTGTCCATACCTACACCATCTGAGACAGGGAGCTGCCCACCCTTAAATATTTCCATCTTGCCTAGCAAGTAAAGTCAATTGAACAAATACTTGTTGAAAACCTACCATGGGCCAGAAATCATGAGGTTAACATGACTGTTACTATTCTTGCCCTTAGAAGGCTTAGAATCTAGTGCAAGCAGACAGAATTTATGCAGTGTCAACCTGTCAGGTGTGATGTGAGCAGAGGAAGAAGCAACTTATTCTATTTGCTAGAGTGAAGATGCCACATTTTGGATGGATCTTGGGGCAGATTTTTTTTTTTAATGGGGAAGAGAAAACATGTGGGGCTCCAAGTCAAATAATTTCTGCTTCAGAATATGGGTCAGTGGTTGTACAGCTGCCAGTTGGTTGTAAAACTTCCACTCAGAGTGAAGAAATACCAGACCAGGGATCTGGCAGGTTGATGGAGCGGATGGAGATGCCAGCTTCCTGGGAGCAGGTTTTAACTACAGCACAACCAACTCGTTCGTAACGGCACCCTCCTCACGTGTGCACTTGTGACTTAAACTTCACTATTCATGGGGTGGTGTGCTTTCCTACACTTGGCCCCAGAATAAGCTTTTTCTTTTCACTGTACTTGTTCTGTCAGTGTGAGGAAGTAGTGAGGCAAGCAGAGAATTTGCAGGCTGCACAATGAAGTCCATATTTTCATTCCTCAACAGGGAGCCAAAGTGAGTAAGAAGTTCTATTTGCACTGGAAGCTGAAAGTTACTTGAAATAGGCCAGATGCACAGAAATCTACATGCTCAAAAGTCCTCTCTCCCCTCAGGGCCAGGCTGGCCCAGGGGGTGCCTTTGTGAGAAAGAGAAAAAGACACCCCTGCCACTGGATTCCAGCCTGCATTCCCCCAGGCCTCAGCCGGCACCCCTGGCACTGCATGACCACACAACCACACAGCAGCCCTGCTTGCCCTACCTGTAGAGTGGTTTCAGGTGTGGAGGCTCAAACCAGCAGCACCCAGGGAAAATCAGCAGCTGCTATTTGAAGAGGCTGAGAAGAGAAGGCAGCCTGGACGTTGTGTGGGGTTCGGGCAGGTCTGACAGCTTCGTCAGGGCACCAAAAGTCTTTGAAGCAAGCAAGGCAGATAAATGATGGATACAGGTGGGGGTGGGGTGGGTTTGGGGGAGGTGGAGACAAATATGGCAATTTTACCCTGGGCCTGAAAAGAGCCTGTTGGCCATTGAGAACTTTCTTCTAGGGTACCGATGGCAGTAGTAGTTCAGGGGTTCTCAAAGTGGCTTCAGCATCACCCCCCACCACACAGCCGACTGAATGAGGAATTCTGGGGTGAAGGCCAGCCCTCAGGGTCTTAACAAGTCCCCAGGTGGCTTTGGCATCCCAGCTCTATCTGCTACTGGCAGTGTGACCCTCAGGAAGTTACTCAACCTTTCTAAGTCCCAGAGTCCTCCTCTCTATACAAAATAGAGATAATAACAGCACTAGCTCATGCAGTTAGTTTGGAAATGAGCTAATAAATGTAAAACACTTTGAACGGTGCCTGGTGGTTAGTACGCAGGATATAAAGGTTTGCAATTACAGATGCCAGCGAACATTAGAGTGTCAAGTTTACTTGGAAGACTGCGATGCTCCACTCTTCCCAGGTTAGCCTTCTCCCTCAGAGAAGGAAAGGAAAAGGGATGCAAAAGAGGAGCTGGCTTGGTCGTGCTGTCCTTCTGCCCTGCCTCCTTGCTCATTCATTCCCCTTGGCTTACGAGTACTTATGGGGGCTCAGATGTGTAGGTGCAGCATTGAGGGGGACAGGCTGGGTGGTGGGCTCCCAGGCCTCCCAGTCCAGGGGTAGAGATCAATTTCCAGCCAGGAATCATGTGGGTCCGTGTAAAACCTATTACTGCTAGAAGAGCAAAAGTGCACAGGGCTGTGAGGGCGTATACTGAGGGGGTCTGGCTGGAGTGGGACATGCAGTCTGAGGGTCAGAGAGAAGTTGGAGCCAGGATCGGAAGGAGTGGTGATGGTGATAACTTTTGAAGAGCACTCACTATGCACCAGGCGTTACTCTAAGCAATTATGTATTTTAAATCATCTAATTGCCTACATTGTAAGTAACATATTGATCCCATTTTACAGATGAGGAAAGTAAGCAGCAAAGATGGAGACTGTGACCAAGGTCACAGAGCTTAAGTGGCAGAGACAGGACTGGACCCCAGTGGACAGGCCCCCGGTGCTTGCTCTTGCCCATGTACAGTTGGCAGAAGAGCTGGAAGAAGCCCCGGGTGGCTGGAGGGTATTGAGGATGGGGGAGAGTGGGGTGCATGACACGGATCATGCAAGACTTGAGGCCGAAATTCAGAATTTTCATTTAATCCTGGGAGCAATTAAAGGTTTAAGCAAAAGAGGAACAGGGGTTGAAGGCACATGATCAGATATGTATTCTACCTCCCAGGCTGGAATATGGAGATTGGGTTGTAGGAAGGAAGGAAGGGGTGTGCAGAAATCCAGGTAGGAGGTGAAGGTTGTAGAGTCAAGGGTGATGGCAAAGATCATGGAAGGAAGTGGGTGGATTTGTTTTTCTTGGGGGGTCCTCAGAACGCAGTCCCCATTTCTCTAGAAGTTACTAAATTCAGTTCTGTAGTGCCCTCCATATTCTAACCTATGTGAACGGCACACCTGGTGTTGTGCAGTGCACAACCTGGACAGCTGGACCTGTGATTCCATATGCAGCCATTAAAAATCATATGGTAAAGGACTAATTATGATGTGAAAAATCATGTGGTGAGGTAAAGAAAAGTAAGTTGTAAAACTGATGATATAGTGTATGTTTCCAATTTTAACATACACACACAATTTGAAAAATGCCCAAAGGACGTCTACTAAAATGTTAACTTTGGTTATCATTGGGAGGAAACATTAAAGTTGATTTTTTTCATCTCCCTCTTTCTTTGCAGGGATCATGTTACTTTTGTAATCAGAAAAATAAGGAAGTTCTACTTTAAAGACTATTAATCTATAAGGCTAATCACAAATACTGAAACTCAAATTTGGCCTGTGTTTGGCCATCTGTAGCAGGTAGAAGAACTCAAATATTGGTTTGACTCCATCATGGCTTAAGTCTGACTCCTGGTGGACAGAAACAGTTAGGACAGACTTCTATTTTAAGCCAGCCACATAAATATCATGGTGTAAGTTTATTTTTACACTCATTTTGTCATTCAACATATATTTACTGGTCACATTCTCTGTGTCCAGCATGATAGGAATATAAAAATAAATCTGAGGTTGTACCTGCTTAGGAACATGGCTTATCTAACTTTTGTTCAAGCTCTCATCTTTTGTTCCAATGGTTTGGTAGTTTTCTTCATACAGGTACTGCTCAGTCACTGTCAAGTTTACTTGTAGGCTGCTATTGAGAATGGGATCTTTTTCTTGGTACATTTTCTGATCATCATCAGTATAGTTCAGAAGCTACTAATTTTTGTATATTCTTTACACCTGGCCTTCCTGGACTCCACTGTTGGTTTTTCAGACTGTTCTCTTTGTTTTCAAAGTACACAAACCTGTGGAAGGAATTTTGTTCCTTCTGAAATACAGTAGTTACTTCTCATTTCAGAGTTGTGCCTGCCTGTCTGGGTATCCTGCACTTATTTCTTCAGATCCACTGCCCACTCTTCTCCGTCCTGCCATTTAACCAAGGAAACTCCTGGTGGCTTCTGCCAAAGGGAGGCACTAGCAGGAGGTCAGAGGGCAGGAGAGTGGGCGGGCTACTTCCTCTCCCTCCCCTCCTCTGATTGGCAGTGGCTGTGTTTTCTTCTGCCCCTATTTAAGGCTGTCCTTTTGGCCAGAAGGTCCTGGTCCCTACCTCCCACCCCCCACCCCCTCACGCCTAGGTGCTAATGTCATCATCTCTTGTTGGCATCCTTAACCCTTCCCAAACCTTTGTCGATAGTCCCTTGGTTAAATGCTTTTTAGTTACCCCTTTGAGAATGCCATTTTGTCTACCAGTAGCATGGACTAAGGACCCACTATTATAACAGTGAGATAGCAGGCATCTATTTCTTCTTTCTGATTTTAATAGGACTGTTTTTCAGTTGCTGTAAAACATTTTGTTTTAAAATGATTGCTTTTATGAAAGTTTGTTGTTAAGCCTACTATTAAAACTTTACTTCTGCCTGGTTTCCATTTCCGCCCCTGAGGGCTAGAACTGTCTAGAATACATCTATAAATGTACTCAGTGCCTTCAAACTGTAGTCGCTACACAAATGCTAATTCATAAAAAAGTAACCAGAGCACTTGTAAGTACAGGAAATTCTTGCTTCTAATATAACATCAAAATCCAAAGGCGGTTTCTCATTTGAAATTGATACCAAGCTAGGTTTGGAGATGTGTTTCAGAAAAGATGAGATCTTGGTGTTGCACCAATTGGAACAATTCCCTGCAAGTCATTATTATCAATATTATTAAATTTAGAAGTTCAGCTGTATGAAGTAAACAAAATTACAAAGATAAACCTGGAACATGAGAAGTGTAAAGTGTGTTTTGATTGCTTTTTCAGAATCAGTAAATGATCTGTAAGATATGTGGGCAGCTGACATCCAGAAGGGCCACCCCCTACTGGTGAATTCCACTGTAGACAGGCAGAGGATCTGACTCGCTCTCAAAGAAGCTCCGGTTTACTTTAGCAGTTTTTCCTGAGTTCCACACGCGGGCTTCTTGATGTATGTGGTATGTTTCAGGCGCTGATGATCTTGCTTTAAACTTGAAGAAAAGATTTTGCTTTCACATTTTAAGGTTTGTTGAAACAAAGCAAAAGCATTTTCTAACTTTCAAGCTTGACTTTGCAATTACAGTAAGGTGGTTGTCCAAACCGTTCTAATTTTTCGCTGTAATGTACTTTAATCTCTCTCCAATATCAAACTCTGTGAGAATGGACACCACTTTTGTCTTCTTACACTATGACATTCAGGGCCATGTGCCTCATAGAACAAACGGCCCCCAATAGCTCTCATTACTTGCTGGTTGGAATTACAGGGCTTACGTTGTGGGCATAAGTTGACAGTCCTGCGTTTACTACCACCTGACTCTCCTGGTCTCTCAGGAAACAAGCAAGAGCAAAACAGTCCTGGGGTTCAAAAGCATTGTTTCACTTGTCCCTCTGGGTTACATTAGAAGGCCACTTCTTATCCAGAAGTGAATCCACGCCTTAACAGAAAGTTTATTTTTGAAGAATCCAAACTAAGGAAATTTGAGCTATCTCTTAATGAACTATTAGTAAAAATGAATAGATTGAGCCAATAGCTAATATCACCCCTTCCCCAAAATTACAGGGAAGGAAATTTTAAGACATCAACCCCCAAGAATGGGGAGAACGAGTGAGGAGATTATGGCAGCAGGATTTTGGAGGTTGGAAAGATGATGAACAAGCAACAACTGACTTGGCAGATCCCAGTGGGGAAAGCCAAGAACCAGCTGGAGCCCTGGGGCAGACCTCACCAACACTCCGAAGGTGGCGGCAGGTAGGGAAGTTGCTTAAGGATGGGTTCTCAGGTACCCTCTCCTACTCCATGCCATTAGGCAATTCCCCTGCCCAGTCCAGCATGAGATGCGATGTTTATTCTCTGGTGAAGGTAAGAGAACCTCTGAACTGGACGACAAAAGATACAGCTGAGGGCTTGTGGACCATCTCATGATCCGAAGAACAAGGGCCTGTTCTGCATGATCGGTGCCCTCTTTCCCCATATAGCTCCCAGAATGCAGAAAGCAAGACCTTTATCTGCTAGGCAGGAGACGAGAAGAGTTCCTCTGGGGTGCTAACCAACCCAAAAGACACCAACTTCCAGGGGACCCAAGAAATGGCTCAGCAAAGATCTAAGTCAACAAGCTCCACCCATATGCTCAGAACTTCCAATCTGCTTTTCAGTTCTGCACACCTAAATGTAGGCACACCATCAAAGGTTATTGGACATCTGAGGAACAACTGATATGAAAGACAGAGATCAATACAAACAGAGGAGATTGGAGGAAAGAGTATGTAGGGAGAAGAAAATTTAAAAATAAATTAATATTATCAGGGAGCTAAGATATACAGCTACCATTAACTACATATATACATACAATCTACTACAAAAAAGGAACATTAAGAAAATAAAACTGAGCTCTTGGAAATTTAGAAACATGACAAAAATGAAGGGATGAAAATAGAGTTGAAGAAATCTCCCAGAAAGTAGAGCAAAAAGACAGGATGAGAAATGAGGGAAAAAATAAGCATATACAAAGACCAGTTCAAGAGGTCCAACATCCACACTAGAAGTTCCAGAAAGATGGACCAGAGAACACGGAAGCTACAGGTTCTCTGCAGGGGAGAACACAGGCTCTGCAACCGACTATCTAGGCTCAAACCCTGGCTTTATCACTCATTAGCTGTGTGGTCTTGAGCAAATTAGTAAACCTTTCTATGCCCAGTCTCCTTATCTGTAAAATGTAAATAATGGTGCTTGGCTTACTGAGTTATGAGGACTGAATTAGTCTATGCAGAGAGCTTCTCCACTTCTCTTTCACATGCATGCACTACATGAAATGTCAACAAATTTTACTGGCTCTCCCTTCAAAAATTATTCATAGTCAGATCACTTCTCGCAATCTCCACTGATCTGCCATCATCTCTCCAGGAATACTGCAAATTCTCCTCTTGCCCTTGCTACCACCTATTCTCAAAACTGCAGCAAAAGTGATTCTTATAAAACTGAAGTCTGATCATACCACTCTTTTGCTGGAAACCCTCAGAGTAAAAGCAAAGAACTTACTATGATGGAAAAAACCCCACAAGTTCTGAAACCCCATTCTCTCTCATCTCAATTTCTACTTGATTTTTCTCTACTCGTTATACTGGCCTCCTTGCTGGACATGGAATCTGCCAATCAAGTTCCTCCCTCAGGTTCACCTCCTTTGTACTCGTTCTCCTCCCTCCTGGGATGATCTCTTCCCAGATATCCAAGTGGCACAATCTCTTGCTTCCTTGAAGTCTTTATTCAAATTGGTGAGGCTTTCCTTGGCTATAAGTAAAATTGCAACCACACATCTTCACCCTATCTCCATTCCCTGATTTGTTACCTTTTCTTTAGACTCTATCATTATCTAACATATTAAAATAGTATTTATTTTTCATACTATTTCATGAGCACAGGAATTTTGGCATTTTGTTCACTGAAGTGTTCCCATCATCGACAGAGCCTAGCATGAACAGGCACTCAGTATTTATTGAGAGAATAAAAGAAACTTTCCCAGAACTCAAAGACATGAGTTTCCAGATTGAAAGGGCCCACTGAGTACCTGGTAAAATCACTGTGAACATTCAGGACACGAGGAACAAAGAGAAGATTCTACATAAGCTTGCTGAGGCCACAAACAAAAGATCACAGATCAGAATGTCTTCATACTTCTCAACAGCAATATGAGAAAGTAGAAGACATTGGACAAATAATTTCCAACCTAGAATTTATTCCCAGCCAAATGATCAAACAAGTCTGAAGACAGGCTGAAAGCATTTTTTGACTCAAAAATTTTTGCCTCCCCTGTACTCCAGAAAGTTACTAAAGAATCTGCTCCACTTAAGTAAGATTGTGTCTTTGGATCTGATAAAGGTGTGAGGCTGTGGAAATCTCCAGGATGATGATAGAAATTCACCAGGTAATTGCACTAAAGCACACCAGGCCAGACCCCACTTGTGGGACTCGGAAGCTAGGAACGTCAGGCTGGCATGACTAAGCCTTTTGTAGTTGTACTGTCTCTCCATAATCTAAGACTACCAGGGGATGTGTTGCAACAAAATAATGGGATAAACCAAGAAAGTAGGCCATAATACCAGAACACAGTCATCCTCATTCAGGAGAAAGGCAAAGGAAGCCCCAGGACAGCTGTGCTGCATCCCAGAGAGAAAGAAACGGCAGTCCTCAGGAAGGATAGAGCACCAAGGGGGAAAGGACAGGACAGGTTACCAGACCTGGTCCTGGTGGAAATCTGTAGAAAATGGCTACAGAAGAGTTTGAAAAGAATTAGCAGTACGTACAAAGGAAACCAAGCCAAACGAGGGGGAGCACACTTAAATTCAGGAAACACAAGTGAACTCGGAATATATTAGAAATATGGAGCTGCAAAAGGACAGTGGGAAAAGTGGCGAAGAGCAGGACAGGGAATTACTGGGTCTTCTCATAAAAAACATTTACAACTATATGAATATATTGCTTTAATAAAAGAAACATTTCAAAAAGATATAGTATATTCTCGCTGTCCTGATTTTGTGATAATCAGGGTAGGCTAAATATTCGCTATATTAGAAACCATGCATGTGTCCCCAGACCTAATTTTTCTCCCTGTCTGGTTTATAGAATGCTGGTAATAAACCAAGCCTGATTTATTTTATGTCCATCCTGTATGGGAAATGACTGTAACTCTGGGTATCTTTGGTCAACCTTAAGAGATATAGCTGGGGCATGGATGTGGCTCAAATGGTTGGGCGTCCATCTCCCATGGGGAGGGACCTGGGTTTGAAAACAGAAAAAAAAAGAAAAATATAGAAGGCACGTGGGCCGTCAGGCCCCATGCGTGGGTGTGCCGCCAAGTCCCGCCAAGCCACGCGGCAAGATGATGATGTAACAAGAGAGTGACACAAGGGAGAGCCAAGATGAGATGCGCCAAAAAACCCGGAACTAAGGTGGCGCAGGCGGTAGGACGCCTCTTTCCCAAATTGGAGGTTCCGAGGATTGAATCCTGGCAAAGACAGGAGGAGAAGGATGAAAGGAGAGGGCAGGAAACAGACACAGAGAATTGCCCAGCAAATGGACACAAAAAAAGCAAAACCAGGGTGGGAGGGGGATGTTAAAATGGATAAAAGTAAATAAATTTTTTTTGGGAAAAAAAAAAAAAAATAGATACAGTGACCTCTTGGGAAGTAGATGTGGCTCAACCAGTTGGGTGCCCGCCTACCACACGGGAGGTCCCGGGTTCAGTTCCTGGGAACTATCTGGGGAAGGAGGGGGATAAAGAAAGAAAAATAAAGTAAATAAATAAATCTAAAAGAAAAAATGGATATAGAGCTATATCTGTATAGATATAAAGCTTTTTGCTAAACTCTCCCATCTTCTCACCTAGAATTCTTCTCTCACAGTACTTAGTTACCAAAATGGGATGGGGAAATGCTGGTAGATCCCAGGCAGGAGAAACATAAAGAATTGAAGAGTACTTTGAAATAGTTTTATTGGCTCATAAGACCTTTGCATATAAAAAAAATACCCAAAACACTATGCAGTATTAAATCACAATTACTTTTTTTTTTAACCAGTTGAAACTACCCGGAGTATACATTTTTTAAAGAAAAAAAAATCCTACAGAACTGAATTCTGAAATGACATTATGACTTAAATACTATGACAAAATAGATAATTCCTTATAACATTTATTCATTGCACAAAGCTGCCAGATATTTTCATAAGCATAACCATTGCACAGAGTGCAAATTAACACAATTTCAATGTTACACATTTAGCTGAAGTAGCTGTGCCTCCACCTAAGAACTCTTAAAATTCTGATACAATGTTGGTCTGTTTTAACTACCCCCAGGCAACCAACTTCACAATCCAGTTACTTTCTTCTTGGCCCTCCCTAAAAAAAAAAAAGAAACAAAAACATCCTTCTGCTGTCACAGCCTAAACAAGTCAGCAGCGCCTTTGCTTAAAGAAATCTGCGCCTCTCAACTCTTCAGGCAGGTATTCCTGATCCACAGGCTCGCTGTACATGGGGTTGTACTTGTAGCCTTTGCCATAGCCCAGCTCCTTCATCAGCCTGGTGGGTGCGTTCCTCAGGTGCAGGGGCACAGGGGGGAGAGGTCCCTGGTGGGTTCTCAAGCATGCTTTGACATTGTTGTAGGCACTGTACACCTCAATAGACTTTGGGGCTCGGGCAAAATAGACTACACACTGGGCCAGAAGCACCTAGAACACAAAAGGGAACATTTTATTATCAAGGTGCCAGCAAGTTTCTGTTTTGTGGAATACTTCATGATGTCACCAGCTAATTTAGAAGATTCCTGCCCTGCCTTCATTATACCCTTTCTGCCCATAGTCTGGACACCCACCTGTCATAAAGAGAAGAAATTCTGACACGAGGGGAGATGTTAAACCAGACCAGAGGTTTAAATTTTTTTAAACTGAAGAACTTTTTGTTAAATGAAATTTTTCTTAAAACCCTAACATATAAAACAGATAAATATGAAGCTGCTTTGTTTGGGGGTGAACTTCCAGAGACTTCCTGTTCAGCTTCCTCAATACCTCTGTCCCCAGGAACCCTAAAGCACTTCCTCTGAACCCCAGGGCTCCTAAAAAATAACTTGAAAACATGGCCTTGTTGACACCTAAGGTCTCAGCTTTGTCTAGGAGTCTAAGGTTCTGAAACGGGAGTTGAAAAGCTAAGCACCTTATTCCTTACTCAGTGGGCCCATACATCAAAGATAAAGGCAAGACATATATTCAAATCCACAAAGGGACAGAACACAAGAGAAAGGAACGGATTTGTAAAGAGCTGAGCTGGTTACTTTACCTCACATTCCGGCATGCCTATAAAATGACAGCCTTGGTAGGCGGCGACTGCTTGTGTCAACGCAGATGGGTCTGCGAGACCTGCCACACACAGAGAGAGACAAAGTAGAGCTTACGTCACCACAAACCCACACTGCAGCCTGGGCACACGTGGCATGACCTGACAACCGCTGCGGGGAGACTTTGTGGATCTAAACAAAGAACAACCAAAAAACCCTCATCCCATTTAGCAAAGCAGATTGACTTTTCTCTGACTGCATTCATTTATGCAAGAAGTATTTACTGCACGGTTCCTGTAAGGGGTCAAGAACGGTTTCCTTGTGGATAAACACCCTTCATCTAATAGGAAAAAGAGACTATGTACAACAAACACAGGGGCCATTACAGCAGCAAGGATCACGAATACACAATATTGAATACGATGGAACAAAACATTTACTAAGACCAAAGAAAAGGAAAGCTTTTCTGATCTTTTCCTTTAACTGCTGTCCAGAATCTTCCATTTTTATCTTGGGATCTGCCCAATAAGAATCTGAACACCTGATTGCAAAGAAAATTTTAAAGTATTTCTTTTATTTCATACTCTGAGTAGTAAAAACATTACTGAAAAGGAAACAGAAAGGGGTAACTTTAAGAATACAAACACTCAAAAGCACACACATATATCAAGAAATGAACTTTTGAGCTCCTACGTGAAGTCTTATCTTCTCCTTGCCTGCTCCACATGGTACCAAGAAATCCTCAGGCCACAAAGAGACAGGGCTCAGCCCACACCCCCATGGACAGTAGGGTCTGGGGCCTGCCCATCACACTCACCTATGTCCTCACTGGCAAACCTCACGAGCCGCCTGGCCACATACAGCGGATCCTCGCCTCCTTCCAGCATGCGAGCAAGCCAGTAGAGGGAGGCGTTCTGGTCGGAACCACGCATGGACTTATGAAGTGCAGAAATACAGTTGTAATGTTCTTCTCCTAGACACCACAAAACACACCCACTCAAACACTGGCAGGAAGAGAATCCACAAGGCTCACAGGATTCTCGGATCCTTGTATTTCAACTGGCTGATTTTAAGGAATTTTGTAGTAATAAGCACACCAGGAAAGCTTAAGGAGAATAAGGATTGACAGCTGTCCTCAAACTGTGCTCAGCAGGAGGTGTGAATACCACTAGTATGGAATGCTGGGACACGCCTTGGAACAGCAACCTTAGGTAAACCCCTTCCCAGTCAGAGTGGCACAATGCTGCTGGAAACCAATGGCTGGCCATCCTGGGTGCATGAACAAGGGAGGTGAGGGGAGAGAAGTTTGCTTTGAAGGGCAGTCCTCCCAGGACCACAATGGGTCTGCCACAGAAGAGGTGAGGGGTGAGGGGTTCTGATGTTCCGGTCCCACTGTCTGCCCCCACTGCCTACCTGAAGACAGACAGACAGACCCTGGACCTACTGGAGCCATCGTGACGGAGAGGGATGAATGTGGCAAAGGCAGCTGCTCCTGCCCATTTGTTCCCTGGTGTCATTTCCAGCTGCCTTTTCTGGTATCCAGAGTCCAGCAGGGGTCATTTAAGCCCCCTACCTCATAGGGTGGGGAAACCTGTGGGGCAGGATCCCAGAGAGCTGACGACTCCGACTGAATGCATCCAGCACCTCTCGTTCATCCCTAGGTCTCACCCCATTTCTTGCCCCAGATTCATTTGGAAACAAATCATGTGAAATGTGTTCTAGAAAGAAAATATACTTAAGAGCAGAAAATGATAGCTATTCTCATGTAAATATACAGTGGCAATTGCATAGCTTTTCTCTATTTTCTTTCTTTCTTTCCTTTTTTAGTTAAGTCAGTAATTTATTAAGGAAGGGAAGGAAGAGAAATGGGAGAAAATAACAGATTAAGGGTCCCAGGTAGAGAAGTGGTTGAGAAGTGATAAAGGCGGCTGATTTACAGACCACCATTTCCCATTACAGATTACAAATGCCCAGGTTTACTTGAGTGCTGATCCAGGCAGAGGGAAAGGTGACAAGAATGGGGTGTTTGGCTTTGGCACTTGCCTTTTAAACCATTAATGATTCCGCTCCTTTGCTAATGACAGGGGAAGAGTCCCAGCTGTTTTTTGTTTGTTTGTTTTAGTTAAGGCAGTAATTTACTAAGGAAGGAAGGGAAGAGAAATGGGAGAAAATAAGTCTATTTTCTGACCATCAACTTTCACTCATGTCCAAGAAGAGTCCCATTGTCCCTGTGCTCCCTCCCAACGAGACACCTGGGGCATGACTTTATTAGTGAATGTCCTTTAAAAGATCACCTGGCCTGTGCTCATCATAAAGCCAATGCCAGCAATAAGACTATGACCTGCTTCCCACAGCACCTAGGCCCACTAGTAAGATGACACTTGGTCCTCAGGGTGAAGAAGGGAGCCTTCAAGGAGACTTGCCAGCCCCTTGATGGGGGCAGACCTGAAAGGCCGACTGGCAGAGCCTGAGATCTCTTGACTTCAGAGAAGCAGCAGGACAGCCACAGGGCTTCTCCTAGCCACTGGGTTTCCATGAAGATACCGAGTTTGTACCCAGGGCTTCCTCAGCTAACTTACGATGCCATGGAAAATGGGTGGGAAGGGCCCGGGGTGAATCCACATGGCTCTAGGCCCACCCTCCTAGGCTGACAGCCAGGAAACCCTCTTCTGTGCTTTCCTCCTCTCCAGGCCTGAACTTGGGGTGGGAGGAGGACCAGAGTCCCAGGCTGGGCCTGGCACCCACGGGCCCAGAGTAAACTCAACCAATCACCTTTGGTCTGCTCCTGTCAGGTTTATACTAGGAGACAGCAATGAGTCTCCCGAAAGTGCTTTCTCAGACCTTTACTGGGTCACATGATAGGTCACGTGGTGAATGAGTGACAGCATGGGCTCTGGGGCTGGGCAGCCAGGATTGAACCCCACGCCAACCAGCTATGGGGCCACTGGCGAGGTGCTTCTCTCTGTGCTCCAGGCTTCTCATCTGTAAATGGGGATGATCAGAGGACCTGCCTCCCAGGGCCGTGAGCCTTAAATGAAAAACAACTGCTAGGCACAGAGCCAGCACTGGTATCTATGCTACCTTCCCTTTTTGCTTTTATTATACACTGCTTTATAATCTGGAATTTCAAATGATTTCTGTCAAAACTCTGACTTCAATGCATGGCAGAGAACTTGTGCTCATCTGGAAATCTCTTCACTCTGAGGCAGAAATATCTGAGGTTGGGTACTGGGTTCTGCAATTGAGAAGCTCCATTAAGTGACACTGAAAGAAATAATAAAAATCCTGGGCATCTTTATCTCACCAGAGTTATGAAAGAGCCCAAGGGTATGACCTCATGGGTTTCCAGGGCAACGCTTCCACCACCCCTATTTATGGAACAAAGCTTGTTAAAGAACAATTCTCTAGGACCTGAATTTTATTTACGGTAGTCTGCAGACCCACTGTGTGCAGAGGTACCGTGGGGGTGGGGGATCTCTGATGGCACCACGTATGATGGAGACCTGCAGAATGGAGAAATCTCTGAGCCTGTGGCATCAGGCGGCCCCTCAGACCCCCAGCTCTTCCTGGGTTCAGCACAGAGCTGGAGAAGGGATCCTCACTGGCATGGCCCCAGATGGAACGCGATCATCAAGTAGGACTCCTAGGACTGGACAGCGGGTTCCCACTTGCAGGGAGAGTGCACTGAGGCAGACTCAGCCGAGAGGGACCAGGCTGCCTCATAGGCAGCAGGCAGCACAGATTAGAATCAGTCAGACCTGGCTTGGAGGGTTAGTTTTACCACTTGTTTTGTGAACATAGGCAAGTTTTCTCATCAGTAAAATGGGAAATTAATCATAGCTACCTCATAAGGTTATTTTGAGAATTAAAAAATATTGTATATGAAATATTCAACAATTATATGTTAGCTAATGTTATGTCAAATAGTAGCTTTTTGGATTTGAATTGACAGTTTGCTAAAAGGTGAAAGAACAGCTCCAGTTGGTCTCATCAAAAGGAAGAGCATCTTCTTTGGGACACCTAAAGGAAGAGAGAAAGGCCACTATTGCCGGAACCCCCGGAAGCAACAGAAAATTCAGAGTGTGGGAATTTTTGTGCCTCTTACAAATTTTTTTGTTCATATTTCCAATCCTTGCATAAAGTAGGGCTCTGCCTCCAGGATGGTTTATAAAGTAGGGCTCTACTTCCAGCCTCCAGGATGGTTTATAAAGTAGGACTCTACCTCCAGCCTCCAGAATGGTTTATAAAGTAGGGCTCTACTTCCAGCCTCCAAGATGGTTTATAAAGTAGGGCTCTACTTCCAGCTTCCAAGATGGTTTATAAAGTAGGGCTCTACTTCCAGAATGGTTTGTTTTTCAGCCTTCCAAGCCTTCTTTTGGCGTTCAGGAGCACAGGAGCAGCTGCCACCTGACACCCATCAGGCCGTTGCTACAGGGCATGCTCATGTCAGGAAGAAGTGACTCCACACCTCCCCAGTGCTGTTCCTCGAATGTGCCCACACTCACCCCATTATGCCTAAAAAACTTCAGGCCCTTTCCCTGGGGAATGCAGTGCCTACTCACTAAGAGAAAGTGCCCTGAATCAAAGCCACTTGTTGGGGACTGAACTGTCTCCCCCACAGACATGTTCAAGGCCTAATCCCTGGTCCTGTGGGTGTGGCCTCATTTGAAAAGAGGGCCTTTGAAGATGTTATTGCTAGTTAGGGTGTAGATAAATTTGTGAACAGGATCTTTAAACAGTCTACTTAGATGAGGCCAAATTGAATCAGAGTGGACCTTAGTCCACATGACTAGAGTCTGAACAAGGAGGAAATTTGGATGTGGGCAAAAGCCAGAAGGGAGAAAGACCACCATGTGACAGAGGACAGCCATCACTAGAACTCTACAGACTTCAGAGAAAGCAAACTTCTGGCTGACACCTTGATTTTGGACTTTTAGCCTCCATACTTTTATTTAGCCAATAAATTCCTGTTGCCTAAGCCAACTAATGTGTGGTGTTTGTCTTAGCAGCCCTGGCAAACCGAGACCCTATCCTTATGCCATCCACCTCCTCCTCTAGTTGGAAGTACTCTCTGTCATCCAGAAGAAGTATCTGGAAATAGTGTAGACATAGTACAGCCTAAATGATGAACTGGGATGTTCCATTGGTGCTTCCTTTCCTGGCACAGCTTTGAGAGGGGTGGAAATTCTATTCCACAGTTATTGCAATGGGAGTCTATCTGGAATCACACAAATACTCAGGTACTACTAGTCCAGCCTAATCTCCAGTATGCTATCTTCATCACCCACCTCTTTTATAAAAAGATAAAATGTGCTGTGCTTATAACATTTAATGCTGCCAGGTCACGGATTTATTAAGAGCTGTAACCAAACCCGGCCTGTGTAAATGCCAGTCTAAGTCAATAGAAAGGCACACACTGCAAAATCAAATTTTCAGAAAGACTATTACAAAATAAAAGCATCAAGATCCACACAAAGTTAATTTGTAGTTTAGACTCCAGAAATTAAGAGTTTTAATTCTTAAAACTAAAATTAATAAAAATCAGTCACTTACTGCAGAAGTCCTCTTACTGCCACTACTTATAAATGATCCCAAGGCTTATTTCCTCTTAACTGATCACAGGCTTCCAATAATGCCTGTGTTCTCAAAGTGCTATCAGAGAGTAACTGAAAAATATCTACCTACCTTAAAAAATAAATTTGAAGCCTCCAATCTCAAACTTCAAAACTCCTCTCAATTCTTATCAGTGCAGCTTCTGCTTTAGGCTTTTCTTAAGAAATGCCTGGAAGCTCAGTCTTTGAAATGGGCTTCCATGTGGGAGGGTTTAACTCTATCACCAAAATGGAGATTCAACTGAGGATCATGTTCATTCTCTGGACCCTGCTGAAGGTCAGAGGCCTGCAAATGAGGATATGTGTGTCCACTGCACACACTTCATTACAATTTCACTCTTTTCAAATTTCAACTACTTACCTGCTCGGTCATATAAAATGTGGGATCGCTGGAGCCCTTCCTTCACATCATTTTCAGTGATCAGAACTCTACTTTGCCCGCTTTTCTTACAAAACATCTTCCTAGAGCTTAGCCTGGCCAGAACGGCCAGCTGCAGTCCGTTCAATCCGGCTCTGGCATCACCGTCACTGAGATATGCCAGAGTATCCACGGCTTTGTCTTCGATGAACACCGAGGGCCTGCAACACACCAGTGTTAGTGACTCACTCGTGGTGCATCTGCTCACTCTGCACACGGTTCATGAGACACAGACTTCTTTCTCAGCAAGGTCATGAGAGCCACCCCTCTTATTCTTAACTTATGGTTTTTACTTGGTTAAGAATCATCAAGACTGAGAACTGCCCTGACCTGAGCAATCAAGAGGGTATCTCACTGAAAAACCACATACAATGTGGTATCTCTGCACCTTCTACTGAAAACTTTTGTTAGAAATGTGTTACCTCATTACAGTATAAACAAAATATGTGCTTCCACTCTGATGCCTGGGCTGTCTTCTGAACTGCAGTGGATTGCTTCATAGTGGATAGTTACCACATGAACGGTAACAGAGAGGAACATGGAGGTCAAAGGCTTGGGAATGGATCTGAAGATTCTGCCCAATCTTAGCTGTAAGACCTTGGGTTAAGTCACCTGACCTGTCTCTGACCATCAGGACTAAAATTCTATCATCACATTTTAAAATGTGGACCTTCATAAAGAAGAAGGTCTAATTATGATTAGTATTCAAGTCTTAATCAGCAGTATTTTCTCAGAGTTTAGTTAGACGAGATAACTAAACATTTAGCTATTTAGAAGGGTCTTAATAATTCCTGGCTGAGCTGCTAGCTGCCAATTTGCAAAGCAAAAAGTAAACTTTCAGAGTTACAGCTCAACCCTATCACTGAACCTGCAGCTGAAATATCCAGGGTACTTAATAAGCATGGCAATCAGCTGCTTGGGAAACAATACATTGACAGTAACTGGACTGGCTGAGGAGGGAGAGTCATGAGGGGCGCACATACCATCTCCAAGTCAGTACAGAATTCCTTAGTGTGCACCACTCTTCTTCCCTGCACCGGTTTGCACCTCACTCACTTAAAGATCTATTTCCAACATCATAAAGCCTGGCTCATCTCATTCCCCATTTGCCCAAAGTCACGGTTCCAGTTACACCAAGCGGCTCTCCAGACGCCTCCCGCAGTGTACCGTGGCTTTCTAACAGACAGCTCTATCATCAGGCATGGCCCAGAGGGCAACTACAGCCCAGAGACTGTCCTCCGGCTCTCCCAAGGGTGGCTTCATCTCAGATGCTGCCAGAAAACTCTAAACAGATGCCGAGGCCACAGCTCCGGCAGTTTTTAAAGCCTCTGGACCATCTCTCAACCAGAAATTGTTTAGCAGATTTTCTAGAAAACGATTTAGAAGAAATGATGTAGAAAACACATTTTAAAGAAAATGTGCAATGGGGGGGGGGGACTAGCAACAGAGGTGACACTGCCAACACATGATGGGTTAGAAAAGGAATAGCCAGTTCACAGCTCAGTTATTTGTCCCTTATCTGTGGAGAGGCGGAGGTAGAGACCCAAAATTGCCTGAAAATCTCATTGCAGCCTCGGAACTAATAAAAGCAAGGCCTTCCCATCCCCGTTGACAGCTTCCTAGCAACAAAAGGCCTACAGGACAATTTGTAGGAAGAAATAAAACAGGAGCACTGATCAATCCTAACTTAATAACCGTCTGAGTCATCACAGAGCTGGGTTATTTGTTGATGGCATTTGTCATTTCTCTATCCCCACAAAATACTGAGCTCCTCCACCACAGGAATCATGTTTTATTCCTTCTCTGTATCCCCAGTGCCTGGGAGGTATTAAGCATTTGGTATATATACAATGAATGGACTCACTTTAATTTTCCCATAATTTCCAAGTGAAATTTACTTATTACAATGTATGGAAAGTAAAAAGAAGGCAAAAAAACCTCGCATCTCCACAACCTAGAAGTAACAGCTAGTATGTCAATGAATTTTCTTTGTGCATTCACCCGCCCACGCAACCCTTCTCCTTAAAGTTTTTAAACAAAATTGGGATAGTACTGTGTAGTTTCACATCCTGCTGTTTTACTTAATTAAAAAAAAAAAAAGCCAGTCAGAACTCTGAGCATTCCTTTGAAAAGATGCACATTACATTAAATTTGAAAATAGAGACAAAGTGGACAGAGTCGCCTGTTGCTGCACCTTAGTATTTTGGTGTCTCTTTTCTATGGATTTGCCCTTTGTAAATATTTAGAGGCCCATAATGCTCTTGGGGCCTTTACAAGATGGGTAGCCTCATCTACCCAGGAACTTCCTATACTACCCCCATTTCCATTAGTCTTCAGATAAAGTCAGGGAGTAGGGCTTCACTAATTAGGAGACAAGCCAGCAAGCAGGCTGCTCCACAGATTTATAAAAAGCTCACAGAGAACAAGCCTTTCAAAACAGGCATGGAGTTCATGGGGGTGGAAAACAGGTTCCTTCCTTTAGTTTGAAAACTCTGACCCAAAGTGCAAGGGGTTCTCTGGTTATCCTTTTCAGCCAGGTGTGAGGTCTTGGGGAACAGGGGTGCTGCCAAAATCGGGCCACAGCTGTGTGCTTTCAGCCAGGACCCCACTGCTCCATCCTTCTCCCTCCCCTCTGCTAGGATCCACATTCCAAATATCACCCCCGCCCAAAAAGCATGAGCATTTTTAAACATGAATCAAGCTGTCAAGAACTCTTTTCAACAAAAGAGGCTGCTGAAGGCAGTCACAATGGTCACACAGTAAAAGTACAAAATGGAAAGTTGCTGTTAAGAACACATGTGAGATGTTCAAAAGCTCTACGTACCACTCAAAAATATATCTTGAACTCTGTTTAATCTACCTAAGATTCTGAAGGGCATTAAAATAAGATGTGCTAAAATCTCTTGAGATCTCAGGAGAGGGAGATAGATGAAGGTACTCATGCCAAGAATGAGGAAATAAGAGGCATTTGTACTGATGCAAAACTCGTTGGCAAACAGTAACTATTACATAAGCTATCTTGAAAGAGTATCCAAAGACTAGTGAATTTAACATTATTTTAAAATTTAAGCATAAAGTTATAAAATGTCTTTCATTCAGAAATAACCTCTTAAAGGCAGAACAGCATTAAATAAGGCAAAATCTTCTTTGGGGATAGACTGTCCGAAACTTAGTAGCATCCTAAGGAAATAAGCCAAGATAGTAAACTATGTTGTTAAAATGTAATTAAAAAAAAATTCCATAGAGGAAAAAAAAAATGGTTAAAATAAGGGCATTGGAAAAGATCATATATCTGATTAGCAAACCAACTGCAGGGAAATGCTTTGATCTTAACAGAGGAATATGGGGGAGTTCTGTACAGACAGCTCCACCCCTCCCTTTTCTCTTCTGGGGGCCTGAATCTTTCTGCACCGTGTTTCTCTGGTGGCTAATAATGGGATACGGGGGATGCTATTTATATGGCTGGAGAAGGAGTGAAGTGAGTGAAAATATACCTGATATTTTCATGGCAGAACAAAAAAGTATTTATGGCTTGGTTAAACTCTCTCCCTAAACTGTAAAATACTCTGTGAATCTCTTTCACTAGGGAAAAGGAACATTATGGGGTCACAATAACAACTGTGGTACAATGCTCTCAACCAGGGATGTGCCTCAGATTAGAGAACTTTCCTAAGATACTTTACAGATTACTGACTCAGCAGTCCCCAGGGGGAGACCCTGGGCACCAACATTTTCAAAATGTCTCCCAGCTAAGGGTGAAGTGCAGCCCCGTTAAAAAGCCCTATTGCTACACTCAGACAGGAAGCTTCTGTCTCTCATATTTACAAGTTATCTGGAAACAAGGAAACTTACAGTAGAGTGAGGTTAGCACATAAAGCTCACCCTGGTTTTAAGTTGGTGCCTAGGCCCCTTTGACAAGTGAGATAGCTTTGCAGACAAAGCAGTTTTCAGCACCTGGCTCTATCATTTTCAAAGTGTGACCTTGGGCAAGTGACTTAACCCTTTTGTGCCTCAGTGTCCTCATCTATAAAAAGGAGATGACACCTACGTCACACAGTGATGCTGAGGATTAAACAACATTAAGGCATGTAAAACCCTTACAGTGGTGCTTGGCACGTCACAAGCACTCAATAAATGTTAGATAATTTTTATAAATGTTAGAGATGTTTACTATTAATGATGAGAATAATTTTAATTCTACTGTCCAGGAGCATACTTTCCTGAATTGTAAATATTCAAGGCAGATCCTAAACTCTTCCAGGTCCATGATAACCAGGATGAAAGTAAAAGAAGATAAAACAAAACTTACTTTCTCCATAGAGAGAGAACCTAAATCTCACAGCTGACATCACCTTTCTCATGGAGGCACACCTTCCTAATCACACTACACCATATACCTGGAAGGGTTTGTAGTGGATTGAATAGTGGCCCAAAAGGTATGTCCAAGTCCTAACCCCCGTACACCCGCGAATGGAAACAAGGTCTTTGCAGAATTAAGTTAAAGATCTCAAAATGAGATCATCCTGGATTTAGGGTGGCCCCTAAATCCAATGATGACTGTCCCTGGAAAGGAAGAGAAAACAGAGGGGAGAAGACCAAGTGAAGATGAGTCAGAGACTGGAGCGATGTGGCTGTAAGCCAAGGAATGGCAGGAGCCACCAGAAACTGGGAGGTCAGGAAGGTCCTTTCCTAGAGCCCGAGGAGGGTATGCAGTCCTGCTCACACCTGGATTCTGGACTTTCAGCTTCCAGAGCCATGAGATGATTCTTTTCTTGGTTTATGCCACCAAGTTTGTGGTAATGTGCTATGGCAGCCACAGGAAACTAAGACAAGACCTAAGAAATCTCTGTTTCTGGCTGCCAGTGTTTTTATGTCATTTTAATATTAATGCATCTGCTTTTCTCTTATATTAAAACATTATTAAAAGAAATGATCAAAAGCCACTCTATACCCACAGCCGCATTCTGGCCAGTACCTTTTATGTTGGTATTCCATAATCATTTTTCCTATTCCATTAGAAATTATTTTTGAGAGGCAGGCAAACAGTTGAAACGGTGTAATCAAGGAAAATGAAGGAAAACAAAAATAGCCATCTGTTTTGGGGCCATCTTTCTTGGGGCTTCCCTCTCAAGACAATTAGAGAAAAGCCCCAGTCTCAGGGCTAAGCCACAGCACCACAGGGACAGAAGCCACCTCAACTCTTTGAACCATCTCTTGGAACGCTGCCGAGTTAGGCAGTAACAAGCAACTGCGGCTTCTCCTCTCATTCTTCATCTCCGCAAACGTATGCACGGCATCTGGCTTATAAACAGCTGATGGTTAGGGGTGCTTTTTTAATAGGCATGTGCCCTATGATCTTGGAATCTGCAACGCTTCAAAGCAGCAAGTAGTGCAGGGAGATTAAACACTAGTTTACTTTTTCATTCTCAGTAGTACAAGCTCATCTTACAATAGACTCACATGGATTTTTTTCCCCAGCCTCCAAAATTAACCCAGCACATGGAAAGCACGTGGTACTGTTTATACCATGTGACCAGGATGCTTACAGAGCAAAATACATGAAAATGGTTGATTACTAAAACAAACCAAAGGAACTACAGCACAGATAATTCAACATCAATTTACCAGCTTACCTCTAGCTTTATCTTCACGACCAAATTGCTGAAAACCTGATTCTACACTTGCTACCTCCTTCTTCCCCTCCAGTCACGCCTTACCACCTGAAAGTGGATTCTATCCCACCACTTCCCTGGCATTGTTCTAAAGACATCAGTGGACAAATGTCAAATCCAATGAATGTTCTTGTCTACCTTATTTGATCTATCTGAAGCATCTGATTGTTGTGGAAGAGACTGCCATTTACCCAGCCCAATCCATTCTCCCTTTTCTTTTCCATATCAGTTGTCTTACCTTAGAACATAATGGCCCCTGCCTTCCTCTCTGGCCTCATCAACCATCACTTCCCCATGATTACCCTTCCATCTACCTTGTTCTTTTACAGGTTTGCACACCCTTGACCAAATAAACTTTCTACTCCATCCTGTTAAACTCTGCTTATCCTTCAAAACAGCATCACCTCATCTTGGAGGTAAAATGTTTCATATCGCATATTCTAGATGCCTATTCTCTATACCCCAGTGCTCCTTGTGGGTACTCCATCAGAGAACTCACTGAGAGGACTTACTAGTCTATCCCTTTTATCACACCGCAAGCTCTCTCAAGGCATAGGAATACGCTCATTCCAACACTCAGCCTATGCCTACGTATGTAAGGCCTTCAATTTCTAGTGAAAGAATAAATGTGAGAGGAAAAGAAAACCACTCATTTTACTTTGAAGGGAATTTATCTTGTACATGTGTATACTGGATGAGAACCCATAATTCCTCAAGTACAATCAAGATGCTAAACATGAGCTTGATGAGATTCTGAATCCAGTACCTCTACTCAACACTTTCATGCACAGCCTTAAACAATTGGGGATTTCTCTGTACAAGTGCTAACTGCTATCTAAGGCACAAAACAAAGCACAGGAATACTAATGCATACCTTCCCAGAGAGAGAATGTCATTATTTGGGGTTAAAAGTCCTTTCTTCCAGCTAGGTTAGTATAGCCAAATCCAATTTATGGCCACAAGAATTGATGCCAGTCAATAGGAATTTGAAAGCTACATTTTTACCCAAAAGAAAAGAAAGAAAACACAATCCACTCTTAATTATCCCTGGCCATTGGAGTGGCAGGTATTTTTATCAGGAAGTCACATATAAGGGATTAATTCTTTCTGTGGTCTATGATATCTCCCAATGTAACTTCTTGTTGGAATGGTACCAAGTACCCAACTAATAGATCTAAATTGACTAGTCTTTAATTTCATTCTGCTTGCTGCTGATGAAAAGGGCAAGAGCATTAAAGAGAAAGGGTCCTGGTATCTGGGCAATGAGGCAATCATTCCTTAGGTTGAACTATTATCCACCTCCCTATCGCCAAGTAAAATTACTTCTCTCATACTGAAAACGAGGATTTGTTCACGCAATAACCCTTTCCTGAACACATACTATACGCCAGGCACTATGCTGGAGGAAAGTTGGTGTCCTCACAAAGTTCACAGTGAGGCAGGGGATATTAGTGAACAGGAGACAAGTTTAGGGATGGTGATGAGAAAAGAATGAAAGGAAATCATAATTAGGATCAATTATAAACTATTGCTAGTAGCAGTGGAGAGAATAAATACACACACTGTTGGATAAGGGAGGTTTCCTGACTGAACTGCAATTGTAGCAGATCAAGAATCCCTGGCTCACATTGTATCAAGCTCTCAGCTTCAGTAACTAAAAGAAATCTTAATTCTTTCACTGGATCCTCTCAAACTTTGATGTGCATCCAAATCACCTGGGGATCGTGTAGAACCAGAGAAATCCTTTTTACAAGGATAAGCTCCATGGCACTGAAACCTAGACCCTTGTAAAGGTCTTTAAATTAGGGGATGACAGTGACTGGGGAGAGGGAAAACCACCTGAGGGTATCTGAATAACTTAACCCTTTGAAATAATGACTTGGAACAAAGAAAAATTACCCTAGATAAATAAAAATGCAGGACATAAAAGTTGTAGATGTATTATGATAACCAGTACCCAGAAAAAAAAACCATAGAGAAAAATGTTAGAAGGAAATACAACACAATGTTAATAGTGGCTGTGTTGGGAACTAGGGATTTTCCCCCCCTTTCTCTTATAATTTTCTCTTATCATTTGGTTATATGAGATTTGCAATGAAAAGTTTAAAGGAAAGCTGCACTGGCCTGAGGCGGCAGTGGCTGTCTTTGGATTCTGGTCAGCCCCCCATCCTCACGCCACCCCATTCAAGACCCCTAGGCATTACCATGCTCGACCCTCTTCAGGCCACAATCACTACTCTATGCCAAAAGGAAGCTGCTTCACCTGCTTGAGATGGGCTGCCAAATGTTCCAAGGCTTTCAGGAAGCCCAGCACGGTTCTTCCTGTCTCTGAGACAGCAGCAAGTGGGAGCTGGCAAACGCGCAGGGAGACTGCTGAAACCTAAACCCTGAGCCTACAACTATGCCTTGTACTTTAATCCCCACAGAAAAGTGTCTCCAGAACTTGGCCTCGGGACAGGCACTGGCAGCTGTGGGGGACACCGCACGCAAGGGAAGAGGGCATCAGCCTCTCTTCTGACTAGATTATGTTCCACTGCATTATTTCAGATAGCACATGGGTAACTGACATGTGAAAAACATATTTTGTTTTAAATAAAGGAAAATCTTCCAGCCCAAGTACACTTATTGATTGTTCATGATACATACCCTGTATACTAAGACACTCATGTCATTCAAGATACAAAAACAGATCATCAAAAAGGAAAGAACAGCTTCTAATGTGTCATTTTTGGCTAAAATTCCTTTACTTTTACAGTATTCAGTTTTGATTTTGAGAGTATGCAAAAAAATCATTCTAAAACTGTTTCAAGAATTTGAAGTTTTAGATTTTACATGCTATTTTTAAAAAGAGTAGTTAAGTGCAGGAATAAAGAAATTGGAATCTGGGTACATATCTCAAAAGATTTCTAAGTTAACTCTGGAAAGTATATATCCATCTATATGTTCTATTACATGAGGGAAAATAATCAATAAGGCTTCCCAAAGTCTTCCAAGACTTTAAATAAGTGGGCTAGGAAAAACACCAAATCCCTAAGCACAAAAACAAACACCCAGGAATGACAATAACAGGCAAAGCAATATTAAAGATTGATGAATTATGGAGACACTCCTTCTAGGTCCAGGCTATAAAACTTCATCTTAAATGAAAGGAAGGGAAATTTTTGCAGAGAAACACTTGCTGATATAATTTAGCACTTTGCTTCCCTTACATTTTCATTATTGGCAGATCAACATTTTCTTCTCTCTGTCCCTACCCTCTTGCCTGACTTCCAGCCCTTTCTGGCCCCCGGCCAAGAGATTCTTTGGGAAGTGCGTGCAATCCTACCACTGAATACATCGACTTACTCAGAACTGCTGTTGCTGCTGTGGCTCAGAGGGTCAGCGGGACGGCTAGAGTCTAGGACGTGGACTCCCAGTGAGTTGATCGCTCGCATTAAAATAGTCACCATTGCTTCTACTGGAAGCTTTTCAAGAACAATAACCCGACAGCGGCTCAGAAGAGCAGCATTGACCTGGAAGGAAGGATTTTCAGTGGTTGCCCCAATCAGAGTAATCGTCCCACATTCCACGTGAGGAAGGAAAGTGTCCTAAACATGGGAGGAAAACAGAAGAAATTGATTCCAGTTAACAACAGCCTGCAGACTCCTATGTAAGTTGGCTATCAATTCCTTCCTTTTCCTCATTTTTATCTTTAGAGTTCAGGAATAGCAACTTTATATGCATTGAATATGGATGGAACATTTGGAGAGTATAACACTTTCTCTGGAAGTCCAAACAATCTAAGCGTGATCTCCTGCTGATGGTCTAAGTGCTCTAAGTAGAATTCTAATTTAGTTTCAACATAAATTGCTTTCTTAGAAAACTATCTTCTATCCCAAGGCTGAACTGGCTCATAACTGAAACACAGCAGCTATTTATTTACAGAGCAAAAGAGTCTGAGAAAATACAAAAACAATTAACTAACATTTCCAAAATCTTCTTCCACTGAAAATACTCATATTGCTATTCTTCCTAACCAACTTGGTGACTACATGGCCCCTGATGCTGTCTCATGGGGAAGAATGCTCAGATGAGTCAGTGGTACCCTCTCAAACCCAGAGTTGCTAACATCCAGTCAGAACCCCAAAGAGCATGTTTATTCAAAGAGATTCAAATGAGGGAAAAAAGCTTATTCAGATTTTGAGAAAGCTGCAACAAATATAAATATCAAAGAAAGTACATCTGAATAAAACTTCTATTTAAGAAGAATCTAAGAGTAACTGTTTATAAAAATAAATTGACCTTTTATTTTTATTTCAGAAAGCCAGATAAAATAAATAGAAACCATTAGATCTTATAACATTCACCTTGATGAGAGCCTAAAGTTACAGAACATATGCTCTTTTAATTTTGAAATAGTATTCCTCAATAGGAGAGAAATAAAAAATTTAAATTATTCTCTTAAAGTCAACAAACTGTTCACTGTGAGCAATAATAAAAAATTTCTAAAACTCGGAAATTTGATTCAAAGCAGCTTTTCTGACATATATATCACAGGGATATACCAACCATTTAAGTTATCAGAAAAAGCATTTTTTTTTGGTCACCAAAAAAAATACTAAAAAACAAGTGTGGACAAAATAGGCTCAAAGGAGGTGGGTTGACAAGTCTGCTTCTTTGTAGACCCTTTAGCACGATAATGACAGTACCTAACACCTGGAAAGTGCTTTATAGTTTTCAAAGTGATTTCACAAATTTATATTCTACTTGATGTTAACCATGACCAAAAGGTGGAAGAAAGTTAATATACCTGCTGAGATTTATTGAACCGATGAATCTCATCAATAAAAAGGATGGTTTTCCTTTTGAAAAAGCTCTTTTCATTCTGAGCTTGTTTTATGACATCTCGCACATCAGTTGTCTTGGCATTTGTTGCAGACAATGTCACAAACCTTATGCTATGTTTCTTGCTGTTGTTGGCTATGATGTGAGCCAGAGTGGTCTAGAAAAGATGAGAGAGAGTTTAAAAGACTGATCTGACAAAGAAAGAAATACCCAAAGGTACTAATACAAGCAGGATCAGACTATTTAACCAGCAACTTGAAATCTGAAGGCTGCTTAGCAGCACAGATATGATCCAAAATATAACACATTTTTAAAAATTTAAAAAAAAAAAAAAAAAGGTAAATAAAACAGGAAAGCTACTGGACCTTAGGCCAATCCTGACTTTTTCTCCTTTGTACCTCACCCCTTTTGATTCCTTTTCATGGAACTCTGAGATCTTTGGAATCCCATTTAAAAGAGCAGCTGTCTTGATTTAGCAGATCCTGGGTGACAGCTGTGACCTCTCAACAAAGAGAAAAGATTTCCCTCCTCCAGCCAAGAAAGCATTGAAGGCTGAAGAAACCTAGGCATGGAACTGCATCACAGAACCACAGCTTCACTCCCCGCCCCTTATAGTAAAGGAAAATGAATACGCCTTTGAGTTGAAAGATCAGTGATAATGTCTAGCATTCAAGATGACTGCAAGGCAATTCTGTATGTCTACTTTAGAAGTAGATGATATAATGGCACTTGAATTAAGTACTTGGCAGAAAACAAATGAAAGATCCAAGGGAAGTGCTGCTCAGTGTCTGGCACTTAAAGGGTGCTCAATAAATATACATATATGGGAGTGGATGTGGCTCAAGCAGTTGAGTGCCTGCTTCCCACATGGGAGGTCCCAGTTTGGTTCCCAGTGCCTCCTAAAAACAAACAACAAGCAAAACAAATGAAAAAACAAAACAAAACAAAACAAAAAAACAACTCAGGGGATCCAGTGTGGCTCAGTGGTTGAGCACCAGCTTCCCACATACAAGGTCTGGGTTCAATCCGCAGTCCCCAGTACCTAAAAAATATACATATATGTGTATATATATATATGCATATGCTGTTGTTAGCAGTAAAGTATAGCAGCAAGAACAAAAATTCAGAGAAAGGGAAGACTGTTTAGAGGAACAAATCTGCTCCTGAATATAAGGGTGGTACTTAATTTTTTCAAAGTTGCAAAGCACTATTAGATATTAACAAACCCCAGCCTATCACCTTTTGGAGCCAGGCTCCCATGGCACACATGCCCTATCCAATCTTATGATAGCAAAGAGAGAATTCATGAACAATTACTAAGAATGCCACTATCCAACACCCTAAATGGGTGCTCCATTACCATATTCCATGCTCCTCTACCATGGAATAAAGTTATTTGGGACAGATCTTATTCTCCACTAAAGGGAAAGCATGAGTGCAAATAAGAAGGAATAAAAGAGCAAGATGGATTCCAACAACTGGAGTAAAGGGAGGGGTGGTTAAGTTGTAGGAGAGGGAGCTGGGAAGAAAAATAAGAGAAAAATCATAAAAGCCCTTATGTACTAAAGAGTCTGAACCTCAAAGCTATGAGAGCTCCTTTAAATTCTGATGCTGAATTTTGCCTTTCTCTTGCTGGTGCTCTTTCTGTTCCCTCTTCCTTTGGATAAAAACACATCTGAACACCTCTTACCTTTCTTTTTTTTTTCAGGCTCCCCGAGTTTTTTCCAAATATTCTTCCAATGACATGTTTTCTAGACCCACAGTATCCTAATATCCTTCTCTGGACTTGTACTAATTTCTAACTAAGGCATGGAGAACCGGACACCAAAATATACTGAGGCTTCTTCCTCTAAAGTACAAGGCATTATGGGAAAAGTTGTTAAAATGCTAGCTGAAAATGATGTGCAAAAGGAAAAGAGTTTTCATTTTAGTTCTGGTAAATATATTCACGGATAAAAAAGAAATCAATCTTTAAAAATAAACCAACAGCTAGAGGGAGGGAGAGGAAGCACAACAGGAGAGAGTTTTTATTTTATTTTTTCAAAGCTGAACCCATATACATACACATGGAATATACAAATGCTCCTCTGCGATTTTTGTAGTATGCTGTTTCCTGATGATTTGGGTCACTAAGGGCGGGGGGAGGCACGAATGGAACACAAAGGTTGATCAAATCTAAGAGTCCATAGATTCATGTCAACCTATCAATTCAAAGCCATGTTAATTCTGAAGATGATCAAAAATGCAGGATGGTATGCCTTTTTCACACACATCGCACGACCTGTGGACCAAGCACTGTCCCAGCTCTGGTGACAACTTTTAGATCCTAACATCCTGGTGAGCCGGGCAAATTCTTGGGGAACCTCAACACGTCATCTTTTAAGAACCCAAACATCTCTGCCGTTAGCTCCACCCCGCGAGTTTTGCAGGCCTGTAGAGACAAATAGCCTGTAGCCCTTCTGCCAAGGCGGCACTCACCTTGCCACAGCCCGGCGGCCCCCACAGGATGAGGGAGGGGATTTCGTTCGTTTCCAGGAGGGACCTGAGCAAGGTCTCCTGCCCAACCGCTCTGCTCTGCCCGATGTAGTCCTGCAGCGTGTCGGGACGCATCTTATCCGCGAGGGGCTTGCCCTCCAGCATCTGCCTGATCTCCTCCGCCGCCAACGCCCGGGAATGCTGGCGCCCCCCGCCGCCGCCCGCGAAGGCTGCGGTGTCAGCATCCCAGGTCCCCTGGTCGTCCTCGCCATCCCCGTCTCCGTCCGCGTCCCCATCGGCGCCCGCCTCCTCTTCCTCCTGTGCTTCCGCCTCGTCCCAGCTCCGCGGGGACGCGCTCCCCGCCGCGGCAGCCGCGGCGGCCGGCCTTTTGCCCGAGCTCTTCCTTCCAGGGCTGCTGGACCGCGCCACGGGGAAGTCGGGGATGAGGCGGGCGCCGCTGGGCGTGGGCGGCGCGTCATAGCTCTCGCGGCTCTCGGTTTCGCCGCCGTCGTCGGCCTCCTCGCCCTCGCCCTCGCTGCTCTCGGCCGCCGTCGGCGTGGCGGGCTGCTTCAGGGCCGAGCTCTCCGAGAGGCGCCTCCGCTTGGAGCGAGGGGGCGAGGGCGCCTTGGCCGGGTCCCCCGCGCCGTGCGGCCCGGCCCCGGGCTCCGCGTGCCCCGCGGGGTTAAGCAGCAAGCAGCGGTCCAGGTGCGAGTTGATGTGCGCGGCGGGCATCATCTGCTGACACACAGGGCACTGCACCTGGTGCAGCTGCGACAGGAAGGGGTCGTCCTCCGGCCCGCTCACCTCCATGGCGGCCGCCCGCCCTCGCCGGCTCCCGGGCGCGGCCGCAGCAGCCCCTCCTCGGCCCGAGGCCTCACGACCCCCGCCTCGCAGGCCCCGCGCCGCGCGACCCTCGGCCGGGCGGCAGGACGCGCACGGGCCGGCGGAGGGCGCTTCGCATGCCTCACGTCCCGAGCCTCCCGCGTCGGCCCGCCCCCGCGGCACTCTGGGAACTGTAGTCCGCGGCCTCCCGCACGTTCCCTTCCGGCGTCGCGCGCCCACTTCCGCCTCCGCGGGGGCGGGACGACGCCTTTGTGCGAGGTCGGTGGCGCTGCGCCTGCGCGTGAGGTCGCGCCCTGGAGGAGGCGTGGTTCCGACGCTCGCCGTGGGGCGGGAGGCTTGGCGTGGTCCGGCGCAATCCCGCCGAGTCTTTGGAGTCCCGCGGCGCCCGCGGAAGTGTCAGCAGAAATTCCCAGAGGTGGCGGTTAGCAAAAATGGGTCCCACGCACCCGGCGAGCAGAACCGGGGCGGTGGGAGAGGATGGGGGATACCCGTGGAGGGTCGTTTGTCATTAAAGAGCACTGGGAAAACCAAATGCTCCAAAAGAGAACAGGGCAAAGCGCTTGAACAAAAGAAAAAATACAAACAACTGAACCCGAGAAAGAACGTTTAACCCTGTAGCGCTCTAAGAAATGCTAATGGAGAATAGGTTTCTTCGCCTTCTCGATTTTTTTGTCCTTTTACCCCAGGGCTGCCCTAGGTAGGTGCTTATCTCACCTATTCTATAGAACAGTTGAAATTTCTAAGTAGGGGGGCTAAAATTAGGACCACCTATTTATAAAATACTGTTATAACCATTTAAAGTTACCTAGTGGAGAGAAAATGCCCACCGTAAGTAGGGGGAAAAAATCGGATTAAAATATATAACACGTGCGTATTCACGTATTTAAATGTTAGGATTACCAGTGATTTTATTTTCTGCTTTTCCTGTAAATCTTACCCTTTAAAAGCTGCATGTTAGACATTTTGGGTAATCGAAGGAAGAAAATAAATCGAGGAAGAATGAAGTCTTCTGAGATTGAACAAAAATGTGATTTTTGTTTTTGAAAGGTTTTGCTTTGTTTGGAAGGTAGACGGTTTCTTTGGGAGGTGGTCCCAGGAAATGGTGTGTGTGTGTGTGGGGGGGGGGGGGGAGTAGCCAAGGAGGTGGGGAAAGGGGAGACAGCCAGTAAGGGTGTGGAATTAACAGGTTAGCGCTGGGCGGGTGAGGTTCAGTCCTGCGGAAGCTCCTGGGCCTGCGAGCCCTTCCCCGCAAGGGACAGGCAGCGGGGATGTTTGTTTACTGGTGCACACTTTTGAACACTGTCGAATTCTGTCTGTATACTTCTGCATGGCCACTCCCGCACCTGGGCAGCCGGGCAGGCGCTGGAACCCGGGGGTTTGCTGGCGCTCCATGAAATGGAGGGGGTCGGCGAGAAAAAAAAAAATCTGAGACTGGAATGGATGGGAATCAGGCAAGGGATCAACAAAGGATTCTAAGAAGCCCTCTAGGTCAGAGGGCGAAGCGGAGCTGGGTTTGGAGGTGACAGAGGGGTTTTTTCCTATAACTCAGTGCAAGTCGTTTTTCACGACGGGCAATTCCACCCTGCGAAGATGGGTGGTCCAGTCCTTCGCGCGTGTGCCACAGTGGGTCTCTGGGCATCCATGCGAGCCTGGGGCTGGAGCTTCTGAAGCCATGGAGCTTCATTTAGGATCTGGAGCAGGGTACAGGCCTCCTAGCGCCTTCTTGGCCTGCCCAGAGCTGCCCTGGCTGTGCCTGCCAGCAGTCCTCACTAAAGTAGCTCGTCTCTTTCCATCCTGAGAATGGCACCAAGCCACTTTGAAACCAGGATTCCTTAAAAATGTTTTGCCTGTGAAAAAACAAAACAAAACAAGCACCACCTTTTTGTCTGCTACTTCTTAAGAGCCATCAAAGAGTGAGCAGAAACCTTCAGCCAAAGGGTCACAGGCCTGCTCCCAGTTATCCCAGACAATAGACTATCATTTGTCTGGATTTCTGCTTTTACATAGGGAAGGCATTACAGCAGAAATGAGAGTACATGTTTGCAAATGACCAGAATACTCAGTGGTCTAGGGGCTTCCTTCTTAGTCCAGCTGGCCACGAGAACAGTGCCATCTAGTAGAATCTTCTGCAAGGATGGAAACCTAGGTTACACAATATATCATATGGAGCATTTGACATGGAGCAAGTGGTCAGAGTGCCTGGGGGAACTGGATTTTCTTTTTTTGAACAAAAAAAAAATTTAATGAACAAAATAAAAGTTTCTGAAGGCATTGATTGACATCAGGCAACAAAGTTCAGTGATCCCACAAATGTGGTGGAAAATAAGGCGAGTCCTACGATTTGCCAATATTACTGAATGAGGAAACTCTGCCCCAGCCGAGGGACTCAGGAAGCAACGCTTGGGGCAGCTCACCCTGGGAGCCCCTCTTCCTCATAACTCTGGCTCACTCCACAGGTGAGACACCTTGTTATTGCTTCCTGGGTCACCTCCTTGTCTGCTTAATTGGAGAAATTGTAGGTTTAAGGAAAATCATGCAGAAAATACATAGATTCCATATTTCCCCCCCCATACAGTTTTTCCTATTATGAACACTTTGCGTTAATGTGGTACCTTTGTTGCTATTGATACAATAGTATTATTACAATTATATTATTACTATAGTCTGTGGTTTGTATTAGTGTTTGCTCTTTGTGTTGTACAGTTGTGTAGGTTTTTAAAATTTTTATGCTAGTTAACATATATGCAACCTAAAATTTCCCCTTTTTACCACATTCAAATATAGAATTCGGTAGTGTTAATGACATTCTCAGGTTGTTCTACCCTTACCACCATTCATTGCCAAGATGATTTCCATCCCCCCAATCAGAAACACTGTACCAATTTAGCATTAACTCCACATTCCTTACCGAAACTCTGGATCCTGGTAAACTGTAGTCTAGTTTCTGACTCTATGGATGTACTTATCCAGTGATTTCGTATCAGCGAGCTCATACAATATTTGTCCTTTTGTGTCTGGCTTATTTCACTCTACATGATGTCTTCAATATTCATCCAAGTTGTTGCATATATCAGAACCTTTTCACGGCTGAGTAATATTCCATTTTATAGATATACCACATTTTGTTCCTCTGTTGATAAACACTTGGGTTGCTTCCACCTTTGGGCAATTATGAATAATGTGACGATGAACATTGGCATGCAAATATCTATCTGTTCAATTTCATGCTTTAATTCTTTTGTGGGATTGCCAGGTCATATTGTAGTTCTGTACTTAGCTTTCTGAGGAACCACCGGTGTAGCTGCACCATTTTACATTCCCACCAAAAATGCACGAGTGTTCCTTTTCTCCTACATCCTTTCCAAAACTTGATGTTTTCTGTTTAATAGTAGCCATTCCAGTGGGTGTGAATGGTATCTCATTGTGGTTTTTGATTTGCATTTCCCTGATGCCTAATGATGTTTAACATCTTTTCATGTGCTTTTTGGTTATTTCTCTCTCTTTGAAGAAATGGCTATTTAAATCATTTCCCCATTTTTAAAATTGGGTTGTTTGTCTTTTTATTGTGAGGTGTAGGATTTCTTATATTTCTATTTAATCTGGATAGTAAACCCTTATCAGATATGTGATTTACAATTATTTTCCCATATTCTATAGGTTGTCTTTTTATTTTCATGATAAGGTCCTTTGATATATAACAATTTTTAATTTTGATGAAGTACCATTTATTAATTTTTTTCTTTTATTGTTCATGCTTTTGTGTAAAGTCTAAGAAAACATTGCCTAACACAAGGTCCTGAAGATGTTTTCCTGTTTTCTTCCAGGAGTTTTATAGTTTTGGTTCTTATATGTAGGTCTTTGAACCATTTTGAATTAATGTTTGTATAAGGTGGAGGCAGGAGTCTGCAGTCATTTTTTTAAAAATATGGATATCCATTTTTCCAGCACCATTTGCTGAAGAGACCCTTCTTTCCCCACTGAGACTATTCTTTTCCCCTTGTCAAAAATTAAATGGCCATAGAGATAACGATTTCTGAGTTCTCAGTTGGATTCCATTAGTCAATGTCTATCCTTGTGCCAGTACCATACCAATTTGATTATTCTGATTTGTAATAGGTTTCAACATTGCAAAGTGTGAGTTCTCCAACTTTTTGCTTCATTTTCAAGACGGTTTTGTTATTTGGGGTGCCTTAACCTTCCACATAAATTTGATGATTGGTTTTTCCATTTCTGTAAAGAAGGCTGTTGGAATTTTTATGGGGATTGCATTGAATCTGTTAATCACTTTGGGAAGAATTGACATCTTAACAAAATTTAAACTTCCAATCCACGAATTTGAAAGGTCCTTACATTTATTTAGCTATTCTTTGATTTCTTTTAGCAAAGTTTTGTAGTTATCAGCATACAAGTTCCTTTACATCCTTGGTTACATTTATTTCTAGATAGTTGATTCTTTTAGTGGCTATTATAAATGAATTTTTTTCTTGTTTTCCTTTATTGATCATTTGTTCATTACTAGTGTATAGAAACGTTACTGATTTTTGCATGTTGACCTTATGCCCAGCACTGAACTCATTTATTAGCTCTAGTGGCTTTTTTGTGGATTATTCAGGATTTTCTAAATATGGGATCATGCCATCTGCAAATATGGAAAGTTTTACCTCCTCCTTTCCAATTTGGATGCCTTTTATTTCTTTTTCTTGCCTTATTTCTCTGGCTAGAACCTCTAGTTAGTATAGTACAATGTTGAATAACAGTGGTGACAGTGGGCATCACTGTCTTGTTCCTGACCTTGAAGAAAAAGCTTTCAGTCAAATCCATGGAGTATGATGTTAACTGTGAGTTTTTCATATATGCCCTTTATCATGTTGAAGAAGTTTCCTTCTCTTCCTAGTTTCCTAAATGTTTTGATCAAGAAGGGGTGCTGGATTATGTCAGATCCCTTTTCTGCATCAATTGAGATGATCATGCAGCTTTTTTGCTTTGTTTTATAAATGTACTGCATTACATTAATTGATTTCCTTATGTAGAACCACCCTTGCAGTTTAATTAGGCCAGTAAATCCCACTTGATCATGGTGTGTAATTCTTTTAAGGCACTGTTGGATTTGGATTGCTAGCATTTTGTTGAGAACTTTTGCATCTATATTCATAAGGGATATTGGTCTGTAATTTTCCTTTCTTGTGGTACCTTTATCTGGTTTGGTATAAGGATGGTGTTAGGTAGTATTCCCTCCTCTTCAAATTTCTGGGTGAAAAATTTAGCAGGATTGGTGTTAATTGTTCTTGGAATGTTTGGTAAAATTCACCAGGGAAGCCATCTGGTCTTGGCTTTTGTTGGGAGGTTTTTGATTACTAATTCAGTCTCATAAGTTGTTATTAGTCTGTTGAGATCTTCTTTATCTTCTTTAGTCAGTGTAGGTAGTTTGTGTATTTCTAGGAATTTGTCCATTTCATCTACGTTTTCTAATTTGTTGGCATACAGTAGCTCACAATATCCTCTTATAATCCTCTTTGTTTCTGTGGGGTTGATAGTAATGTCCCCTCTTTCCTTTTTGACTTTAGTTATTTGCATGTACTCTGTTTTTTCCTTTGTCAGTCTAGCTAAAGTTTGTCAATTTTATTGATCTTTTCCAAGAACCTACTTTTGATTTGGTTGATTCTCTCTATTGGTTGACTGTTCTTTTTCTAGCTCTTTCAGTTGTGAGGTTAGGTCTCTGATTTTAGATCTTTCTTCTTTAAATATAAGTATATAGAGCTATACATTTCCCTCTTAGCATTGTCTTTGCTGCATCCCGTAAATTTTGGTATGTTGTATTTTTGTTTTCATTCAGCTCAAGATATTTTCTAATTTCCCTTGTTATTCTTTCTTTGATACATTGCCTTCTTAAGAGTATATTTTAAATTTTTCATGTATTTGTGAGTGTTCTATCCATTGTTTTCCTGTTGAATTGATCCCTTTATCAGTATTTAATGACCTTTGTCCCTCAAAACAGTTTTTTTTTTTTTTTTTAAACATTTTATTTTATTTTATTTGTTTTTTTTACCGGGAGGTCCCGGGGATCGAACCCATGACCCTCCATATGGGTGACGTTTGCCCAACCCTTTGAGCCACATCCGTCCCCTCAAAACAGTTTTTGACTTAAAGTCTATCTTATCTGATTATTATAGGCACTCCAGCTCACTTTTGGTTACTGTTTTCATGGTATATTTTTTCCACTTTCACTTTCAGCCTTCTTGTGTCTGAATTTAGGGTGAGTCTCTTGTAAACAGCATATAGTTAAGCCATGCTTTTTAATCCATTCTACGAATCCCTGCCTTTTAACTGGAGAGTTTACACCATTTACATTTAAAGTAACTGATAGTGTCATTTTGCCATTTTGCTTTGTAGTTTTTATATCTTTTTTGACCTTCCATTCTTCTATTGATTCCTACTTTCATATTTACTTGATTTTTTGTATCGTATCATTTGAGTCCCTTCTCATTTCTTTCTGTATATGCTTTTCATATGTTTTCTTTGTGATTATCATGAGGCTAAAATTTAACATCCTAATCTATAACAATCACATTTGATTTGATACCAACTTAACTTTAATACCATGCACATGCATTATTTCTCTGTCCCTACACTCTTCTGTTGTACTTTTTACAAATTATAATTTTATACCTGGTGAGTCCAAAACCATAGATTTATCGTTACCTTTTATATCTTTGCATTTTAGAACCTGTATGAAGTAAAAAGTGGAGTTACATACAAAAAAATACAATATAATACATTAGTACTGGCATTTACAATTACCCACATAGTTACCTTTAGTGGAGATATTTATTTCTTAATGCCACTTCAATCCACTGTCTATTGTCCTTTCCTTTTGTACTGCATAACTCCTTTGGTATTGCTTATAGAGCAGGTCTAGTGGTGATGAACTCCCTCAGTTTTTGTTTATCTAGGAATGTCTTAATCTCTTCCTCATTTTTTTTTCTTTTTCTCTACAGTGTAAAAAGTATTTTTATTATGTGTAGCAAATTATAAGTTAATACATTTTTTTAAACTTTATTTTGTACATTTAATAATTGAAAATAAAAACAATTAAAAACTAAACACAGATGAATAAATATATACATTTCTCAATTAAATGTAATGGATACATATAAATTTTTTTTTGAATCAAACAATATATTACACAATATATTTGGTTCATGGTAACGCTTTCATACACTATTTGTCCTTTTGTGTCTGGCTTGCTTCACTCAACATAATGTCCTCCAGGTTCATCCATGTTGCCATATGCTTTATGACTTCATTTCTTCTGACAGCTGCATTATATTCCATCGTGTGAATAGACCACAGTTTGTTTATCCATTCATCTGTTGATGGACACCTGGGTTGTTTCCAACTTTTGGCAATGGTGAATAATGTTGCTATGAACATCGGTGTGCAGATGTCTGTTCGTGTCACTGCTCTCAGTTCTTCTGGGTATATACCCAGTAGTGGTATTGCAGGGTCATGTGGCAAGTCTATATTCAACTTCTTTAGGAACTGCCAAACAGTCCTCCTTAGTGGTTGTACCATCCTGCATTCCCACCAACAGTGAAGAAGTGTTCCTATCTCTCCACATCCTCTCCAACACTTGTAGTTCTCTGTCTTTTTAATAGTGGCCATTCTGATAGGTGTGAAATGATATCTCATTGTAGTTTTGATTTGCATTTCCCTAATCATGAGTGATGTTGAGCATTTCTTCATGTGTTTTTTTGCCATTTGTATTTCTTCTTTGGAGAAATGTCTATTCAAGTCTTTGGTCCATTTTTCAATTGGGTCATTTGTCTTTTTATTGTTGAGTTGTAACATCTCTTTATATATCCTGGATATTAAACCCTTATCAGATATGTGATTTCCAAATATTTTTTCCCATTGAGTTGGCTGTCTTTTCACGATTCTGACAAAGTCCTGTGAGGTGCAAAAGTGTTTAATTTTGAGGAGGTCCCATTTATCTACTTTTTCTTTTGTTGCACATGCTTTGGGTGTAAGGTCCAAGAAACCACCACCTACTACAAAGTCTTGAAGATGTTTCCCTACATTTTCTTCTAGTAGTTTTATGGTCCTGGCTTTTATATTTAGATCTTTGATCCATTTTGAGTTGATTCTTGTATAGGGGGTGAGATAGGGGTCCTCTTTCATTCTTTTGGTTATAGATATCCAGTTCTCCCAACACCATTTGTTGAAGAGACTGTTTTTTTCCATTAGCGTGGGCTTGGTAGGTTTGTCAAAAACCAGTTGACTGTATAGGTGAAGGTATATTTCTGGATTCTCAATTTTATTCCACTGATCTATGTGTCTATCTTTATGCCAATACCATGCTGTTTTGATCACTATAGCTTTGTAATATGTTTCAAGGTCAGGCAGTGAAATTCCTCCCACATGCTCTTCTTTTTTAGAATGCTTTTGGCTATTTGGGTGCAATTACCCTTCCAGATGAATTTGGTAATTGCCTTCTCTAATTCTGTAAAGTAAGCTGTTGGGATTTTGATTGGTATTGAATTGAATCTATAAATCAGTTTGGGCAAGATTGACGTCTTCATGATATTTATTCTTCCAATCCATGAACACAGAATGTCTTTCCATTTGTTTAGGTCTTTTTAAATTTCTTTTAGCATTGTTTTGTAGTTTTCTGCATATAGATCCTGTACTTCTATGGTTAAATTAACTCCTAGGTATTTAAGTCTTTTTGTTGCTATTGAAAATGGAATTTTCCTCCTGATTTCCTCCTCAAATTGTTCAGTACTAGTGTGCAAAAACATTACCGATTTTTGTGTGTTGATCTTGTATCCTGCCACTTGGCTGAACTCATTTATTAGTTCAAATAGCTTTGTTGTGGATACTTCAGGATTTTCTAAATACAAGATCATGTCATCTGCAAACAATGAGAGTTTTACTTCCTCTTTTCCTATTTGGACACCTTTAATTTTTTTGTCTTGTCTAATTGCCCTAGCTAGAACTTCTAGTACAATGTTGAATAACAATGGTGACAGTGGGCATCCTTGTCTTGTTCCTGATCTTAGGGGGAAAGCTTTCAACCTTTCCCCATTGAGTATGATGTTGGCTGTGGGTTTTTCATATATGCCTTTTATCATATTGAGGAATTTTCCTTTTATTCCTATCTTTTGAAATATTTTTATCAAAAAAGGATGTTGGATTTTGTCAAATGCCTTTTCTGCATCTATTGAGATGATCCTGTGTTTTTTTTTCCTTCAATTTGTTAATGTGGTCTATTACATTGATTGATTTTCTTATGTTGAACCAGCCTTGCATACCAGGAATAAATCCCACTTGGTCGTGATATATAAGTCTATTGATATGCTGTTGGATTCGATTTGCAAGTATTTTGTTGAGAATTTTTGCATTTATGTTCATGAGAGAGATTGGTCTGTAATTTTCTTTTCTTGTGGAATTTTTATCTGGCTTTGGTATTAGGGTGATGTTGGCTTCATAAAATGTGTTGGGTAATTTTCCCTCCTCTTCAATTTTTTGGAAGAGTTTAAACAGGATTTGTGTTAATTCTTTTAGAAATGCTTGGTAGAATTCACCTGTGAAGCCATCTGGTCCTGGACTTTCCTTGCTGGGAGATTTTTGATGACGGATTCAATCTCCTTAATTGTGATTGGTTTGTTAAGTTCTTGTATTTCTTGTAGCGTCAGTGTAGGTTGGTTGTACGTTTCTAGAAATTTGTCCATTTCATCTAGGTTGTCTAGTTTGTTGGCATATAGTTTCTCATAATATCCTCTTATGATTCTTTTTATTTCTTTGAGGTCATTTGTAATTTCCCCCCTTTCATTTCTGATTGTATTTATTTGCATCTTCTCTCTTTTTCTTTGTTAGTCTAGCGAGGGGTTTGTCAATTTTATTGATCTTCTCAAATAACCAGCTTTTGGTTTTGTTGATTTTCTCTATTGTTTTTCTGCTCTCATTTGCATTTATTTCTGCTCTAATCTTTATTATTTCTTTCCTTCTCCTTGCTTTGGGATTGGTTTGCAGTTCTTTTTCTAGTTTCTCAAGTTGTTCAGTTAAATCTTTGAGTTTAGCTCTTTCTTGTTTTTTAATATAGGCATTTAGGGCTATAAATTTCCCTCTCAAGACTGCCTTTGCTGTATCCCATAAGTTTTGATACGTTGTGTTCTCATTTTCATTTGTCTCAATATATTTACTGATTTCACTTGCAATTTCTTCTTTGACCCACCGAATATTTAGGAGTGTGTTGTTCAGTCTCCACACATTTGCAAATTTACTTTTTTCCTGTCTGTTATTGATTTCTAGTTTCATTCCATTTTGATCTGAAAGGTGCTTTGTATAATTTCAGTCTTTTTATATTTATTGAGAGCTGTCTTGTGACCTAACATCTGGTCTATCCTGGAGAAAGATCCATGGGCACTTGAGAAGAATGCATAACCTGCTGAGTTTGGATGCAGTGTTCTGTATATGTCTGTTAGGTCTAACTTGTTTATCATATTGTTCACGTTCTCTGTTTCCTTGTTGATCTTCTGTCTAGTTGTTCTATCTAATGATGTGAGAGGGGTGTTGAAGTCTCCAATGATTATTGTAGAAATGTCTATTTCTCCCTTCAGTTTTGCCAGAGTTTGTCTCATATATTTTGGGGCATCCTGGTTAGGTGCGTAGATATTTATGACTGTTATGTCTTCCTGGAGGATCGTCCCTTTTATTAATATATAATGGCCTTCTGCATCTCTTATCACTTTTTTGCATTTAAAGTCTGTTTTGTCTAATATTAGTCTAGCTACCCCTGCTCTTTTCTGTTTTCTATTTGCGTGGAGTATCTTTTTCCAACCTTTTACTTTCAGCTGGTTTGTATCCCTGGGTCTGAGGTGAGTTTCTTGTAAGCAGCATATGGATGGCTCATGTTTTTTTATCCATTCTGTCAGCCTGTATCTTTTGATTGGGGAATTTAATCCATTCACATTCAATGATATTACTGAAAATGCACTATTTATTTCCTCCATTTTATTCTTTGGTTTTCATATGTCATCTTGTTTTTGTCTCTCTTTTTACTCTTTTAGTTATCCTTTCTGCTTTTCTTTCTTCTATACTCTCCTCCAAGCCTCTCTCTCCTGTCTTTTTCTTTCAGGTTCTAAGGCTTCCTTTAATATTTCCTGCAAAGGTGGATTCTTTTTTGCGAACTCTCTTAGTTTCTGTTTGTTTGTGAATACTTTATATTCACCTTCATATTTGAAGGACAGTTTTGCTGGATAAAGAATTCTCGGCTGGCAGTTTTTCTCTTTCAGTTTCCTAATTGTATCATACCACTGTCTTCTCGCCTCCATGGTTTCTGAAGAGAAATCTGCACTAAGTCTTACTGGACGTCCTTTGTACGTGATTGTTTGCTTCTCTCTTGCTGGTCTGAGAATTTTCTCTTTCTCTTTTACATTTGACATTCTGAATAATATGTGTCTTGGCGTAGGTCTATTTGGATTTATTCTCATTGGGGTACGGTGTGCTTCTTGGACATGTAAGTTCATTTCTTTCATGAGAGTTGGGAAATTTTCAGCTATTATTTCCTCAAATACTCTTTCTGCCCCTTTTCCTTTCTCTTCCCCTTCTGGAACTCCCATGACACGTATGTTGTTGCTTTTTGTGTTGTCATTCAACTCTCTGAGCCCCTGCTCAATTTTTTCCATTCTTTTCTCTCTCTGTTCTTTTCTCTCTTCAATTTTAGCTACTCTGTCTTCGGTATCACTTATTCTTTGTTCTATCATTTCGAGTCTACTGTTGTATGCCTCAAATGTATTTTTGACTTCACTATTGTGTCTTTCATTCCCATGAACTCCGTTACTTTTCCGTTCAGGATTTCAGATTCTTCTTTGCGTTCGTTCAATGTCTTCTTGATGTCATTTATCTCTTTAACTATATTCTCTTTCATCTCATTAATTTGATTTTGGAAATTTGTGCTCATCTCACTGATTAGTTCTCTCAAATTCTGCATCTCTTCTGGGACTTTGCTGTATTCCTTTTCTTGGGCCATGTCTTCTATTTTTTCGGTATGGCTCTTAATTTTTTGCTGGTGCTTAGGCATCTGGTTAGGTTGTATTTTACTTAGATGCGCTATCTCTTTCTCTTTTACAGGGTTTTAGTGGCAGGAGGCTGTGAGTTACCACAGCTCTTTGATTTTTGGCTCAACCTTGATTGTTAGGATTGTTCTGCTGGTTGCTCAAAACTGGGCACTGGTCCCAGTAATTGGTTGTAGAGTCGTTTCCTAGGGCCTTGGGCAGGAAGGCTATAGAGGCCAGGAAAAGCCTCTCTTACTTATTAATTTTCTTATGTGCACTTCCTTGGTCTGCCAGGAGATGGCGCTTGTTGGCAGCTCGCCATTCAATGCCTGGTCAGAGTGTATTTGTTGTGACACAGACCAGATCAATGTGATAGAGCTTCCTGTCTAGGGGCTAAGAGCCTTGTAATTCAAACTTTCTGAGACAGTTCTCCAGACTTCTCTCGTAGTGCCCCCCTTTTCCCAGCTAGGAAATATTTCCACTCCCTTCTGGATCCTCAACAATCAGTCCCTGTTAGTAGAGGAGGAGATCGGGAGGTTTGTATATCTTTAACCCCTTGCAGGCTCTAAGGCAAACAATGGCGCAGCCCCACCTGGCCTGGAAGGGCTCTCTGGACAGGGCAGACCAAACCTGCAAGTCAAAAGTAGGGTCAGCCCCAGGCTCTCTCTCCCCTCTCCTGTGGAGTCCTCAACAATTAGTCCAGGCTCAAAGAGAGGGAGGTTGTCAGGGTCGGATTTCTCCAGTCCTTCTTAGGCTCCCAGGGCAAACCGCTGTGTGGAAGAATCCGTGGGGCTCCACAACCCAAATTTGCGGGTCAGAACCTGATTCCGCCTAAGGCTGTGTCCCTCTCTCTCCCCTTTCCGGGAGTGGTAGATCCCTGGAGTCCCCTTTGTCTGTGGTCGCAGGCCCAGAGGCCCTAGAATTCTAAAGAGTGTGGGGGAGGGTGCCGGCAGCAGCAGAAGCTGCTAGTTCCAACTCACGGTTCTGTCGTTGTGATTCCCCTCTTTTGTCCCTCTCTCCTGGCTGGTGTGCAGCCTTCTCCTGCTGTCCTAAACCCTAGAAGATCTTTTTCGGGGCTGTTTTGCCTGTCCTCTAGCTATTTTTCTGGAGAAGAGATTCTCATGTCTTACTAGTCTGCCATCTTTCCTGAAGTAATCTCTTCCTCATTTTTTAAAGAAAATCTTGCCATTGAATGTGCATATTCATGTCTTTCTTTAAATTTGGGAAGTTTTCTGCCATTATTGCTTTGACTATTCCTTCTTCCCCTTTCTCTTTCTCTTCTTCTTCTGGGATTCCTATAATGCATATACTGGTATGCTTGATTGTATCCACAGGTCTCTGTTTACTTTTTTAAATTCTTTTTTTTTCCTGCTCCTCAGCCTGAATTATTTCAATTGTCTCGTCTTTGAGCTTACTGATTCTTTCTTCTGTCATCTCTAATCTGTTGGTGAAATCCTCCAGGGAATTTTTCATTTTAGTTAATGTGGACTTCAACTCCAGTAGTACTGTTTTTTTTTTTTTTTTTAAATTTTTTTTTATAAGATTTTATTTATTCATTCATTAATCCCCCCTTGCTGCTTGTGCTCGCTGGGTCAGCTAACCGCGCCACGCGGGCGGGCTTGCCTTCACCAGGAGGCCCCAGGAACCGAACGCGGGGCCTCCCATATGGTAAACGGGAGCCCTACTGATTGAGCCACAGCTGCTTCCCCCAGTAGTACTGTTTGGTTCCGTTTAAAATTTCTATCTTTGCTCTCTCTTTGCCAGGAGGAGCCCTTATCCACATATGGGTGTGTACTTCTGTTCTTTTCTCTCATTTCTCAATAAACTCTTTTTACTGGCCTAACTAAACTGGCATGTTCTTAAATTCTTTTGTGTAACATCAAAAGGCCTTAACAATGGCCCCCTGTGAGCTAGCAGGTAGAACAACCAATCAGAACAACAAACAGCTGGGGCCCCTCCCCAACATTAGGAAAGGGGAGGAGGAACGGTCTTAAAAAGACCTAACCCAGGGCCCCATGTGCATGTCTCACCCTGTAGAATGCTTGCACCCATGTCTGGGGTTGCATACTGTTTTTCTTTTCTTGTTTCTTAACAAACTCTTTAATCTCTAGAATAGAAGAATAGGAATAGGAATAGGAATAGGAATAGGAATAGGAATAGGAATAATATAAATAAAATAAAAAATTAAAAAAAATAAAATTAATAAAAGTCTAACTTTTGTTGAGATTCCCATATTGTTCATTGATTGTTTTCCTCATATCCTTTATTTCTTTCTTCTTGCTTTCCTTTATCTTCTTGAGCATTCTGAGGGCTATTTTTTTAAGTCTTTGTCTGGTATATACAAAATCTGGTCTTCTTCATTGATGGTTTCTGGATATTTACCTTATTCCTTTGGATGGGCCATCATTTACTGTTTCTTTGTTTGTTTTCTAATATTTTGTTTCACACTGTTAATTTTAATATTTTGAACTTTTAACTCTGTGATTTAGACCCTGAAGTTCTGTTCCAAGTTTATATCCAACTAGTGATATGACAGAGATTTCCTTTAGTGCCAGGGGCCAATAAAAACAAACCAACCAAAGCAAAAAGCAACATTCACAGTCTTTGCAAATTGCTCTGCTTTGATTGGTCTCCTTAAGAGCTTAGCCCTCCTATCAAGAAGATCAGCCCAAGGTGAATGAGAAGTGCAGAGTCCTCTCTGCCTGCCTGGAACTGCTGCTTGTCCTAGGCTTGTGCTTACTGATGGCCTTAGGAATCCTTCCATTTATAAGAAATGAATGCCCCATCTACTCTCTTTGAAATATTGTATGGAGGCAGTCCTTTGCCCCAGGTTGCCTCAACAAAATTATTTCTTACAGTGCTGGTCTTCAAGCTGCTTCCCTGCCTGCAGGACAAATTCTGGGAAGGCCAATGGAACACAAGTTTCCTGGCTCAGTCTTTCAGGCTTCTGCCAGATGGATTTATGCTGACATACAGGCTCTCCACTATGCACAGTGGGATTACATTGCTCTCTCTGGAACAGGTCCAGGGACCCCCAATGGGAGCAGAGACTGGTTCCACATCACACTGGGGAGGTATGGGGGAGGGGCTAGCAAGAGAATTACAAGTTTTCCCTACTGTTTTCCAAATGCTCTCTCTTGATTTGGCATTTGCCCAGTTACTGCAACCCTTTAATTGTTTAGGAGTTTTGAGGAAGATGGTTCTGTCAGTTTTTGCTAGTTGTTCAAAAATTGTGTGGGGGATGGCCCCCTGGAGTGTTTTATGCCACCCTCTTGGGTAACCTATGGTGTTTAAAGCCATCTTTTCTTGATTCAACTCTCACCCATTACTGCAACCTTTAACTGTTTTCAGGTTATGAGGAAGATTACTTTATCAATTTCTACTACTTGTTCAAAGATTCTGTGGAGGAATGTCACCCTGAAGCATCTTATGCCACCATCTTGGTTGACCAGAAGCCAAAAATGGAATTTTTATGTAATCTTCTACACTAGGGCATTGCGTTAAAGTTATCTAAAACAAAACACCTAAGGAGTTTCTGAGCCTATTCTTATGAGATGATTTTACTAAAGAAGGAATGACTTAAAAGATCTAGAATTAGATAAAAGATAGTATTAAAAAAATGGAGAGAGCAGGCACAGGAAGCATTTTTTTTCAGTTAGTACTGGCTTTAAGGTATGTGACCCTGGCAATTTTAAGAAGAATGAAACCTGATATTTTGATGGTTAAGCATTTTTCTAACTAGAAATGTTAGACTCCAAAATAAGATTAATAGGAAAGCTAAAGGAAACAGCTTTAAGTAAAGAATCTTTATTCGAGTGTCATAATATTTGAAATGTGCAAAGAAATGGAGGATCATGAACTTTTATGGCCTATAATGATCCACTAGAGCAACCATCACAGGGTTTTTCATATAGCTCTGCAAGTTTCTTTGAGAAGAGGTTATAGAGCTTCCCTCAAAACAGGTTTTTAAGAAAAGTGTTAAAATTTGAAAATGTAATATACTGCATTATTTTTTTTTTTAAATCCCCCCCGCCCGAGATGGCTCTCTTGTCTGTGTGAGCATTGTTTTTGCTCGCTCATTGTCTGCTCGTTGTCTGTTTTTTTGCTTTAGGAGGCTCCAGGAACGGAACCTGGGACCTCCCATGTGGGAGGCGGGCACTCAACTGCTTGAGCACATCAGCTCCCTGCTCATTTGTTTTTTGCTCTTTGTCTGTTCATTGTCTGCTCATTGTCTTGCTCCTTGTTTTTGTTCATTGTCTGCTTGTTTTTGTTTTTTGCTCATTGTCTGCTCATTGTTTTTTCTCATTGTCTGCTCTTTGTTTTTGCTTGTTGTCTGCTTGGTTTTTTTTTGCTCGATGTCTGCTTGTTTTCTGCTCATTGTCTGCCTTCTTTAGGAGGTACCGGAAACCGAACCCAAGACCTCCCATGTGGGAGGCAGGCATTCAACTACATGAGCCACATCCACTTCCTTACATTATTTTTATACAGTTGTAGAAATATATGTACATGTAGTCACTTTTAACACATGCAAAAAAAAAATGTTTAAATAATGACAACAGACTAGACAATAACTGTGAAGTTTCTTGAATGTCTTCTTTTTTAAAGAAATAAATGTATGGCTTAATCCTTTTTTAGAAATAATATGTGCCTATTATGGAGTTTCTACTCATAGAAAGCTATTGTTAATATTTTAGCACCTTTTCCAAGTCTTTTAAATTGTATTTCAAGGTTACACGGTATATTAATATGTAGATGTAATTCCATATTCACCCTTATTGTTATCGATTATATGTTTTCAAAAATATTTATTGTTATGTAATATGGAATAAAAATGAAAGGATACAAAACATATGTGGTATAATCCTATTTCCCCCTTTTTTTTTTTTATCTTTTTATTTTTATTTATTTATTTATTTATTTTTATTGTGGGTAAAAATCAAAATTTTCACAATACATACCAACATTTGCAAAATGATATATAAATATATATGCATATATGTGCATTTGCTTACAAAAATGTTATTTATGTATATGTATAAATATGTTTTAAGAGGTGCTTAGATACACAAAATATTACATGGAACCCACTGGGATTCCCATGTTGCCCACCTCCCACACCTCCCACCACATCCCACACAAACATCTCCCACAAGTGTGGCCCACCACCCTCAATGGACTTACACATCCTGGGGCCTTGCCACCAACCATAGACCACAGTTCACACTGTAGACAACACTCTCTCCCACACAGTTCCGAGTGGTGTGTGCTTACTTAAAATGGCCTACATCCGTTGCCACAAAGGTACTCAGGACAACCTCCAAATCCCAAAGAAGCCCCTGTATTTCAACTGCTCGTCCCCTCCCTGCCCCAAAAGTGTCAAGTGGCCACTGGCTCCACCTCATTGTTGTAATTTCTTCCATTGCTAGAATCACCATATGTGAACAACAGAATACCATCAAGTCCACTCTAGTCCATAGTTCTCCCAATCCTGAGGGGACTGGCCTATTTCCTTTTAATACATGTGCTTTACTTATATATATTCTAATTATAAGAAGTTGAGAAAAAGGAAAACTGTAAAGAAAAGGCAAAATTCTCCATCTATGTATATATGTTTTACTTCCATGGTCACATATATGAGTAGAGTTGAGCTATTTGTATGTAATGTTATGTGAAAATGGCACTTGAACTTGGACTTCAAGAGTCTTGGTTTTGAGTTGTTTGGGGAAGCTAATTAACTCCTCAGACTCAGTTTCCAAATCTGAAAGATAAATAATAATCGTCTCACAGTCGGTTGTGAGACTTAAGTGAACTTATAATGTAAAAATGTTTTGTTTAGTGTCTGACATACAGTAGGCCCTCTTTATTCCTCTTCTGTCTGAAGTTCAAACTTTTCTCCACTAGATGGTGATGGTAGAAAAAGAAAGAAATAAACCATACCTTTCAAACTTCACCCCTCCTCTCATTTTGCTTTTCTAACCAAATTTTTATTAAAAAAAAAAAAAGTGTTTTATTAGAACAGTTATAGGTTTACAGAAAAATCTTGCAGGAAATAGAGAGCTCCCTCCACATACAAACAATTTTCCCTATTATTGACATTTTGCATTAGTATGGTACCTTTGTTAACTATAGCCCATAGGTTAATAGGGTTTACTCTTAGTGTTGTACAGATTTATGGATTAAAAAAAATTTGTTATGTTAACATGTATACAGCCTAAACTTTCCAATTTTAACCATTTTCAAGCATACAATTCAATGGTGTTCATTACATTCATATTGTGCCACCATCACCACCATCCATTACCAAAACTTTTCCATCACCTCAAGCAGAAACTCTGTGCCCATTAAGCATTAACTCCCCCATTCCTCACCCCTCCTGCCCCCAGTAATTTGTATTCTAATTTCTGACTCACTGAATTTGCACTTTCTAATTATTTCATATAAGTGAGGTCATACAGTATTTGTCCTTAAGCTGCCTTTTTGAATTGTCATAAAAACTAATAAACTCTTTTATAAGGTTACAGGAAATGAGATCCCTGTAAAGCAATGAAACCTCCTGTCATACCTCACTGCAAAGTTGTTTTCAACAGACATTGCTGGTTTACTTTGCACTGTGTAGCATCTTCTCTATCCTTGTCAAAATGGAGTCAATATATTTGGTGGATGACTCTCGTAGACCCTCTCTTCAGTGACCCCAACTAGAAATTCTGTGTCGAAACTCAGATTGTTGCCTTCTGGTATTATCAGCCCCCTGGGCATCATTTTGCTTCCTCACTAAAGCAGGTTCATCCCTGAGCTTTGTTGGACATTTGGAGTCCAGTTAATCTCATCACAACGTACATCCCTCCCTTCCTTAGTCACCATCCTAAAAGTTAGCCTCTAAGGTCATCTGTTTTGACTACTCTATGATTCCTTTCCTAAACCCTTTCTCTTCCTGATTTGCCCTGCATCCTTTGGAATCTATGCTATATTTCTTATTAAGTTTATTCTGATACATTTTATACATAATCTTGCTATTGTAAGGTGGAACATTTTATTATTTTAATTTCTTACTGATGTTTAGTGGTTGTATTAGTCAGCCAAAGGAATGCTGATGCAAAATACCAGAAACCTGTTGGCTTTTATAAAGGGTATTTATTTGGGGTAGAATCTTACAGTTACCAGGCCATAAGCATAAATTACTTCTCAAAGTCTGTTGCCACATGGTGGAGTAAGATGGCTGCCGATGTCTGCCAAGGGTTCAGGCTTCCTGGGTTCTTCTCTTCCCAGGGCTTGTTTCTCTCTGGTCTCAGCTGCTCTGCTTTCTCTACAAGGCCAACTGTAGACTTTCAGGCAAATAGCTCATCTCTCTTCCCCGGGCCTCTGCCGTGTCTAATCGAGCCTTCTCTCTGCTCTTTTGTGTGCTTACTTCCTGAGCTCCAGCATTAAAACTCCAACCTCCCGTCTCTGCTGTGCAGTTTCTCTGTGAGTCCCTGCCCAGCAAGGGGGCAGGGACTCAACGTCCTACTGATGTGGCCCAATCAAAGCCTTAATCATTATTTAACCAAGTAAAAGTAAAACCTCCGAATTCAATTAACTCTAATACACCCAGAGGAAAAGACCAGTTTACAAACATAATCCAATAGTTCTTTTTGGAATTCATCAATAATATCAAACTGCTGCAATGGTATATAAAAAATGCATCGATTTTTGTGAAGTTATTCCATATTTGGTCTTTTTATGAACTCTTTTTATTAGTTCTAAGAGATTTTCAAAGGATGATTTTTGCCTCTTCCTTTCCAAACTACTATTTTGTTTTCTTTCTGAATTGCATTGGTGAGTACTAGGTATTGATAAGTTATAGGAGAAAGCAAGCCACTTTATCTTATGAAGTGAAATGTGAAATGACATTAATGGCATTTACTATAATTCTACTTCAATCCCTGAGTTAAAAAAACAAAACAAAAACAACTCTGTGGTAAAATAGAGACGTGTACCTCCTTAATATGATGTTTTTGTTTTGTTTTGCTTTGCTTTTTGTTTTGTTTTGTTTTGCCTCAAACCAGCAGCCATTGTTATGTTTCATGGTAAAAAGAAACTAAAGATGTTCTTCATTTTCTTCCTCATTCCCTGCACATCTTACTTTCTCACCCTGGAGTAATTTCCAGCCCCTGCTAGGTCTGGGCAACTACTTACCCTCCAGCTTGGATATGACCTTGTTATTTGTCCCTGAACCTCTGGGTTGTCTTGCTGTCTTTTGCCATATGTTTGACAGCCTGTCTATCCTTTATAACAGTTGTCTTGAAGTATTATAATTGCTAGTTGACTTGTCTGTTTCTACCCCTCCCTCCAAACTCTGTTAGAGGTTAGAGTTTTTCCACCTTGTATCCCAGTGCAAAGTCCCCCGCATGATATGTAATGGGCACTAAGGATGTGATCAGATGGAATCAGTTTGTGGAAACAGGCAGGCAGGCTTAACTAGTATCTTCTAAGGTTCATGTTTGGAGCCTTCTCTTTCTTCTTGAAAGACCACCTGAACGGGGCTTTTAGTTTTGAAAAGATTAGATGAAGGCTTTTGGCTGACATGGAGATATTTAGATAACCCTTCCAAAAATGAAACAAACAAAAACACTTTTTTTTTTTTGTAGAAGAGAATAAAATTATTATTATGGATTTAACAGTGTTCCCTAAAAAGACATGCTCAATTCCTAACCTCAGGTCCTGTGAGTGTGACCCTATTTGGAAATAGGATCTTTGAAGATGTTATTTGTTAAGATGAGGCCAAACTGGATCGGGGTAAACCCTAATCCTCATCTTTATAAGATGAGGAAGTTGGACACAGAGAAGACGGCCATGTGACCGAGGCAGAGACTGAGTTATGCCACAAGCCAAAGAAGGCCATGGACTGTTGGCCACCACCAGAACCTTACAGACCTCAGAGGAAGCATGGCCTTGTCGGCACCTGATTTGGACTTCCCGCCTCCGCCTCTGTAGCTGTGTGACAATAAACTTCTGTTGTTTCAAGCCACCCACTTTGTGATACTTTGTTACACAGCCCTAGGAACCTAAGACAATAGTTATCTGGCAGACATGGAGAGTTGCCACTGGAAAGAAAGGCTCAGTTGCTTCGGGGAGAGATGGAGTTTTGCTTGAGGAAAGAGGAGAGCATGGTGGGCATGTCATGGCATCTATTTCCTCTCTCCTCTATTGATCAGGCCTTGAAAGCCTATGGTTAGAGGGCTGAAGTCCAGATGATGAACAACATGTAGCACTGAGTAGAGAGGAGGCCATAGTCTTAGCTCTGCTGTAGCACCTGAGGACAGGCAGCTGAGGAGAGGCACCTGCGACAGCGCTCACAGCACAGACCATGGTCAGGCATCTTCAAGAAGGTCTGGGGCAGTGAACTCACTAACCAGGGACAATAGGACTCTGAAGACACAGCATGATGACTGCTGCCAATGGAATGGTTTACGGCACATTTAAGCAACTCTTTAAGGACTTCCCAGAAATACATAGGGAACACATTGGGAGCTGCTAAGGGACTGTTTGGTAGGTAGAATGGGAGCAGTATGAAGGAGAGTCTCAGAGACTTTTTTTTTAAAAGGCGTTAAAAATAATGTGAATACTTATCTGGCAGGGGAGATACCATGATCGTGAAGGTAGTTTTCCCAGGGCAGGCTTATCCATTGCACTCCAGATGTTGTGACCCCTGTGATTTCCCCAAATGTGGGAAACTCGACTCCATAATTTGTGGGAGTGGCTGAACCGTGTTTGCGCTTTCCCTTGTAAAAAAATAGTAATAATAATAATAATAATGTGAAGACCAACAGTGTCGTCAAAAACTAACTCTCCAAAAGAGGAAAAAAATGAAACTTGGCTTCTACCTTATACCACATGCAAAAATTAATTCAAGATAAATCATAGACCTCAATGTAAAAATTAAAACTATAAAGGGTCTACAAGCCAACATAGAAGAATATCTTCATGACTTTAGGATAGATGAAGATTTCTTAGAGAGGCACAAAAAGCACTAGTCAATGCGAATATTCTCACTGCCCTGATTTTGTGATAATCAGGGTAGGCTAAACATTCGCTATATTAGAAACCATGCATGTGTCCCCAGAATTAGTTTTTCTCCCTAGGTCTGGTTTTTAGAATGCTGGTGATAAACTAAGCCTGATTTATTATAAGACCATCCTGTATGGGAAAAGACTGTAACTTTGGGTATCTTTGGTCAACCTTAAGAGATATAGCAGGGGGACGGATGTGGCTTGGGTGGTTGGGCGTCCATCTCCCATATGGAGAGACTTGTATTTGACCCCTGGGACCTCCTGGTAAAAAAAAAAAAAAAAAAAAAAAAGGCGCGTGGGCCATCAGGCCCTGTGCACGAGTGTTCTGCCAGGTCCCACACACGGGTGAGCCGCCAGGCCCTGTAAGCCATGCAGCAAGATGATGAAGTAACAGGAGAGACACAAGGGAGAGCCTAGACGAGATGCACCGAAAAATCAGGAACTAAAGTGGCGCAGGCAGTAGGACGCCTCTCTCCCACATAGGAGTTTCCAAGGATCGAATCCCAGTGAAGACAGGAGGAGAAGGCTGAGAAGAGAGGGCAGAAAAGAACATAGACAGTTGCCCAGCGAATGGACACAGAAATAGCAAAAATGGGGTGGGGGTGGGGGGCTGGTAAAAATGGATAAAAGTAAATAAATCCTTTTAAAAATGTATAGGGGAGGAAGATTCAGACCACAGTTGATGCTCTTTCATGATTTGTTAACAAATGTTTCACAACAATGCAGGATGTTTGTGTGTGTGTGTGGGTGATGTGTGGGAGCCCTGTATGATGTTATGCATGTTTGTTTTGTAAGATCACGATGTTTACTGAACACTTAGTTTATGTATGTTCATGTATGAATGATATACTTCAATAAATTGTTAACAAAAACAAACAAAAAAGCACTAGTCATAAAAAAAAAAATTGGACTTCATCAAAATTTAAAACGTATCCTCTTCAAAAGGCATCTTTAGGAGAGTGAAAAGACAAGCCAGAGAGTAATTTAAACCCCTATCAGAAGTGTGTAAGAGAGTACCCATCACAGGACCCTGCCCGGACTTCATTTACACTGAACTGTTTTCCATATAAGATGGGACTTAAGAGTGTTTTTCACCATTTTACAAGTTGCTGTGGTCCTTTGGCACCAAAAATTTTCAAAACTTTTGAACATGTAGGAGAAAACCAAACAACCTATTATGAACCATTACAATTATTTTCTACCTAAAAAAATATGATTCTTTACCTTTCATAGGAAGAAAAGTGTGTGGCGTTTTCACCCATCTCCCTGTGAGCCATTAACGTGCTCCCAGCTGCAGTCTTTTCCCCTGTGGAAAAGTTTTCTCCTGAACCTTACCCTCTTGAAAAAAGCAGGTCAACTCTTGGTCAGAAGAGCATGACTTGGACTTTGCACTTCTGTAATTTCATGCCTTGTTACTATCATCAGCTTCTTCTAGCTCCTGAAATTCACTTCCAATTTTGAAGGTAGAAAAACATCCCCAAGAATGTAATTATAAATATATTCTCCCTCCATTTCTTAAAACTAGAAAATGATGATTCATCTAGTAGAATGATATTTTTAAAAATTGGGCATGGACGCTCTTAGATTTTCCCACTTGTTTAGAATGGATATTCACAAAAGTAGCATAAATTTTACTTTGTAGGAAGTATATTGGGCTTTATTTTTACATTTAGGATTCATTCAAAAAAGGATCCCTGAGTTCATACTGATACTAAAAGGGGGAGCAGTCAGCATGGGATGAAGAGCTCTTATTAATAGAAAAATACAAATAAATGTAGATGAACTGATAAAATTAGAAAAGTCATCATTTAACCATCACTGTTGTAATAATTGATTCAGGCAAGAATGGATACTAAAACATGGGGTGATGGATTTTTGGGAGACAGGCTACCCAGAAATTACTTACTAATTACTAAGAGAGAAAGGGTAACTTTATAGTGGAGAAAGCTGGCAGACACCACTTTAATCAGGTCATTAAGCTTATCATCTCTATTAATGACAAACTGACATCATGTGTCCCCTATGATGTTCTGAGAAAGACAACAACACTTATGTAGTTTTCATGCCCCAGTGTTTTAACCTGATTCTAAATATGAAGAAACAAACAGGCAATTCAAATTGAAAGACATTTTATGAAACAGTTGGTCTGGACTCTTCAAAAATATCAATAGCATGAAGGATTAAATAACAAACAAACAAACAAAAACTAGGCTACTATCCCCCAAATTTTTGAAAGGAGACTAAAAAGAAATGACAACTAAATGCAATTCGTGATTGTTGATTGGATCCTGTTATGTGAGAAAGGGCCTTTGTTCTCAGGAGACGTGCTAATGGTTGCAGAGTAAAGAGAGAGACAGCAAATATGAAAAGTGTTAACATTTGGTGCAACTTGGTGAAGGGTGCATGGACATTCATTATACATATACAAGCTTTGGAAATTTATTTCTGAATAGCATTTGCCTAATGCACTTTGTTCCCATTGAAAGGTCGCAGGTGCTGGGTTTTCTTGTTTGTTTTTTTGTTTTTGTTCGTTGTCTGCTTGTTTTTTCTTTAGGAGGCACTGGAACCGAACAGGGACCTCTCATGTGGAAGGCAGGCGCTCAACTGCTTGAGCCACATCTGCTCCCCCCGCGATGCTGTTTTCTAAACAATACCTTAACTGATATGGATTTATGTTTTATAAGAAAGTGTAAAAGGATGCAATTACATGAACCATTTGTGCCAGCATTATAGAAGTAATAAACTAAAACGTTATTTAATATTTCTGAGATTAATTTTTAAGTGATCCTATCCATATCTTTCTTTACCTTGTTTTTAAGCCCTTTTGTGTTTGTTTAATTTTTATTTTTAAATAGTTTCAAACTTACAGGAAAGTTGCAAAAATAATACAAACCCAATACAGAAAAATAAAATACACCCCCTACCCAGATCCTTAGATTTATCCGCTTTTAACATTTGGCCACAATTGTTATATCATTCCATCCATCCATCCATCCATCCATTCATCTATCTATCTATCTATCTATCATCTATCTATCTATCTATCTATCTATCTATCTATCTATCTATCTATC